>CM028358.1:78877423-79199168 GCA_016618105.1 Dendrobium huoshanense | reverse complement strand
GGTCCTTGCAACTCTGCCACTTTCCTCTTAAAAGTTTCCATTGCTAGCAACTCACTAAAGCTTTCCTGCCACTTACCTTTGTAAGGAAAACGAGCTGATTTGCAACTTCTCAATCTCATTTTCCTACTTAGTACCACCAATTTCTTTTTGCAAGGCTAGGCATGGAAAAAGAGGCACTCAGTACCATTTTGTTTGCAACCTGCAAAATGTGGGTAATCAAATTGCCGAAAATCCAGTATAAAGAAGGTAGGAGTCTTATATTTTCCTCTAAAGAGATTACTCAAGAGCGAAGAAATTTTACTATAGAAGTATGTTTAATTAAAAATACCCCCCCCCCCGGAAGCCGAACCCCGTCCGGATACCTAAGCCCACAGCTCGGTATTGCTGACGTGGCTCATTCTAATTGGTATTCAAATGTAAAACTGTATTTGGCATCCATACATAATAATCTCTCCCTTCCTGCAAAATACTCTATGATGCAGAACTAATAAAAAGGACAGAGATATAAATAGTCAAATAATTAAAGAATCATTAAGGAGGGCTGCTTGGTTTTCTACAGAATTCAAAGAATCTTACTTTTTTTTTTCAGCAAAAAATGCTGCATTTACTTGATTTTAACCCACACTTCAATTCATTCACTTCTCAAAACAGTCTTTACTTTTTAGGGATAAAACTATAAACAGCAAAGCAGATAATTCCTAATATCTTCAAATAGTGGCGGAACCATGTAGGTGAGGGATAAACCCTCTTATAAGAGTGAAAATTTCGTCCATAAATTCAGTTATAGCTCTATAAAATATGGAAAAATCACCCCTAAGTTCGACATAGTCTTTCGTCCTGGCCGACTTTAAATCCTTTCCACCATTGTCTACAAGCTATCTTCAGTCAAAAACCCTGAAGCCACCCTTGACGCATTCTCACAAACACTATGCAGGCACCCAAAATAGCAGTCGATTTGGCATATATACCTGTGCCTAAGCCCAAACAAGATCAACACTCTTAACTTATCTAGAATTCTGCATCTACCCTATAGAAGATTGAGATAAGCACTTACTGGAAATTCAAAAAATGGAACATTTTTGTCCATTGCCGCCGAGCGTCTGCACTTAATGGGAGGCCCATGCGAATGGTGAGAGATCGAATGGCAGGTCTGGCAGAGGCAAGGACAGGATTTCTCTAGTATGAATGGAGAAGGAGCACGAAGGTGCGCCGTTAAGCGGGAGGACACTGGAGACTGACCACACGACGGGCACGGAGAACACACAATGATGATACGGACACCCCACATGAATTCAAGTTGGATGGTTGAAGTAGAGTAATGCATTGAGCCTATTGAAAAGTATCCCTCAATTTTAAGGAAAAATTTTATAAAATGGTGGTGAGACCTACCATGCTTTATAGCATAGAATATCGACGTATCATATCATATCAACAATCTCCTTGTACCTCCATTTTTTATATCTATGAAGATTACTAAATAAATCTTATTTAAAAGAAATCTCATCCACACACCCTCTTTTATAAGGTAGCATATCTCCTGCCAACCTGAATCAACCTGTCATTTTTAATAATTCTTACTTTTACATACACATTATATCATATTATGCATAGTAGTAAATATCATATACCCTCAATGTAACTATCATTATACTCATCAATATATTTACAGTATGCCAAAAATATATATTTGAATAAACGAATAATAAATATATGTATATCATGTATTTCATGTCCATGTGCACTATATTGACTCATGATCATTTATACTCAATTTTATAGTATTTATTTCAAATAAAATGAAGTATATACAAAACCAAATGAAATTTCAACATAAATAAGCCAAAATGTTCAAGGGAGCAATAATTAATACATATCAAAAGTTACACAATGGGAAATCACTAACATGAGAGATATTATACTTTTGTCAATTTCAGGAGATATAAAATCTGGGAAATAAAATTCATTAAAAACAGAGATAGGATCCAAGTTACCTAGCAGGATCAAAACATTTTTCCAATTGAAGTGATGAAAAATATTAATCGGATCTCCACTTTCTCTCTTTTTTTTTCTCTCTTTCTCTCTCTTCTCTCTCTCCGCCAAGCAAAGAATGTGCGGACGAAATATGGTGAGCAAGAGTTTTTAGTCTAATAGTTTGAGATATCTTTTTTGGAAAAAAATAATAATGTTTCAGATCTAGCACTGCAACACTTCCTCAAATCAAATTTCAAAAAATCTAAGAGCCCAATGTTGCAACACCTCAAGCTCAACGTCAGGGCAAATTATTGCATCCGATCACTTGACAGAGTCTCTCTGTCTACAATAAAAGCACAGGTATTGTAGCATACCTGTGCTTTACTGGAGACAGAGAGAGATCCGAACGAATCTCTCTGTCAGGTGACAGGATGCAATAATTTGCTCAACGCCAATGCACATAATCAAATTTCCTATAAATTTAGAAATGTATATTTAGGTTTATTACACTTTTCACCACAACTTCTTTTTTTTTCCTTTTCAAAAAAAAATTACACTAAATATTTAATATAAAAAATAGAAAGAAAATTTTCTCAAACATAGTATTATTAATTATCCTCTACGTTAGAGGAAAGAAAATAAAAATAATTTTCTTCCAAAATAATCACCATACTACAAACGGATGACACGGAAATCGGAGTGGACAATGCATATAAACTTAAATAAATAAATAAATAAAGCCTCATCTAATTGATTCACGCGGAAAGGAAAGAACTAAGCAACTGATCCGCAATTATCTAAAACAAAACATTAACCGGAAAGTTTCTTTGATAAGATAAGGTTGGTAATCGTGTAATTAGCCGAAGTCGAGCTTCATTATTTTATATTTAAATTTTGATTAATATTTTGCCTTAAGATTCTCAAGGTATATTTGCATCCATCTACAGATGGAACAAAAGGATATTTATTTAAGGGCCTGTTTGATTTTATCTTTTTAGAAATATATAATCTATTTAATTAACTATAAATTAAATGTATACTATAAAAATATATTTTTATGTTATAGATCAAATATATTGAAATATGATGGCAGTGATATGGAATGATTAGGAGCGGCAAGTGTGAGGGATGAGCCCTATTGGCCTCTCTTTTGAAGAAATTATTTCATGCGGAATTTGGACGGAAACTGTGAGTGTATATGTTGTGTATATTGGAACAATTATTACGTCCGAACACCGGACGTAGCTCTACATCCGAAGGCCAATAACATGTCGTCACGTGCTCTTACTCTTTACCGCGAGGCTCGACGACCCGACCCGGATCGGAACACGGTATTGCTGTGTTCGGGTATTGCTATGTATTGTTCGGTATTGCTTGACAATAACGAGAAATACCGCTCTGTCAAGACTAATACCGAGCAATACCTAGCAAAACCGAGCAATACCTAGCAAAACCGGGGTATTGCTCAGTATTGCTAGGTATTGGTCTTGACAGAGCGATATTTCTCATTATTGCCGAGCAATATCGAGCAATACCTAACAATACCCCGGTCTGCACAAATCAGTCAATACATAGCAATCCCGGGTTCGGTCCGGGTCGGGTCATCGAGCTGCACGGTAAAGAGTAAGAGCACGTGACACCATTTTACTGGCGTCCGAACGTAGAGCTATGTCAGGACACCATACCTAATAAAAATTCTGTACATTGTCTATAATTTTTATACACATTTTGGTTCCCACTATTTGTACATAATGTGTACACTCGCAATCCGGATGGGAACTTCCCGTCCGAACTTCGCACGAAATAATTTCTCTCTTTTGAGGGTGGAAGTGACTTCTTTTTTTAGGGTAGACAAAATAAATTTGTGAAATGCATAATTTTATATATGAAATATTTTAATTTTTTTTAAGATTTGGGAAACTATCTTTGTTTAAGCTGAGAAAAATAGTTAAAATGTTTATTTTTCTATGTGGGCTCTTCCTGATTCCACCCTTGGAGATCAAATTGGAGATCAAATGACGTGGCGGCGATGGTGCAAAAGGTGACAGTATAAGAGGTATTATATTTTTCTCATAAAATAAAATTTGAGAAAGAAAAAATATGTTAGAATATATGATCAAAAATTAATTAATATTAATTTTAAATTATTGGATTTATTTTAAGATAAGTTATCTATATAAATAATCAATTAATTTTTATATTGTACTTATTTCAAAATAAATTTATAAAAATTAAAATTCATTTTCATTAAATTGTAATGAAGAAATCTTCACTCATTTAAAAAAAAAAACTTATTCACCATCAATCTTAGAAATAAGTTTGTTTATTAAATAATTTACATTACATTAAACTAATTAAATATTAATTAAAAATTAAATAAATTTAAATTTTAATGTCATAAAACTATCACTCAATTAAATAAAAGAAATTGAGCCAAGCTCAATATTTTTCAGATCGGGTTAATTGAGGTCGGGTCAATTTGAATCGTGCTGAGCCAGGCTAACAGGTCAATATGATCCACCTCACACGAGCTGACACGAACCACCCATAAAGGCTAAAGCCAATAAAAAAATCTCACGCGGACTGTCAAGCTATATAAACCCTAGCCAAGAGATCCTCGCTTCTTAGCCAAATACCCCAATTACACACATTTACAGGTTCTCAGATCGAAGTTTGATGGCGACTCCATTCTACCCGCCGCCGGCACCGGCGCCACCTTCGGGTCCGGCGAGCAAGATAGCGGTCGTCGGCGAGCAGTTCTGCGCGCCGTACACGGTGGATCTGACGGTGACGGAGAAGGCGATCAGCTTAACGGACGGCGATTACGTCGTGACGGACGTTAACGGCAACATCCTTTTCAAAGTGAAGGGAAAGTTCCTTAGTCTCCGCGACCGTCGCATCCTCCTCGATGCCGCTGGAAATCCCCTACTTTCTATGCAGCAAAAGGTAAATCAACCCTCTCAATTATCCACTTTCTGGATCGGATTGCAAGGATCCATTTATATGCGCTTTTTTATTTTGATTGTTCTTCTTGTTCTGATTTTTTTAGAATTTTCGTGATTTTATCTTCTTTTATTTTGATTGTTCTTCACCGAACGGATCTCTCCGTCAGGTGACCTGATGCAATAATTTGCCGCTTGTGCGGTATCTGTTGTAAGGATTTTTCTTCTTGATCATGATTGACTTTAAAGGGCTGCAAATAGGATTTAATAAATTTAAATCCGGATTTATTAAATCTTATGTGGGTTAGATGATAGTTACATCATTTTTTAATTAGACCAATTAAATAATTCTTATAAGAATAAATATCTCAATTAATAATTTTTTTTGGGGGGTGGGGGAGGAATATTAATAATTTGTTAGTGATTTATTAAGTTAATTAAATAATAACTTATATTTAGTAGGGGTGTCAATATTTGACACGACAAACCCGGAAAATTGGAAATATAAATGACGGGTACGACATTGCAGATTGACCCGTTTAATAAAAATAGGTCTTGACCCTGCAGGTTTCAACCTGAAATTTAATTTAAAAAAAAAATGAATTTCCCGATGCTCCCGCCCGCTGCCCGCCGCGCTGCCCACTACCTGCCCCGCGCGCCCCGCGTTGGCGGTCGCGTCCTGTGTGTGCCGACTGTCGAAGCGTGCCGTGCTGCCGAGCTGCCGCGCCCGTCGTAGCCGCTGCCCCGCTTGCGCGCGTATGACTAAACCAGGTCGCGGGTCGTGTCGTGTCAACCCGTAACCGCTGGGTAGGATTGAGTTGAGATTTATTACGTGTGTAGGGTCGAGTTCGACCTGAACCCGACGGGTTGACCCGAATTTAACACCCTAAATATTTAGAAAATTAAATTAAAATTTAAATAATATTAATTATTATTTTACATTGTTATTTAATTAATATTAATTATTAAAATTAAATTAATTTATTTTGTTAATGGTTAACTCATAATCAATATGTGTAAAGACGTTAAATTTATCCTGATTAACACAACTTGCTCCCTTTCTTTCTCTTGTTTCTTCACTTCGATTTTCTGGGCCTTATTATTACACAATTAATTAATTTTTTGTGCTTACTAGATAATTAAGCATTCTAATAAATTTATATTCCTAGCTGTTTATTATATGATAATTAAATGATTGAATATACATTTGTCTCTTAGTAAAGAATACATATTAGTGTCTCTTTATATATCTATTAAGATTCCGGCTTCGTTTGGGACGGCTTTCTTCCTGCTTCATAAAACTACTTTCTAGTAAAACAATAAAAATTTTATATTAAAAAGTCGTTTTAAGAAGCAGTAAGAAAGCCGTCCCAAACATAACCTCAATTTAAGCAACTTGAATGAATTGATATATATGGTGTCGTTTTACAGATGATATCCATGCACAGGAGATGGCAAGTTTATAAAGGAGACAGCTCCAACTCCGCAGACCTCTTATTTAGCGTAAAAAAATCAAGCCTTCTGCAATTCAAGACAGGACTGGATGTGTTTGTGGCTTCAAATACAGCTGAAAGCCAATGTGATTTCAAGGTCAAAGGAAGCTTCCACGAGAGGTCCTGCTTGATTTATCTTGGGGACTCCACAAATGTTATTGCTCGAGTAAGTGAAAATTTATATTTTTCAACTGGTAATCATAGTTCATGGCTTTAATTATGATCATTAAAGAGAGGGGTGATATGTATTAGCAACTGATAATGATAGTTCAGAATAAATTTTTGTATGACTATATTATTATTTTTTTTTTTCTTGTAGATGCATCGCGAATACACTGTGAAGAACATAGTTTTGGGAAAAGATGCCTTTGGAATCACAATCTACCCAAATGTGGACTATGCCTTTGTTGTTGCTCTTATTGTGATTCTGGATGAGATTAATGAAGACCGGCATGATTAAGGTTTTGTTTGGTACGACTTTTTTATTGTTTTTTAAACCAATTTTTTAGTATAAAAATTTAATTTTGATAATAAAAAGCTGCTTTAAGAAGCGATAAGAAAGTCATCCCAAATGAAGCCTGAACATGCTAAGATATGTGTGTTTGCAATAATAATTAAGGTATAATTGTTACTGGAAACTTTTACTTTATTTAAATAAGGTATGTTTCCTGTTTCCTGTGTGTGTTCATTTTTAATTATGTTGTTATGTTATATATTTTGATTCACTGTTGTACTTTGGGTCTTATGGTTGTCTATCCCTCTTGCAACCGAAGGCATTTTCTTAATTGTTAGGGCTGTTCGTCCTGAACCTAATAACATGACCACATGATGGGGCCCATGATGAGGAATGAGGCCCACATGATGAATTACTTATTCTGCGTGGACACCAGACGTCATCCGTAGATGAATGAGAGCGCTTTACATCACTTTTTTGTTGTGCAACAGTATTGTATACTGTTGTGTACCAAGTGACGTGACGCGCTCTCATTCGTCTTCGGACGGTCCAGTGTCCGCACAAAATAATTCTTCACATGATGAGGAATTGACAATCACGTAGGAGAGATTTCTTTTGTCTCAAAACTGTCATTGTAAACTATTCTTCTAATTCAACTGGAAAAAAAAAAGTAATACTCAAACAGGAAGCCGAACCTTTTAGGTGATAAGAAGACGAATTTGGCAGCTCAGGGTCGAAAGGACTGGATAGGCTGTCAAAGAAGATTGAGCAGGTTCAGCAATGCAACCTGCACCAATAAGATTCTTGCCAATGTGAGGAACAGAAAACCAAACCACCTTGACGCATCTAGCACCAAATAAACATTGCAGGCCGCCCTTCATCGTGGCCGCCCCTGGAATCTGTACTCAATCAAATACCTGCAACGCATTGCCAGGAACAAAGCAAATTTAAACAAAAGAGCTACAATTTATTCAACAAATTAGTATCCTGAAGTGGAGATGTTAGAATTAAGGCGTATTAGTTCATGTGCTGCTGTGCTGTAATATTGCGAAGATGGCAATGGCAGAAAGAGTGAATGCTCTCAGTATGGAGTAGTGGGTTAGGAGGATTAATTTGGTGCTTATCGCTTTTGAAAACGACTTTTTGATACAAAATTTATGTACTAAAAAATTATTTTAGAAAGCAGCAAGAAAGTTGTCTCAAACGAAATCTTAATTGTACAAGATAGACTAGCTATTCCAATAATTTCATACAAGAATACTCAATACAGCTCTTTCATCTGAGAAGTTTCATAATTCAGAGAAATCCATGAAGATGCAGCTAAAACCATGTTCAAAATTCAACCCTAGAGAGTTCAGATTGGGTAAGTCACCATAACCCAAAAAAATTCCACTACAGCATCAACGATATCCCCATCTCCAGTTATCTCCATCTTCTCTAGCAGCCTCTCAAGACTTCATCTTCCTAGTCTGAGCAATCTGAATCACTGAACATTTGCACATATTTCTCTCCTTCACTAGATTCCTCCTCATCTTTCTTGTTTTCTATGATCACTTCTTCTTCTTCTTCATAATCTGAGTTCGGGCATTCAAAATCACCAAAAGGATCCACCTCTTCGTCTTCCTTGTCGGATGACTCCTCATCAGGGTAATCATTTCTTGGATGATCCTCAGCTGCAGTACAAAATGAAGATCATTGAGGTGGGAAAAGGATCATAACTATGAAGATAAGTGAAAGCCGTGCATGATCAAACCATTTGAATCCTCTGAATCATATTCAGAGTCAGGCATCTCATCAAATTCATCTTCATTTTTTACTTGCACCCTATAGATCAGGAGAGGAAAGCCATCAGTTAATTTGTTAAACTCTCGAGGTTGGTGTGGAGAAATCTGAAAATATGATTTTAAATACATACGAAGGAAAGTCGCTTGACATATCTTTGTCACTTCCAGTAAAATCGTCCTCAACAGTGTACAAGTCATACACATAGCCATCTATTTTGTACAAACTATACATAATGAGAATGATCATAATAGCTTAAAACCAGACAAAAAAAAATGAAAAGAAAATTATAACCTTCTGTAGGAACCTCGACAATTGAATCAGAACCACTACCTGCAAAGCAGAAAGATTCATAATTCATGGGATGGTTCATTATGATTTTTTCTTCCTAGCTATTTGTAAGACTAGGGCTTCGTTTGGGACAGCAAACAGCTTTTTTATTACTTCTTAAAATGAATTTTTAGTTAAAAAATTAAAATTTTTATACTAGAAAATTGTTTTAAGAAACAGTAAAAAAGCCATCCCAAACGAAGCCTATGTCACTACAAAATCAAATGAAAAAACTAAGATGACCTTCTCCAGATACATAGGCTTTTATTTCAGATTCAATCTCCTCAGCAGCTGAAGGAATGTACTCCCTTAGCAAAGGAAGATAGTTGCACAAGATTGCATTATCTTCTACAGAAATATGCCTGCATTGTACTAGCGAGGTAATCAATACAAAAGATGAAACAAGTGAATAGATACAAGAAGAAAGGCACTTACTTTAGCTCCTTCTTCGTCTTTTCATCTTCAGCATCAACACGGACAACATCATAAAGATGGCACAACTCCCGCAAGGAATCGATTTCTCCCCTTCTGCTTTTCCAAATTTGCTCAAAACGGGCATTCCTTACAAGTTCCTAAAATTAAGAGAAAACTATAAATAACCAAAAAGGATATAGATTTATTACATTTTTTATGTCTGCTATTCCTGGAAAAGACATTTATGATATTGATATTGATATTATTGAAAAAATTTATATTATTATCTCAAATTTTAGTTCAGAAAGGGCTCTCATGGACCCATGGTGAGATGAATGTGCGGTAAACATAGAGAGCAATAATGTGATGGGTAGTAATGACAAGGCCCAAGAATGAATTCATTATCTTATAGTTGTCCAGCAATTTCTAGCAAATCCAGTTTCATGCAAGTGAGTTGAAGCCTGCAATCTGAATTAAATATGGGTTTGAAGTTGGATCAAGTTCTTCAGATTTCAGCCTTTTTATGAGCAACTTCAATGGTAAACATAAACACAATTCTCTTTCTTCACAAAATTACTAAGCATCCCCTAAAAATTACTTGAAATGAATTCAGTAAGTCATCACCAGGATCAGGGAATGATGGGTAGGAATTATAAAAGAAATGAGTACAAAACAAAACAAAACAAAGATCCAAATGAGCTTTCTTAACCTAATTTGTTTGTCCAAAATACACATGATAAAAAACAATGGCATCACTCTTTGAACAGTGACGTAGTAGATTGTTGTACGCTCAATTACAAAGATCATACAAAAAGTTTAAAAAATTTCATGGTTTGGGAAAGATCGATACCACAAGCCCAACAATTTATGAGAGGAAATTTTTTAATGTCAACTACCAAAATTGAGTGTGTGCAAGAACTGCATTTACAGACTACCAATTTGTCTGGGGGATTTTCGAGATTCATCATAACACTGAGAAAACTATAACACAAATGAGTGCAAAATATAGAGGATTACATCAACTAGATTTTTCATTGTGAACAAAAACTAGCAACTTTAGGAAATATGGCTATTTCAATTTTTTGTTCAAAGAAGATGGGGTGGTTAGATTAAAAATTTGTTTCCAATGAGATGACCTTTCCAGGAAGAATTTTTACCCCCCTTTTCAAGCACATTAGTGAAGTTTGGCCACTGGATTGTTATTAGAGGCAGCTACTGGTGCCTCAGTAATCAAAGAGCCTTAACCACTAAGCTATTGGGTTTTCTTATCCAAAATTTTAAAGTAGGCATGCTATTTTTAACTTTAGTAGTTTAATCTTAATTACATCCCAATTTAGATCAGATCTTTCAAGTTTCATCTATAACGTTAAACTTTACAAATTCATTAAAATAATTGAAATACTATAATGCTAAATTACATTATCAACATCATAAACGAAAACGAAGTTTCATTAAATCAGTATAGCCCAATCCTCTCTTTGGACTGGATGGAAATGTTGTGATATCTTGTATGAACTTAGTAGCAACTAATCTTAAAATGACAGAGAAGCTACTCTACAAATATGATGAAGGCGAAGAATATAACTCAACACATAATTGAAAGCAATTTGCATACCTAAATTGTATCTAATAATCTAGCAAGTACTCAACTAGCCATAAGTAAATTCTTTCATTCAATCAAAAACAATCCTCAGATGTTCATTATGGATCTTTATTAACAAAAATAGGATTACAAAGATAATGCCAAAAATTTAAATGCAATCTAATTCTATCAAATCCGACTAACCTTAAACCTATACTAGTCCAAGAGAGGATAAAAGTTAATAAAATAATTAAAATAAAACAAACTTAAAGAAATTCAGCCATAAACATAAACAGACCTAAAAAGAAATGGAAGCAAGCTCAATTCAAATCTATTTTCGCATGATTTGACTTATGGTAATCAGCATATGATGACTTGGATTTTATAGACTATTTTGACCTATTTGAAGACCTTTGCTACATTAAATCTCATAGAGTGCAAAGAAGAACTCTCATCCGGAGAGTTAAATTAATGTAACAATCTAAATTTTCAAGGGCTAGCATTTGCAGTACTCCTTGATCATTTGATCGTGCAATAGTACTTTCAACTTAGGCTAATTCTATTTTCAACATGAGGTAAAGTAGTGAATGACCTACAAGAATTAGTTTGTGATGAAAAAAATGTGTAATGAAAGCTTACAATATTTTTCTATTTCAAAAGCCATGTGGTTGGCATCCTCAACATTATCAAGATTATATAAATGCACCTCTAACCTGATGTCAAGACCAAGGCCTTTCATAAACTTGATAGCCAACTACTAGTCATCCTCAAAAGTCTCAGGCCTTGATACAAGCTCCTTAAATTAAGGAAATAAGCGATTGACTAAGAACCTTCACTATAAGTCAAGAAGCTACTACAAGATATCAACTATGATGGAGCACCAAATACACCAAATAATTATACTTCAAAATTATGTTCATCTCACCCAATTAGATAAATGCATTCTCAACATTACCAAGATTATATAAATGCACCTCTAACTTAATGTCAAGACCAAGGCCTTTGATAGATTTGATAGCCAACTACTAGTCATTCTCAAAAATCCCACACCTTGACACAAGCTCCTTAAATTAAGGTAATCAGTGATTGACTAAGAACTTTCTCTACAATTCAAGAAACCACAACAAGATATCTACTATAGTGGAGCAACAAATAATTATTCCTTAACATTCTTTTCATCTCACCCGATTAGAGAAGAAGGCAACTCCCTATAATTCAGTATCACAATTAATATTATTTTAGTACCATTTCACTTCTTTTGACACCTTGATTTTAGCAAATTTGATATATTACATTTCATACATCTCATGCCATGCAAAGAAATCATCCATTTCAAATTCTCAATCTGTAAACATCAGGGTCATGAAGACCCTTGCATGTTAGCACATCGACCTTGATCCTTCGAGTAGGAACATGAAGAATATCAGTACACAGTTGGTGACAGGTTCACCAAGAGGGGTCGATATTGTCTCACAAGAGTTTTTAAAGGAATTAAACTACAATGGTTTCCTCAACATGCTAAAAACTAAAGATCTTCTCAACATTTAACTCATTTTATTGAACATTTTTACAAGTAATTTCTCTTTCATATGGGATATCAAGAGATGCATTTGTTTCGGGATCACCCACTTCGTTGGTTCACGGATTATTTTTTCTTCTTACTGAAAACAACAATGGAAGATCCCTTCGTAAACAACAATGCAAAATAGTTTATTTCCACTTCTCAAAATTGTTTAAATAATTGAGAACTACCGTACGTTTGCTTCAAACACTAATTATAGTACATGAAGTGATATATGTGTAAGCATGGAAGATTTAGTAGCTTTTATAAACAACAATCAATTTTCAATATGATGGATTTTTAATGAATCTTTCTAGGTCATTTCTAAAATTCTCTAACAACAAATTTATTTTTTGCATAGCAGCGTATCATGTTTTCCCTTTTATCCAAATTCATAGGAAATATCATAAATTAAAATAATGGATGCTGAATTTCATATGCCTTCTTGTCTTGCCTTAAAGACTCTTTACTTCATTATTAACACAATGCACTACATTTCTTGTATATAAGACGTTTTTCCTTAAACCCCAAGCCCCGTCCCCCTCCATAACCACCCCTCTCCCCTACTCAAACCACCGGCTCTAGACCCACCCGCCAACCCTACTCCACCTAAACCCCAAGTCCCGTCCCCCTCCATAGTCATCGGCTCCCCTAGCCCAACCTTAACCACCGACCAACCCAAAACCCCCAATCCCCTTAAATCCGATTTCAAACTACCCCTTAATACTTTCCTAATTTAGCACATTATTAATTTGGAATGTCTCTAATTCAAATTCAAATGAATTTGAATTTCAAAGCCTTTCCTAATTAATATCAGCATATTTTAGGAAGCTCCCCTAATTACTACAAATCTGAAAATTAAAATTAGATTTGATTCCCAATTCAACATTCAATGCATATGGCCACTACATTGTATGTATGTGGACACCTCTCCCTCCCCCTCCCTTGGCTGCCCCCCCCCCCCCCCCCCCCCCCCCCCCCCTTAATTAATTCCTTTCAACTAATGCTCTCAATCAAATCCCCTCCCATTATGGTGTGCCGCCCAACCTATCTCCAATTTAGAAAAAATCAAATTGAAATTATTTCCTCCTTCCCAAACATTAAAATCTGAAATTAAATTTCAGATTTTGAATTTGTTGTCCCACCCTAACCAAACCCTAAAACTTGAAATTAAAGTTAGCCCCTCTCCTAACCTTGGCCGACCACCCAAGCCTCTCCCTCCTCCCTTACATTTCTTCTCCCTTACTTGATACATCATCTAAGAAGGAAGACACACAACCTCCCTCAGCCTCCTTACCTATGAATGGCTAATCCCGAGCAAGATCATGGATTCATCTACGATAATCAAGGACAAGTATATGTGCTTAGATCGCCCTTCTTCGACATCAACTTTGAGTTCAACCACATCGTCAAAGATTACATCGATCAGATCTTCTTCTCCTTGACGACCTCCATCGACGAGCATCAAACCACCAGCCTGTGGCAAATCCTCCAACATCCACCAACTCCTTACTCTTCGGATAAATTTTCATTGGGCGATACCGTAAGCGTCTTCTGTGTTATGGTCATCATTAATATTGTTGAAAGTATTCTTCCGCTAAAAACCCTCAAGAGTATGAGTGAGGGAAACTCAAGGTGAATGTTTTAATTGTTAACCGGTGGATTTATGTTAGTTGAACATTAAGCTTTAATATTATTTTGATACTATTTTAAGTTTCCTTCTAATCTACTTTGTAATCGCATGCCAAAGCAAAAACAATAACTAAGGATTCCTAGAATCTAATCTGGTGAAACAATGTAATTACAAAGCTTATCAATATTTTATAAATTTCCCTACAATTCTGTTACGCGTGAACCGGCCCAGGAGGGGCCGGCTGGACCCGGTTCAGCCCGGGTCTACACCAGGCGGAGGTGGAAACTCCCAGAGGAGGCGGCGAACAAGATGGACCCCACTTGGGGCTGATTTAATTGTGTGGGAGGGAAATTTTTGAATGCAAAGGGCTGTTTAGGTAATTTGTAGGAATCCTTTATTGTTAATTAGGAGGATTAGGAGGAAGAGGGAGGATCTTGAATTTGAATGTAATTTGAGATCTAGGGTTTCTTGCTTGGGCTCTTGGCGTTGCCGGAGATTGTCGGAGAGTTGTTCTTCCTCTCAAATCGAAGAACATTGTATCTTGCTTTCGTTTTGATCATCTACTAGTGGAATATAAGTCCATTGTGTGTTTTTCTCTCAGATTTCCTACAGTTTTCTACTGTTTTCCTGCGATTTGGGCTGATTTCCTGCAGAAAACAGCAGCTCTAGTGCTGTTTTCCCCACTCGAGTCGATAGGAAATACTTGGATCTAAGTATTTCCTATCAAATTGGTATCAGAGCAGCGATTCGGGGCCACCGGCGGCTGAAATTCTAAAATTTCAGCAAGTTCCTCGTCTCCGGAAGAAGGTTTCTGTAGATCCGTTAGAAGAACAATGGCCGGAAAGAAGGTGGATGTTTTGGAAGGCGAAGTCGGTCAATTAAAAACCGATTTGGAGGAAAGATTTTTTTATTTTCAAAATCAAATCACCACCAACAACGAAAGGTTGGAGGGAAAATTCACGGCCATGGAAGAAATGATGAAGAAATTATTGGAGATGAAGACTAATCCGACGACGTCGGAAGCAAGGGAGACTACTAAAGACCACGGCGTAGGAGGAAATCCAATCCCGCGCGGGGGGAGGAGGAATCAGGATGTAAAGATCTTGGAGGGAGACGACGACATGCCACCTCTAGAGCCACTTTCTAGAGAGGAGATGAGCATGGGAAATCAACGTCGAGGTGCTGATTTTCAGCGTCAAGGTGTTGATTTTGAAGACAGGAGGGAGGAATATGAGAGAAGTGCAGATTTTGGCAATAGAGGAGAAGAATATCAGCGTCGAGGTGCTGAATTTCAGCGTCGAGGTGCTGGTTTTGAAAGGGAAAGAGGGGAATATGATGATGGATTTGGATACCAACGTCGGAGGGAGGACCGGGACACTTGGGGAGCACCTCATCTTCGAGGAATGGGAGGTTATGGAGAGTACCGGGGTAACGGAAGGGATCCGAAGGTGAGAAAGTTGAAGATGCCCATCTTTGAGGGGGAAGATGGCCATGGCTGGATCTACAAGGTGAAACGGTATTTTGCAGTCAACAGATTGACAGAGGAGGAGAAACTGACAGCGGCAGGACTGTGTTTGGAAGGGAAGGCACTGGCTTGGTACCAGTGGCGGGACATGAGGCGACCTATTCGAAGCTGGAGGGAGTTCAAGGATTGCCTGCTAGAGCGTTTCCAAACCAGCAGAGGAGGGGATTTCTACGAGCAGTTCTTTGCGCTGACACAGGAAGGGACAGTAGCAGAGTTCCAGGACCGGTTTGAGTACCTAGCTAGCAGGTTGGATCGTCTTTCTGATACCGTGCTTGAGGGAAACTTCATGAAGGGGCTCAGACCAGAAATCAGAGCCACCGTTAGAGTGATGAGACCACACGACCTGGGGGAGGCCATGGAGTTGGCATAGTTGGTCGAAGACCAGAAGCATCTGGAGAGGGGGACTCGAGGCAGCAGCTCTGGGGGATCCCACAGGATGACGACCACGTTTTTAGCTTCCAAGGGAGCTGCACCGGGGGGTACACGAGAAGTACCAAAGGAGAGGTCTGGAGGAGGAGGAACTGGGGGAAATTTTAAAAAGCTTACTGATAAGGAGATGCAGGAGAAGAGGGCCAAGGGATTGTGCTTTGGATGTGATGAGAAGTACATGCCGGGACATAGGTGCAAGGACCGGACTCTTCAGGTTCTCCTTGTTTGCGAAGACGAGGAAGATGAAGAGGAAGGTGGGAGCAGGTCAGAAGTGGAGGATGAGGAGAAGTTGCACCTGGATGTAGCAGAAGTCTCCCTGAACTCTGTAGTGGGATTCACTTCGAGTCACACTATGAAAGTAAAAGGGGTGATAGCTGACCACGAGGTGGTGGTTCTGATAGATAGTGGGGCAACCCACAATTTAATTTCCACCCGGCTTGTTGAGTTGCTTGATATGGCACTAGTGGATACCGGTGGCTATGGGATGATGATGGGCACGGGGAAGGTGGAAATGGGGAGAGGAGTTTGTAGAGGAGTGGTGCTGACCATTCAGGAGATACAGGTGAGGGAGGATTTTCTTCCCTTATAATTGGAAAGTACTGATGTGATTTTGGGAATGAAGTGGCTGCAGACTTTGGGGGAGACCAAGGTGAACTGGGGAGAACTGAGGATGGAACTGGTAGTGGAGGGGAGGAGAATGGTGATACAGGGAGATGTCGGCCTGTCTAGGACGGGGGTGTCTCTCAAGTCCATGATCCGAACCATCCAGGAGGTTGGGGGTGGATACTTGGTGGAGCTACAACGATTGGAGAAAGTCAGTGTGGGTGAAGAGGGAGACATTCCTCTTGAAGTACAACCGGTCATACAACAGTTCAGGGAGGTTTTTCAACCTCCACAGGGTTTGCCACCTCAGAGGGAGCTGGAGCACTCCATTATTTTGAAGGAAGGGGAGACACCGATCAGCGTTCGCCCTTATTGCTACCCCCAGATCCAAAAGGATGAGATAGAGAGGCTGATCCGGGAGATGTTGGAGGCAGGGATCATAAGGCCAAGTGTAAGCCCTTTCTCTAGTCCAGTCCTCCTGGTCAAGAAGAAGGATGGAAGTTGGAGATTCTGTGTGGACTACAGGGCTCTGAATAAAGGCACTGTACCAAACAAGTTCCCAATTCCAGTGATTGATGAACTGTTGGATGAACTATTTGGGGTAGTGGTGTTTTCCAAGCTAGACTTAAAATCCGGATACCACCAGATCAGAATGAAAGAGGCGGATATTCCAAAGACAGCTTTCATGACACATGAAGGGCATTATGAATTTCTGGTAATGCCCTTTGGTTTGACTAACGCTCCTACTACATTTCAGTCTCTGATGAACAGGGTCTTCAGGGAGTACCTCAGGAAGTTCGTACTTGTATTCTTTGATGATATATTGGTGTACAGCAAAACTGAGGGGGAACACTTAGAACACTTGAAGGTGGTTTTGGGAGTATTGCAGGAACACCAGTTACAAGCCAACCTGAAGAAATGCAGCTTTGCCTAGACCAGGTTAGAGTACTTGGGGCACGTGGTGTCCCAAGACGGAGTAGCAGCGAATCAGAATAAAATAGAAGCAATGCAGAAGTGGCCCATTCCTAGGAACCTAAAGGAGTTAAGGGGGTTCTTAGGGTTGACTGTATACTACAGGAGATTTGTGAAAGGATATAGTGCTATCGCATGGCCATTGATGGAGCAACTGAAGAATGATGGATTTGCTTGGGGTGAAGCAGCAACGCAGGTATTTGAGAAACTGAAGGTAGCCATGACTACAGTCCCAGTCCTAGCCCTTCCTGATTTCAGCCAAGTCTTTGTGGTAGAGACAGATGCTTCAGGGTATGGGCTGGGGGCAGTGTTGATGCAGAACCACCGGCCTATAGCTTACTTCAGTCAAGTACTGTCAGCCAGAGCTAGATTGAAGTCAGTATATGAGAGGGAGCTAATGGCCATCGTTTTGGCTATACATAAATGACGGCCGTACCTTTTGGGAAGACACTTCATTGTAAGGACTGATCAGAGAAGTTTGAAATACCTGCTAGAACAAAGAATTGTGACTGAGGAACATCATAGGTGGTTATCTAAACTACTAGGTTATAATTTTGAGATCCAATACAAGCCTGGTTTGGAAAATAAAGCAACCGACGCCTTATCCAGATGTGTGGGGGAGCTTCAGGAATTAGCTTTGTCAGTTCCTTTAATGGTAGATTGGGGGTCCATCAAGGAAGAAAGTATGTTGAATGAAGAGTTGAGGAAGATCAGGGAGGATCTAGAGAAGGACAAGAGTAGTCATCCGGGCTACTGTATTGAGGGGGAGAGACTATTGTATCAGGGGAGGTTTGTGATGCCACGGACTTCCATACACATTCCCCACTTGTTGCAAGAGTTTCATGGCAGTGCAGTTGGGGGACATTCAGGGGTTCAGAAGACTTACAGGAGGCTAGCATCCGAGCTCTACTGGAAGGGGATGCATAAAGATGTGGAGGAGATGGTGGCCAGGTGTGAAGTATGTCAGAGAAACAATTACATGGCCATGGCTCCGGGAGGCTTACTACAACCATTGACACTTCCAAACAGAGTTTGGGAGAAAGTATCCATGGATTTCATTGATGGCCTACCAAGGTCGGAGGGGTTCACAGTCATTATGGTGGTGGTTGACAGGCTTAGTAAGTATGCACATTTTGTTCTCCTAAGACACCCATACACCGCAGTGTCAGTTGCTGCAGCTTTTATCAGGGAGGTGGTGAGACTACATGGGGTGTCTGAATCGATTGTGTCTGATCGAGACAAAGTGTTCCTCAGCCAGTTCTGGAGAGAACTGTTCAGGATGCAGGGCACAGTTCTAAAGAGAAGTACAGCCTATCACCCACAGACAGACGGACAAACGGAGGTGGTAAATCGAAGCTTGGAGACTTATTTGAGGTGCTTTGTCTCCGAAACCCCACGATTGTGGGCAAAGTGGCTGCCATGGGCTGAGTATTGGTACAATACCTCATTCCATTCCGCTTCCCAGATGACCCCATTCAAGGTATTATATGGGAGGGACCCTCCGCACCTAGTGCACTATGGAAGAGAAAGCACACCAGTATCGTCTGTGGAGCAGTACCTAGAGGAACGAGACAAGATACTGGAAGAACTAAAGAGACATCTGCTGCGGGCACAACAAATCATGAAAAAACAGGCGGACTCACACAGGAGAGACATACAGTTTGAAGTGGGGGAGAAGGTGTTCCTAAAACTACGACCCTACAGGCAGAGGACAGTGGCTAGAAGGCAGAACGAGAAATTGGCACCAAGGTATTTTGACCCTTATGAAGTGTTGGATAGGATTGGAGCAGTGGCATACAGATTGAAGTTACCTCCCTCAGCCACTATACATCCAGTGTTCCATGTGTCTCAGTTGAGGAGAGCCATTGGGGAGCATGCAGTGAGTGCAGAACTACCAGCTACTATGACGGAGGATTTAGAAGTGGTTTTAGAACCACTAGAGCTTGCAGGAGTCCGACCAGATAAAATGGGCAACAAAGAAGTGTTGATCAAATGGAGAGGCCTCCCTGATTTCGACGCTACATGGGAGCCTTTTAAAAGAGTGAAGGAGCAATTTCCTTCTTTTCACCTTGAGAACAAGGTGAGTTTTTGGGAGGGGGATAATGTTACGCGTGAACCGGCCCAGGAGGGGCCGGCTGGAACCGGTTCAGCCTGGGTCTACACCAGGCGGAGGCGGAAACTCCCAGAGGAGGGGGCGGACAAGGTGGACCCCACTTGGGGCTGATTTAATTGTGTGGGAGGGAAATTTTTGAATGCAAAGGGCTGTTTAGGTAATTTGTAGGAATCCTTTATTGTTAATTAGGAGGATTAGGAGGGAGAGGGAGGATCTTGAATTTGAATGTAATTTGAGATCTAGGGTTTCTTGCTTGGGCTCTTGGCGTTGCCGGAGATTGTCGGAGAGTTGTTCTTCCTCTCGAATCGAAGAACATTGTATCTTGCTTTCGTTTTGATCATCTACTAGTGGAATATAAGTCCATTGTGTGTTTTTCTCTCAGATTTCCTACAGTTTTCTACTGTTTTCCTGCGATTTGGGCTGATTTCCTGCATAAAACAGCAGCTCTAGTGCTGTTTTCCCCACTCGAGTCGATAGGAAATACTTGGATCTAAGTATTTCCTATCAAATTCCTACAACTGTTACATTGTTTCACATCATTAATGATCTATGACAATTTTTTCGCTAGTTCACATCAGACCAAATTCAAGTAAAAAACATTACTAGTTCAATGTATATTTTAATTATTATAGTAATGTTGATATGCAGTGGCGTTTGTTTAGAGCAAATTTTGGCTAGGCTTATTATATTCTACTCCAACTTAAAAATACCAAAAAAAACTAACTTTTATTTGTTTTTTTTTTTTAACCAAAAAAAACTACCTTGACATTAGAAATAGTAGCAACATTCCTAACCACTTGATTATAAATTACTAAAAGAACATAACTGGGAAAAATTAATTGAAAACACTTTCAAGTTTTTAACTTTTTAAGCAGATAGATTTTTTTCCCATTTTATTACAAGTGCAAAGATAAGTTCCAGCTATTCATAAAATTAAATCACAACTTCAATATCATGATCATCAGTATTAGCCTTATCCCAGCTGTTTCAGGCCGGCATTATAAATCCTGATTTTCCATTCACTCTTATTTTATGTTTTATGAAGTATTAAATTTATTCTTTGTAAATCATTTCAAGCAACCTGTATCCATCTAACTTTAGACCAAATCACTCATATATATATATATATATATATATATATATATATATATATATATATATATATATATATATATATATATATATATATATATATATATTAGTGAAATAGTGAAATACGGTTTTGCATGACTTCGGCCATGTTAGATGGGTTTTTTTTTTTTAACGCTTCAGTTTAATTTTGCTTTGTTTACATGTTGAAAGTAGGGAAATAAGTTTGATGTGTAAAGTGAAATTTAAAACATAATCATTTTTTTATATAGTTATAAACACCAAAATTTTATTTATATGATAAGCACTTCCAGTAAATAATACTATAGTCAATAATGTAATAACAACAACAACAACATCAAGCCTTTGTCCACCTAATGTAATGCTGAAAAAAAATTCAATTTAAAAACCTAATAATCATATTTAAACAAATGTACATAAGCACCATTAAATAATAATAATATCCTAAATTTTTCCAAAAAATTAAAAAAAATATTAAAAGATAAGCTACTACAACAACATCAAACCTTTATCCCACTACGTGGGGTCAATTACATGAATCCTTTTTCTCCATTGTGTCCCATTAAAAGTCAAATTCTCGTTTAAATCTAATAAAGAAAAGTCATTCCTAATATTTTCTGACCAAGTCTTTTTAGGTCTACCCCTACCTTTCTTAACATAAGTCAAATCTAATACTTCTACTCTCCTAACCGGGTCATCGGAAGGCCGCCGTTTTATGTGACCAAACCATCTAAGGCGACTCTCTCTAATCTTATCTTCTACTGGAGCTACTCCAACCTTTTCACGTTTATGCTCATTTCGTATCCTATCTTTAAGGGTAAAGCCACTCATCCACCTGAGCATCCTCATCTCTGCCACACTTAACTTAGTATTATGCTTCTCTTTTAATGGCCAACATTCGGCACCATAAAGCATTGCAGGCCTCACAACCATCTTATAGAATTTTCCCTTAAGTTTGAAGGGTACATTTCTATCACATAACAAGCCCGATGCATTCCTCAACTTCAACCATCCAACTTGAATTTTGCTGATAATATCCCCATCTATTTCACCATCACTCTGAACAATAGATCCAATATATCTAAAACGTGTACTCTTATTAATGACTTGATCGCCCAAAGTCACAATCCCCTCACTATGTCTATTACTACTAAAATTACACTTCATATATTCCGTTTTAGATCTACTCAAGCGAAAACCTTTAGACTCTAATGTTGACCTCCATAATTCAAGTTTACCTTCAACTCCCTCTCTAATCTTATCAACAAGAAAAATATTATCAGCAAAAAGCATACACCAAGGTACATCCTCTTGCAAATGTCTAGTGAGAACATCCATGACTAAAGCAAAAAGATATGGGCTTAAGGCTGATCCTTGATGTAACCTAACCGAAATAGGGAAAAACTTGGTCAATCCACCTTGTGTTTGAACACAAGTAATAGCTCATGCATACATATCATTAAAGATTTGAATATAAGCATTATTGACTCCTTTCTTTTCAAGAACTCTCCATAGCACTTCTCTTGGAACTTTATCATATGCTTTTTCTAAATCAATAAATATCATATGTAGATCCTCTTTATTTTCTCTATATTTCTCCAACAAACCTCTTAATAAATGTATGGCTTCCATAGTCGACCTACCCGGCATGAATCCAAATTGATTTTGAGAAACATTAGTATCACGCCGCAACCTATGCTCCATAACTCGCTCCCATAGTTTTAAAGTATGACACATTAACTTAATACATCTATAATTCGCACAATCTTGTAAAATATAAGCTACTAATTAAATTAAATTAATATTGTTATAAATTTTATCATGCAAAGTAATTTTGCTTCAACAAAAAATTACAATACTCAACGATTAAAAAAAAAACTTCCAACTTTATACATGAAAAAATCTATTATAAAAATTTATTTCACATGTCAAAACTCAATAACCTTGAGTATATCATAATTAACATATCTTACGTTGCTATTTTCATATAGGATTATCAATAGAGTATAATAATCAAATTTGTTATTTGGGATTAACATAAATCTATTATATATAAAGACTTTCTGTTGTGATTCATGACAAATATAATATAAACTACGGATATTATTACATATCATGTAAAACAGCCTATTATTATAACATTTGTTGATATTATGAAGCAGTAAAAATACTTATTGGATAGAATTAATTTCCAAAAATAGTGTTTCAAAAACAAGTGAAAACGCCAACATGGATTTTTCCCGTGTTTCAGCAAACAAATCCGTTTAATTTTTAAAACTGGAAACAAGTTCGGCAAAACATATTTTCTCTATTTTCATTGCTATTTTTCAAAACATATTACAGAAAATAGAAAAGAAAAATAATTCCAAGCACATCGTTATACAAAGATGAACGGGATTTGAGAAATGAATCAAAACAGATTTATAACTTACATTAGGAAAGGAATAACTTAAAATATAATTTGAATTTTTTAATTAAGATTTGGTCCCTATACTCCCATTGTCCGAGTATCCTAATTATTTTTCCATTTCTACTTAAACATGCTATTCAAAGGCATGCATTGGCTACAGTCATCATATCTAAAAACATTTTTAAAAGATCAGAGGATGAAATAAATGTGTATATACCACAAAGATAGCTATGATGAATGAGATAATATCCCAGCATATTATTAAAAATGGAATGACATGAGATACCTCACGTTCTTGTTTAGCTAGAGAGCGCAGTTGATCACGTTTCTGCATGCACCATAAAATATTTGGTATAGGTCAGTTCAGAACGCAAAAACTTGCTTAATATGGAAAAAACTGGTCAAGGTTCAATGAAATATTGATTAAGGCTTCGTTTGGAACGGCTTTCTTATTGCTTCTTAAAGCAGCTTTTTAATATAAAAATTATATTTGTTGTACTAGAAAACTGCTTTAAGAAGCAGTAAGAAAACTGTCCCAAACGAAGCCTAAATCTGATCACTAAACAAGCAGCTGGTATATTTGAAAATTAAATTCAAACACCACCTTGCTGACAAAACATAAAGTGGCAATGACGAATTCAATTAGCACCTTATCAAGACTGAGGGATGAAGACAGCACAAACATACACAGAAAGAGAGAGAAAGAGGTGCAAGATAGGTCTCATCTACATAGATCCACGATGGGAAAGCCTAATTATACAGCGATAACTTCTCTACGGTCAAAATAGTGCAACCTACATTACAGGGTACCACTAAAACATGAATTCGAATAGGATATATACCAGGCGCACATCAAGTAATTTATACAGCAATACTAGCATAAAAGGAAAAAAAGATAAATGGCATCCATGCCAATAGCACAAGATGTGGATGCCGATTCTTAGAAATGATCAAGCATTCTTTGCTAGATTAACTTAAAACATTTGAAGCAATAGCTACAGGGTATTAGCATACACACCCCTCAGATTATACATATTCTTGGCATGTACATGTAACTTCCAAGTATCAATACTTAAAAAGGTATTTCCGATTGAAAATGCCTGTTTTAATTTTGGAAAGGGTTGACGTGTCTTAGGCTCGACCAAAAGTCAGGTCAAGTTGCATTCTATTTAACGTAAGTTCAACACAAATCCATGTAGCTGAGGACCAAAAGTCAGGTCAAGTTGCATTCTATTTAATGTAAGTTCAACACAAATCCATGTATCTGAGCAGGGTGCCAAAAAATATGAGGATATCAAGAGGTATTTTGGATTTCCTTGATTTCAACAAAAAACCCTGGTCCAAGAACCTTAAAGGTCTTGTAAACTAGTTGTGTGAATTCCTTGTATCGATTGGCCATGCCCCACCCTATGAAAATTTTTAATAGAAGTTAAACTTAGGAACAAAACCCCCTTTCCTCTTCTACGGCACGATGCAATCTAAACTAACTCGCTCTATCACCACCCACATTTCATACCCCATTTTTCAAAACTTAAGTGTAGCAACGTAAGTATGGCATGAGAAGTACAAATTTTTAAGCATGAAAGATGTTTCACAACCTAACTAGTAAAGGAAGTGGGTTGGCAGTACAGTTTCTCACCATATGCATGTCTCATTGTCATTCATATATCCTTGTGTTCTTGAAATTCTTTCATATGGTAATATAAAATGAAAATGGTAAGAATTTAAAAAAGTCTTGCAAAAATGTCAAACCATATCGAAGCACCAATCCTGTACCAAGATATTCTTACCTTGTCTTGTTTGAAATAACCCTTGCGCACCTCAATCTTCCTCATGAAGTCCATTGAGCCACCACAATTAGACTGACAAAAAAATATATCAAAAAAGTATAAACAACCATGTTTTTTCATGGTAAAATACATCAATGAAATGCGTATTTGAAATTCTTAATCATCATCATCAACATCATTATCATCCAACTACTTGGTGTTAGCTAAATTCTTTATTGTAATCACAAGCACTTTTGTGCAAAATAATTTATAACACGACAACCTCTTTAATAGACATCCAGCTGACTGCTTATAAACCCCACCTGACTAAAAAAAATGCTTGTGCAGGAGTATCAAACAAAATCAACAATATCATCAAGTCTGTTATAGCAGCTATATTTGAACACCTCAAAACACATAACAAACATAAAGAATAAGCACATTTTTCACAAGAAGTTATCAACTGGAAATTTTCCCTTGTAGAAAAAAGTTGAGGCCTGCTAAAGATAATGATTTTTGGCTATTTCACTACGGAATATAAAAATATAATCCTGTAGTTGGAACTTAATGACAATCCAGAAAGGTTATTACTGTTTATTGAACGCAAACAACTTGGGTGAAAAAAAGAAAGCTAAGTTCATTCCTTCCTACTGACCGAATACCTTAATATATTGATATATTAAATAGAGATGAAACTATGGTACAGTGTGCTGATGGACATTCTAATTTCAAACAAGCTAGCTAAACTTAAGAACTTAGCATCATAACTAAATCAATAGTCTTCAACAGTATATTTCCTAGATCTAGAGCTTCTTTTCTTTCATTCTTGTATTCCAACAAATCCAGTTAATTACATACAAGAAAGCCAAATTAGATGAAAAAAGGAAACACTTACCAGAAGGGACTGTAAAACATCTTCAATTGCTTCAGAGGGGCCCACAGTCTCGACATGCTGTACTAATAACCTTTTCTTCTTCAATGCCTCTGAAACTGCAGAGAGGTCGCAATCAATATGCAGATTCAGAAATAAGGAAATTTAGTAATGACATAAGCAATCCCAATATCTCAGTTTTTTCGCATTTTAATTAAAAGTCGGTGCCTATCTGACCCCTTTATATTAAATTCAATCTGATGTCAATCCTTACCTACATCTGATAAGAGGATCTCCTCATGTTCCTAGATTAGTTTTAAAAAAAGCAACTTAATGCGCAAATCAAGTTTATGTTCTACAACCTCTCAGCTTTTCCATCACAAATCTGAAATGCTTTCATAAAACTTCATGGATGGAAATAGCATCTGCCAAATGAATCAACACAGTGTGATGAATGACAAAAATTAGATGTAAGCATGCCAATTAAGGCTTCGTTTGGGACAGCTTTCATAATGTTTTTAAAACAATTTTTTAGTAAAAAATTTCAAATTCAAGAAACTTTTATACTTGAAAGTTGTTTTAGAAAGTAAGAAAAAAACCGTCTCAAATGAAGCTTAAGCCTTGGAATGTAGAAAAGGGCAAAAATATATTGATAGGGAAATATGACCCTCTCGTTCACCATGTAAATAGATGCAAACTATAATCATAAGCTTCAAACAATGGATATTCAAAGGAAGAAGAATACGACATCCATATAACTTTGATGATGCGAGGTATTCCAAATTCGTAAAATATGCTTTTAGAAACTATTCATTAAATTTAATCAGGTTTTTAGGGCACATCACCAGCACCACAAACTGAATAAATTATATCATAGGAACTACAGTTTACTGTCCCAATTTTTTTCGTGGCAATCAAATAAACATACACATTAACATCAAACTAAAAAAAGGCAGAAAATTGAATACCTTTGCTCTCGTGATCAGATATTGAAAGCTTCCCAAAATCCAATAAAGGCTTCTTAAGCGGCCTTTCATTAATCTCCAACCCTATTAAATGGTAACGAAGAAAAAATATTAGATTTCCTTTGATTAAGAAAAAGGAAGCAAATAAGACTAAAGGGAAGATTGCTCACAAAAGGCATCCAGACTCGCCTGAGAAGCCTTCCTTTTCACTCTGACTACTACTGGCTTCTCCTTTCTCTCTAAAGAAGACGCACCAGAAGATGCCATCTTAACGTTCGCCATGAAGGAGAAGAGAGAATAGATAGAGGTAGGGTTCAGAAGCGAGATAGAAAGAAACGGAGTAGCAAAGAAAGCTTTGGGACAGGCTACTATGAGGACTTGAGCAAAATTAAATTTAAATCCTGCCAAACGGTACAAATGCCAACTTTAAATCCCATTTCTCCACCGTTTTACTTAAGTCCGGGATTAACAAAATCCGGGATTTCGTGTGATTTTACTTAAATCCGAAGCGAACGAACGCCTCTTCCCCTTCACGCGCCGCTGGTCCCGCCGATGACTTCTCCCGCGAGATCTCGAGGCGACTTCTTCAGTTGTCGTCGAGGGTTTCGGAACTTTGGGTAGAGAGTGTTGGGGACATGGCAAGGGTTTAGGTATTTTTGGTGGTTGCAGATAGTTGAGGGCAGGGCTTGAATGTGTTACGGTAAGTTAGCAATGACAATTCGAAAAATTATATATATATATATATATATATATATATATATATATATATATACTTCTCAAAGAAATATAATTAAAAATTTTATTTGTATTAAAATAATTTTATTATACTTGATGACTTTTTTTTTTTGGGAAAATTGGGGCAGAGCCCGTATATTAAATTGAAGAAATGGTTACAAAGTTAAAAGAAAACCTGTAAACCCAAAATACATCTTAAACAGAAAAATAGCAAAACCCAACATGAAACCGAAAACAAGGATTACTGAGGACCACCAAAAACGGGCTCAGAAAAAATGAGACCGATCCCAATATCAAAACAGCATGTAGGTAGAATAGCTCAGAGCCCCAAAATCTGCAGAAACGGACATGCCCCGGTTGCCAAAGCACACCAAACCGAAGAAATTGCACTTGCAGCAAGTGCCCAACCAATCGCCAAAGAAGGGACAAAAAAGCCTGGCCGTCCAGGGGCAAAGGGGCTGGGAGCGGTCCCAATCATCATTGCCCTTGAGACCCAACAGTTTGTATTCGTTCATGCTGAGAGAAGCATTGTGGGAACTTGAATTGCAGTTTGTCAAAAAATGTCCAGCCTTTCGTTTTGCCTTTAAGCGCATGAGAGATCTTGTTACAGATGGTGATATGATCTTCCGAAATCCCTTCAAAATGTCTAGCATTTCTTTCCCGCCAAAGATAGTAGACAGAGCAGCAAATGACCAAAAAACAAAAATTCTTTTCTTGCCTATCTAAATGTTGTATATCTTCAAAAAAATCAAAACTTTGAAGTAAAGAAGGCCTAAAAAAGAAGCCGCCAAAAGAGGGGAGAAGAGCAGATAAAACCCCAAAAGAGAAATCACAGTTAAAAAACATGTGCAGAATAGATTCATCCACCTTTCCACAAAGTTGGCAAGTACTGTTAATAAAAATATTCCGCTTTCTCAAATTATCCGCAGTAGATAAACCATCACAAACAGCCAGCCAACCATAAGAAGAGTACCTAAGAGCATACCTCTTGTGCCAAAAGAAATTAGACCAGTGAACCTTAGCCATATCATTGTAAAAAAGCTTACTGAAAGTTTTAGAGCACGGTTTACCAACCCCAGTCCATTCCACACAAACCGAATGATTGTCCAAAATGGGAATAGAGGAGATAATGTGAGAGATACCAGTGAGAGTGGAATCAAACAGATCCCAACGCCCGTCCCCAATTAAATTTTTAACAGCAGAATAACCAGAAACAGTAGAATGAATAAGCTCAGATCCAGCCACACCATTAATCCAAGGGTCCCAGAAAGAGTCCAGGATACAGTCATACCGGGTAACCACAAATTTTAAATTCAGCTTGAGTCTAGCAGCAATCTTGCAAGCAAAAATCCAAAATTTAGAAGCTTTAGCACTTGGGGGTTTCAAAGGGGAAGAGTATCTCATTCTAAACCAATCACCAGGAAGGGAATTAGAGGAATAAAATCTCCAAATGAAGGAGCAGCAATAACCAAAAGAGAGGGAATGAATGTCCGGTATTCCCAACCCACCCTTATCCGTAGGCAGGCAAGTTTTTTTCCAAGAAATTAAGTGGAGTTTCTTCCCAGAGGCAGTGCCGTGATACAGAAACTTAGAGCATAACTTGTCAATGACTTTACAGCAGTTTTTGGGTAAAATAGCTCCTCTTATCCAATAAGCGATAGTATTTGCAATAGTAAACTTCAAATATTGGATTCTACCTGCAAAAGACAAAAACTTAACTTTCCAACCAGCAAGTAGAGTAGAAAGTTTACTCAGTAGTGGTTGGAAGTGAGTCGAGGTAAGATTTTTAATGGAAATGGGAATACCCAAGTAACTGATGGATTGATCAGCAAGGGAGAAACCAAGCAGGGTAGAAATGTCATGGGCGGCAGTGGTATTAGAGGAAAAAAGGATAGAGCTTTTAATATCATTGATGTAAAGCCCAGAAGAGGCAGCAAAATTATTGAGAGTGTCTTTAAGATCCATGGCATTTTGTAAGGAAGCTTCCCCAAACACCAAAACATCATCAGCATAAAGAAGATGGCTGAAAATCATAGAGCCACAAGAAATGCCTTTAAAATTGCCTTCCTCAAGAGCGCAGGAAAAAGCATCCATAATCACAGTAAAAAGAAGGGGTGATAAGGGGCAACCTTGACGGAGACCCGAGGAAGATTTAAAGAAACCCTCCAAAGTTCCATTAATAATGACAGAAAAAGGAACATCCAAAATACACCCCTTAATCCAGGTAATAAACTGTTCAGGAAACCCCTTTATGGCAAGCCTTTGCAAAAGAAACTCACGTGAAACAGTGTCGAATGCTTTTTTAATATCTAATTTAGCACAGAGGAACTTGTTGACCCGATCAACATTAAAGGTCCTCAATATGTCAGCAGCCATCACAATGTTATCTGAAGAAATTCTTTTGGAGATGAAGCCAGCTTGGCTTTTATGAATGATGAAAGGCAGCACTTCTTTAAGTCTATTAGCCAAAATCTTCGAAATGATCTTATAGAGAACATTACAAAGAGAAATCGGACGGTAATCAGAGATGTTAGAAGCATGCGAGTGTTTAGGGATTAAAGCAATACCCGTAGCTTTGGCGGCAGAGGGCAGATTGCCCGAAGAGAAGAAATGTTTAACAGCATTGCAAACATAATAGCCAATCACCTCCCAAGATCTTTTAAAGAAAGTAAAAGTAAATCCATCCGGACCCGGAGAGGAGGAATTAGGCCCAGAGAAGACAACAGATTTGATCTCATCATTGGTGATCGGGGCAATGAGAGGCTGGATCAAATGGGAGGGAATGACACTTCCAGTAGGAAAACTAGAAATATTCGAGCAACTAGGAACGGGAGAATTATAAATTTTCTTAAAGTAAGAAACCGCAGCATTAGCAATGTCCTGATGAGAGGAGAAAGTTCCTTCAGAAGTTGAAAGTTCAGAAATGCGGTTGTGATTGCCTCTGGATTTGATACGAGCATACAAAAACCCCAAGTCATCCTCCCCATTGGAGAGCCAATGAGCCTTGGCCCTTTGAATAACCCACGAAGACCAAGCAGCATTCAAATTATGTAGTTCTTCATTAATAACTTTAAGATTGGCATTCAAAATGGGATCAAGTGGATTACCAGAAATCAGATAAAGCAAATGTGATTGCCTTTTCTCAGTAGCTTTTAAATTGTTTCTGATAAAGGAGGAATCAGCCCAACACCTTTTCTTAAGCAAGTTTTTTAAGTATCTCAGCTTCCCATAAAAGTTACAAATCGGACTTCCCCCAAAATGAACAGAAAAAGCCGCAATAACATCCTCCCAGAAACCATCCATATTAGTCCAATAATCCTTGAATTGGAACCTACCAAAATTGGGAATAACAGACCCAGAAAAAAGCAGAAGAGGTGAATGGTCCGAGCTACCAGGAGCCTCAACCTTGTAAAAGGACTTAGGATAACAATCCAACCAGTGTTTATTCACAATCATTCTATCAAGTTTAACATGGACAGGGTCATTAGCACGTTGATTAAACCAAGTGTAATGGAGACCGGTAGAAGCAAGATCAAAAGTGCCAGAGGAAGAATACCAACCATTCAATTCACCAAAATGACTAAAATGAGTGGGGGATCCACCCGACTTATCACTGGCTTCTTTATAACAGTTAAAATCCCCCATTATGACCCAAGGGGAAGTAATATTGACAGCAATAGAAGACAGGTCCTGCCAAAGTAATTTCCTATCCTCCAAGGAATTTGCCGCATAAACCACCGTAACCAAGAACTTATCCGAAGCACCATAACGAATACAACCATGAATTAACTGAGAAGAAGAAAAAAATGGGGTAAAAGTGACCACAGCAGGGTTCCACTTAAACCATATCAATCCTGATCGGGCACAAATCTCGAGACAAAATCAAGTTGGAAACTTCTGAAATTAAAATTGGAGACATTCTAACTCCGATTTCAGCAAACTTACAGTCGAACTCAGCATCTCAGAAATACGAACCCAACGACACCAAAATCGACTTAATCCGATTTTTTGGTCTAAAGCGCTATTGGAGGACTTGAACCACAATTTGGATTACCAAGCTGTTTCCAAACATAACGTGCTTATAACTTAATCGAGCGGTTCAACGAGACAAATCTAACGAGCCCAAAATCGTTGAATTCCGATATCATTAAGACCTTCAAATGTCTGATGAATGGTCAACGATCAATGGATTAAATATCGACCGTCCATCCAACCACTTCCCATTTACCCTTGATCTCTAACCTCTTTAAGGGTCATGTCATTCCATAAATCTATAAATAGACCCCTCATCTCTTGAAAGGAGGATCCAAGCAAGAACATAAGGAAAAGAAAGAAGAAGCTCCTCCTCGACCATCGCATGACTTTCGCTAAACCACCGCTTGACGTCGTTGCTCCGTCGGACCATCATTTAAGGCCTTCACATTCGCCGGATCATCGCTTGACGCCGTTGCTCCGTTGGACCACCACTTGAGGCTCTCACCTCCGTTGGACCACCCCTAACGTCGATGCTCTGTCGGACCACCGCTTGAGGCCCTCACCTCCGCAGGATCACCGCCTGACGTCGTTGCTCCGCGCGGACCACCAGTTGAGGCCCTCAGGCCCCTCACATTCACCAAACCACCGTCTTACGTCGTTGCTCCGTCGGACTATTGCTTGAAGCCCTCACCTCCGTTGGACCATCTCCTGGCATCATTACTCCGCCTGATCACCACTTGAGGCCTCATTTCCGTTGGACCACCTCCTGACGTCGCGGCTCGGTACTTCTCGGTACCGAGTTCGGTACTGCTGATGTGACGCATTCTGGTTGATCACCAAATGATGAACTGCGTTCGACATCCGCACAGAATAATTTCTCCTAGATATAACCATGTTAAATGGATTTGAAAACTGATAACCATAAAAAAAGCTTCTTGTGATGTAAAAGCATAACCATAAGCACATCAGCAAAGCCATGATTGCCTTTATATTGGCTAGGTTTTAAGAATGAGAGTCATGAGTCTACTGCAAGCAACATTAAGGTGAACATAGCACAGGGACATGTATGATGGAGAAGAAAACCTTCCCCAATAGAGTTATTATAAAACCTGGGGCGTTAAAGGTGCTTAAGAGCTCATGTTGTGATATATTTCCTGCGTAACTCTTTTGGAGTTTCGAGTGAAGTGGTGAAAGAATTTGATGAGACCAAATGTATGCGTGGCGTTTCTAAGCAGTGCACAGTTTTTAAGCTATATAAATAAAATGAAAGGTGAATCTAACAACGCAATATAGTATTCATTAAGAAGAAATATATGGAGTGTGTAAGCTGCAGGAAGCATTTTGGAGGATATAAAACCATCCTTAACGCAACATGGAGTTCATACATGATGGGAATTTAACCACGCAACAAAACAAATAACAAAAAAAAAAAAAAAAAAAAAATAATGAAATAGGAATTTAACTTGAAAAAAAAAAACTATTGAACCACACTACACCAAATAATTCACTATGAAAATGAAAGAAATTGCACAAATTTCTTTGCACATTCTCTCATTGTCTCTATTCAATTCTCATGCCATTCTGCATTCAAAACATATAAAAAAATACACTTCTATTACATCAAATGATACAATCATTCAAGTGAAAAAAAAAAAAGAATAAGAAAGAAAAACTATTCAGTACCACTAGTTGTGATGCAGTGATGTACCTGTACTACCTCGGGCTAAAATCAAAGTCATAATAGATTTTGAAATAAAATTTAAAAATTTTATTTCAAAATCTAAAATACATTATATGAATCAATTTATTCATAATTTCATAAATTAAGTTCTTTGACGTCATCATGCTTAACGGGCACGAGATTTTTTTTCATAGCAGCGATACGGAAATATATAATTTCAAGAAATAACCAATTAACAGCAAGTCGATATGTCCGAGTGGTTAAGGAGACAGACTTGAAATCTGTTGGGCTTCGCCCGCGCAGGTTCGAACCCTGCTGTCGACGTTCTATGTTTAGTTTAACTTTTTTTTCGTGTTTTTTTTTAAAGGGGATATTTAGGCCAATTAAGGTAAACTCATGCATACATTACATATCAAGACCTCTTGATTAGTAGCTAAAGCTCCAAACCAACAGACCAAGTTATATTATGTTTTTAATTAATTAATCGACCTCGAGCTTAAAATTTATTATATAAGTTCGAGTTGGCTCATGAGTTTATTCATTTATTTTGAAATAGAAAAAGTGCTTATGATTTAAGTAATTATTACAATAAAATAAAAAAATTTGAAAAGTTAGAATAAAATAATGAATAATAACTTAATGGTTGTTTGGTAGGAAGTAAAATAGGTGTAAAGTATTCCACATACAAGAGTTTTTAAAATAATGGTATTTGGTTGGTTGAAAAAAGCACGTTAAGTAAATTTAATGCAAATCATTTTAGTTTATTTTCGAGTTAAAATAAACTCGCCCAATTTTGAATGAGAATTGTTTACATTGAACTTAATTATTAATTTGAAATCAAATAGGGGTGTAAATGAATCGAGCTCTAGCCTGAGTTTAATTAATTAATCGAGCTCAAGTTTAAGCTTTATTCTATGAGTTTGAGTTGGCTCATGAGCAAATTAGTTTACTTTGAAAGAGCGTAAACCATTCTAATTCATTTTTGAAATAAATTATACTTGCATAGTTTTGAGCTAGAACCATTTACATCATAAGCAAGCTTTCTTAAATGTCTCCACCACTCGCCATTGACGCTGATACCACCAATAGCCGCCACTAGCTGGCCACCAACCACTACCGCCACTCACCGGTTGCCATCACCATTGGGCACAGTGGCAAGACCAAATAGTTTTTTTACAAGGTGCACTAATTCTCGAATTTAAAAGCATCTTCAATATTTTTCTTTCAGGCTTCAAATTGACATCGACTATTTAAAAAAACTAGAGTTGTTATCATTGATACGGCATCACAAAATTATCTTGATCGGGCACGAATCTCGAGACTAAAGCTAGTTGGAAACTTCAAAAATTAATTTTGGGAGCATATGAACTCCGATTTCAGCGAGCTTACAGTCAAACTGAGCGTCCCGAAAATACGAACCCAACGACCCCAAGATCAACCCAATCCAAGCCCAAATGAGTCCGAATCAAGAGTTCAAAGCGCTGCTGGAATGTTCAAATCGCAATTTGAGTTACCAAACGGTCTCCGATTTTGACGAGCTTATACTCGAATCGAACGTCTCAACGAGAAGAATCCAACGAGCCCAAGATCATCAAATTCCGACATCATTAAGGCCTTTAAATGTCCAACGAACGGTGTATGACCAAAGGATTCGATATCGGCCGTCCATTCAAACCACTCCCAATTTGCCCATGATCTCACGCCTATTTACAGGCTATGCCACTCCATAAAAACTATAAATAGGGCCCTCATTCTACACCAAGGGGACTCAAGTGAAAAGAGAGAAGAAGAAGAGGAGAAAGGGAAAAAGGAGATTCCTCACCTCCTCGACCACCGCCGGAGCTCTTCCTGCCACCTGAAGACGCCGGAACTCTGCCGGATTTTCAAGACACGCAGGAATTCTGCACAAATTCCACGTGATGTTGAAATCCTTTCCAATTAACAACAGAGTTCCCTCCTGACGCCGAAACTCCGCCCAAGTGAAGTCGGAGTTCTCCTCTGCCACCAAAGACGTCGGACTTCTACCCGACGTCGGACATTCACTCTTCGCCAAGTTTCTACCCGACGCCGGACTTCTACTGGTTATCGGACTTCGCTGGATGTCTATGCGAAGATGCATTTCTTTTCATTACTGGACTTCTACTTGACGCTGTCCTACTGATCTTCATCGTCAGACTACAGTCCTTCCGACCTCCGTCGCCAGCCGACTACGGTCCTCCTGACTTACGTCGCCCGCCGACTACAGTCTTTCCGACATCCGTCGCCCGTTGACTACGTACGGTCCTCCTGACTTATGTCGCCCGCCGACTACAGTCCTCCGTCGCCAGCTGACTACGGTCCTCCTGACCTACGTCGCCCGTCGACTGCAGTCCTTCTAACAAAGTGAACATGTCAATAGTGATCCTTTGTATTTACATCAGGTAATGTACTCCATAAGATGTACATCAAGCTAAGACCTTCCACCAAGGAAGGGCCTCATTTGTAATCGAGTGTAATACTAGTGGATTCATTCAAACTGGGCTAGGCCCCGTGGTTTTCCCCCCTTTTACAGGGGTTTTCCACATAAAAATCTTGGTGTCTCATAAATGCTAGACCCTCTCTCACTTATCTGATTGCGTGCTGGATTTTCGTACAACGCTAAGACGTTAAATCTTATATTTCTCTACCGCCGCGAATACTCCTGGACGCAACAATCATAAAAATATAAATTACATAAAAAAATAATCAAGGGCATCTGATATAATTAAATAAAAATAAATATATTTTTAATAATACAATAATATATTTAAAAATTTAAATTATTTGAATACAAATTTAAGTAAAAATAAATAAGGAAATCCGAGCCGGTTCACTTTTTCCCGTCTCTATTGTTTGTTCCTCTTCTCCATCGCCACCTTCGCGTACAAGTAGAGGTTTGAACTAGTCGCTAAATAGCTTCTTCGCGACGGTGTTGTTTTTTATCGGATCCAAAATCTCGCCTCATCATCGTTAGTTTGTTCGATCGGAAGTAATGATGATGATGCGAGCTTGCTCGTTGCGAAGGTAGTCATCTTTCTTCCGTTTATGCTTCTTTGGCCAAATCCCGCTCAAATCCTGCATAAATCTTGCATTTAATTTACACTCATCTAAATAACTCTAAAGCATTTATTTTGCACAATATTTTTTTTAGCCAACCAAACAATCACTTAATATAAGAAAGTGAAATATAATTTATAAATACTTTAAACAACTTTATAAGAAATGTTAATATATCTTGAGGATATTTAATATTCATATTTTTTAAATGAACCGACTCGTAAGCTAACGAGTAAAATCAAGGTTCTCTCACTTGACTAGTTAGCTCATAAAATCTTGCTCATGAGTCATTTATGAGTCAAATGCAAACTCAAATCGGCTCATGAGTCAACTTGACTCGCTTGCGACCTTAAAATCAAGCATCCAATTAGCCAAATGTTAGAATAAAACACCAGCAATTGTTCTAAAATATCACATTGAAATCTGCAATATGAATTTTTTTACCTTCATCAAAGCTATGTCTCACCTGTAAAGAACCCGTGAACCTGACGCAAACACTTCTTGACTTATCCAACAGATCAAATATTGGAAGAATGTAGAATTATAGGTGTTGTGCATGTGCATTAATTTGATTGGCTTGTGCCATGATTAAATTATTTAGTTTTTACTTCAATTTTAGTTTATATATATATATATATATATATATATATATATATATATATATATATATATATATATATATATATATATATATATATATATATATATATATATATATATATATATATATATATATATATATATATATATTTAATTGAAATATAAAAAAGATCTAAGTATAAATTTAATAATATTTTATATAAACATTTTAATAAAATGTTATTAAATATCATATTCAATTAAAGTTGTTGTGGGATAATATATTCACAGCAGTAGAATGATCGAATTTTTAGTTATAGCGATGCACGGATATCCAACACACAAACAAATGGAGAGAGAACGGAGAAACATCAAAATTTTTTACGTGAAAAACCATCAAAAGATAGAAAAATCATGGGGTCTTGCGCAATCGAAATGATTTCACCAGTTTTGAAGATTAATTACAAATAATACCCTTTGTTGAAGGTGAGTGTTGACTTAATGTAGCAAATATATATTATATAGAACACATTGGATAATAACATGATATTTGTTCTTAAGTGGAAAGCTCATCAGTACTTTCCATATGGAGATTTGATGTCAATGGTCTGCCAATTTAGTGGCATTTTATATGTTAACATAATATTCATTTTATATGTTTATACAAAATATTATTAAATATTTAATTTTAATTTATTACTATAATATTAACATTTTAATAATATTTGATGCATATAAATTTAATTATTATATAATTTAATACTTGATATATCATAAAAAAATTATCTTGACCTAGCACAAATCTCGAGAAAATTTGAATTGAAAAGTTTTTAAATTAAATTTGGGACCATCTAAATTATGATTTTAGCAAACTTATAGTTGAATTGAATGTTTCAAAAAGTTGAATCCAACAAAACCTAAGTCAACCCAATCCGTGCCCAAATAGGTCCAAATCGAGGGCCTAAAGAAGGTGTGGAAGTTTCAAAGTATAAACTGGACAATCAAATGACATTCAAATGTGGCATGCATATGGTCGAATCGAGCGGCTCGACTAGACAAATCCAATGAGCCCAAGATTGTCAAATTTTGATATCATTAAGGCACTTAAATATTCGATAAATGATCTAAAATCAATGGAATTGGTATCGTCCATCAATTTGAACCACTCCTTTAGTGTCCTTGATCTTCCCCCTATTTACTGGCCATGTCACTCCTAGAAAGTTATAAATAGGCCCCTCATTCTTCATTGAGAGGAGAGGGGAGCAAGGGAGAAAAAATGAGGAGAAGGAAGAGATCTCTCTTGCCACCATCTCCTCAACCACTGCCCTGCCACGACCGTCGTCGGACCATCACCCTGCCTTTAGCCATCGCCACACTTCTTCCTAGCCATCACTCGTCGCCAGACTACTACCCGGCCACCATCCATCGATGAACTTTCGCCAAACTTCTGCCATTTCACCAATTTTTTATCGTTGAATTTACGCCCAACCACCTATTGTTACCAAACTACGTTATTTCGATCTCTTTTGCTCGACTACAATCATTCTAACCACCGTTGCCTGACTACAATTTTTCCGACCTTCATTGCCCGCTGACTTCGATCGCTCCGACCACTATTTCCAAACTACAGTTTCTTTGACCACCGTCCCTGTCTACGGTCCTTCCGGCCATCGTCGTCCGTCGACTACAGACTTTTTGACCTCCGTTGCCCGCCAACTATGGGCCATCATGGTCTGTCTATGGTCCTTCATGCCCGCCAAATATATATATATATATATATATAATCTTATTATTATTAATTAAAAAAAGTTTACAGTTTGCTTTTCCTGAGTTGGAGAACCAAGGCCAGGTTACAGACTCACCAGTGACTCACCACTATGCTGCATCTATAATGTATTTGCTTTTTATAAATTGTATATATATTAAATATTTAACAGGATATATTTTTTAGTTTTCTTAAAAAAAACGACATAGATTAGAGATTTTGCTTCTTCTTATTTTTTTTAATTTAAATTCCCTCTTTTTATTTAATTAATCTTCAATTAAGCTCATTTTTAAAATTTTGCTTTATCCTTTCTGGAAAATCATCCATTTACTTTTGAAAAAACTTCCAAGAAATTGCTTCATTTTCAGCCATTCATATTTCAGAATAATAAAATGATAAATAAGCGCGTTTACATAGAAACTTCATGGTTAAAAGTTGGGTTAAAGAGTCGCACTCAAATTTGTTTTTTCTTTGCAAAGGATAATTTCTTTGCATGTGTTGGCATATTAAAAATCTCTATCTAAGCAAAATAAATAAATCAATAAATAAAACGGTATACATATATCAAAATGCATTTGAAAATGTCTTATAAAGGTTGAATTAGAGTTCAATTAATTAGATTTGACTAAACAAAATGATGCAGCTCAGGTTAACTAAATAAGCCGGCGGTATATGCTGGCTTTGCCTAACGAACTCCACTACCTAGTATTACCTTTTCACTTTTTCTGACAGCACTTTTACAGCACTTTTTATATTTTAGTATCCTTACTTTATACAATTACAAAAGAGAATTAGGAAAGAAATAAAGCATACATATAGCTGAAAAGGGGGGGTTTAGAGACAGCTTTTTGTCATCTGAAATTTACAGTATTCTCAAGAGAATACAGAGCAATACAAAGAGGTATTTCCCTGTGCCTTTTCCCCTACATTGTTTGTTCTTGCAATCTTTGTCTTCTTCCAGGTATTGCTGATCCTGTACAAGGACATCAAATTGGTATCAGAGCCAAAAATCTGGAAGGAAATGACTGACCGAGGCAAGGAACCTGTGCGGGAAGAAACTCGCACCATCGACGGATTATGGGCGAGTCAGGAGAAACTCAATCGGAGAATTGATGACCTCGCCGCCGACGTGCAGCGATTGACGGTTGCAATCCGCCAAGGGTTTAATCCCAATATGGCGAGAGACTCACCAGCATTACATCGGGAGGAAGTTCTGGCGAACAGATTTCCTCCTCGCGGTCGAAATACGCATGGACACCAGGCCAGACATGTACAGACGCATCTTGCTGATCCAGAAAATTCGGAAGACGAGACTCCTCCTTGCCGTCGCGTCAGCAATCCGAGAGATTCCACTGAAGAGGAGTCTGAAGATGGTTGGATAGTGAATGAGCAGCGGCACCGAAGGAGAAGACAGGTTCCGCATTTCCCTGGTGAATTCAAGGTGAAATTAGACATACCGTTTTTTGATGGACATTTACACATTGAAGACTATTTGGATTGGGAAAAGGCAGTTGAAAATTTCTTTGATTATATGGAGATTGCCCCTGAGAAACAAGTTAAATATGTAGCATGTCGTCTGAAAAGCGGAGCTAGCGCATGGTGGGAACAAGTGTTGCAAAGCCGAAGGAAGGAAGGGCGAAGCCGGATACACACTTGGGGCCGAATGAAACAACTGTTACGGGCACAGTTTCTACCCACAGATTTTGAGCAAATACTTTATATGAGGTACCAACATTGTATGCAAGGGACACGCACTGTTAGCGAATACACGGAAGAATTTAATAGATTGAGCGCCAGAAACGATTTACAAGAATCGGGTACTCAAATGGTGGCAAGATACATTGGGGGCCTTAAGGATAGCATCCAAGATAAATTAGAGCTCAATTCGGTGTGGACAATGCCACAGGCGGTGAATTTGGCAATGAAAGTGGAAGTTCAACAGAACCGGCAGACGAGGACTCCGTATAACAGAAGGCATTGGCAGGAGCAGAACACATTCAGTTCTAAGAGTAATTCCCAGCAAGTGACAAAATCAAATGCAATAGCCAATACGGGCACATCTGTAAGTGGAGCAGTTAACCAGGGCGGTGAAGGAAAAACGGCGAACAAACTTAAACCCACTACTAACACCAACCCGTATGCACGACCCAATACTCTGAAATGTTTCCGCTGTTTTCAACCGGGACACAAGTCTAATGAATGTCCCCAACGGCAACAATTGCAGTTTGCTGAATTGGGAGATGAGGATGAAGCGGCAATAGCTGAGTTAGAGGAGAATGCCGAGATTGAAGAAGTGCAGGCAGATGAGGGAGAGCCGTTTCTTGGAGTCATGGAGAAATTGCTCTTAGCACCGCGGGGGCCCAATTCTTCTCAACGCCATGCTATATTTAAAACAAGGTGCACCATACAGGGCAAGGTTTGTGACCTTCTTATTGACAGCGGGTGTACTGAGAACATAGTGTCCCGATCAGTCGTCAGCGGCTTACACTTGAAGACGTCTAAGCATCCGCAACCTTATAAAATTGGTTGGGTCAAGAGGGGTGTGGAAATTATGGTCTCCGAAGCTTGCACAGTTCAATTTTCTATTGGCAAGCACTATGCTTGCGAAGTGCTATGCGATGTCCTCGATATGGACGTGTGTCATTTGATATTAGGAAGACCTTGGCAGTTCGACGTCGACGCACACTACGAAGGCCGGGCTAATGCTTATTCATTTGATTGGAAGGGACAGAAATTGAGATTGATGCCTGGGTTGCCTGACGGATCTACGAGAGGAGCAAACAAACAAACAGTCGCCCACTTGGTCTCTGGATCGAACCTGCTACAATGTTGGAGAGAACATGCACCGATGCTGGCATTGATCGTTGCTGAAGTAAATACCAGTACGCTCCCGAAGAATTTGCCAAAGGATATTACTGAGGTCCTTGAGATGTATAAGGCAATTTTACCAGAGGAACTACCGGCCGAGCTACCGCCACTCCGGAGTATCCAACATCAAATCGATTTCATACCGGGAGCTTCGTTACCAAATTTGGCACACTACCGGCTTAATCCGAAAGAACAAGCTATTCTTCAGGGAATTGTGGATGATTTATTGTCAAAGCAACTCATCCAAGTTAGCTTGAGTCCTTGTGCGGTGCCCACTCTTCTGGTACCAAAAAAAGATGGAAATTGGCGAATGTGTGTCGACAGTAGAGCTATAAATAAGATCACTATCAAGTACAGATTCCCGATGCCACGCATCGAAGAGCTGCTAGACATGCTCACGGGTTCTTCCATGTTCTCTAAATTGGATCTCAGAAGCGGATACCATCAAATTCGCATTCGTCATGGCGACGAATGGAAAACGGCGTTTAAGACGCCTCAAGGGCTGTTTGAATGGAGGGTGATGCCCTTCGGTCTATGTAATGCACCTTCAACGTTCATGCGTATGATGAACGAAATTTTAAAGCCATTTCTTGGGAAATTCTGCGTGGTATACTTCGATGACATTTTGGTATTCAGTAATGACCGCCCACAACATATCCAGCACTTGAGATCCATATTTGAAGTTCTACATATGAACAAACTGTTTTTAAACCTTCCAAAATGTGAATTGGCAACAGCTTCTGTCCGGTTTCTGGGATTTATCGTATCCGAGGAAGGCATTCACGTGGATCCAGGTAAAATTTCGGCCATTCAGGATTGGCCAACTCCCACGTTTTTTTTTTATATACGTAGTTTTCATGGATTAGCGAACTTCTATAGGCGCTTCATCAAAAATTTCAGTATCATAATGGCACCTATTACCGACTGTTTAAAATCTAAATGTTTTAACTGGGGCGACGAACAGCAGCAAAGTTTTAACCAAATTAAGGCAGCACTTACTACTGCACCTGTTTTGGTGTTACCGAGTTTTGATAGAATCTTCACGGTAGAGACAGATGCCTCCTCAATCGGTATTGGAGCGGTGTTGTCCCAAGTGGGAAGACCAGTTGCATTTTTCAGCGAAAAACTCTGTTCAGCTCGACAAAAGTGGACAGCTTATGAGCAAGAAATGTATGTAATCATCCGTGCATTAAAACAGTGGGACTCGTATTTGTTGCATCAAGATTTTGTTCTCTGCAGTGATAATAAGGCACTACAACATTTGAACACTCAAAAGAATGTCAATAGGATGCATATGCGCTGGCTATTGTTCCTACAACGATTTTCGTTTACTATCAAACACAAGCCAGGGATCGACAACAAAGCCGCTGACGCGCTCAGCAGAAAATCAATTTTGTTGACTCGGCTACAAACAGAATTAGTGGGCTTGGAGCATATCAAAGAGCTGTATGAAGAAGATCCGGAATTTGGTTCCATTTGGGCTCACTGCTTACAAGATTCTCTGTTTGAACATTACTCCATTAGACATGGCTTCCTCTTTAAAGAAAATTGCTTGTGCATTCCGCAGTCATCCTGGAGACAACACCTTATTCGCGAAATTCATGGGGGCGGACTAGCAGCTCATCTGGGTAAAGATAATACACTAAAACAGCTCCAAGAAAAATTCTTTTGGCCCCGAATCCGAAGGGATACATTCCGTCTGGTTGAAAGCTGTTCCGTATGCCAATCATATAAGGGAGTTTCACAAAATGCTGGGTTGTACATGCCATTGCCGGTACCCGATTCGATTTGGGAAGATCTAAGCATGGATTTCGTCCTTGGGTTGCCGAGAACGAGACGTGGCAACGACTCCATACTGGTGGTTATCGATAGATTTTCGAAAATGGGTCATTTTATTTCCTGTCGAAAGACCTCTAACCCCTTGCAAGTTGCTAACCTGTTCTTTAATGGAATTGTCCGTCTACATGGTTTGCCTCGGAGTATTACATCAGACCGCGACGTCAAATTTCTTAGCCATTTTTGGCGAGAATTATGGAAACGATTAGGCACGGAACTACGCTTTAGTTCAGCATATCATCCACAAACGGATGGGCAGACCGAAGTCGTCAATCGCACCTTGGGCAATATGCTTCGTTGCCTAGTTCAAGAGAACCCGAAGCAATGGGAAGAAGTCTTGAGCAAAGCGGAATTCGCCTATAATGCCATGCCAAACCGTTCCACAGGTAAAGCTCCATTCAATATTGTTTATACTAAAGCCCCTAATACCACTGTCGATCTCACGGTCCTGCCCAAGTGCAAATCTACCGAAGCTGCTGCCTATTCCAAAGATTATTCTCAGATCCTAAATGAAGTTCGACAGCAACTCACTTCTGCGAATCAACGTTATAAGGAGGCGGCGGATAAACATCGACGGCAGCAGTTGTTCAACGTTGGGGATCTGGTCATGGTTCGTCTCCGACGTGAAAGGTTCACACCCGGCGAATATTCCAAGCTAGCTCGCCGCAAAATAGGACCTGTTCCTATTATTGCCAAATTCAATGACAATGCGTATCGTGTGGAGTTACCATCAGGATACAATACGTCGTCTACCTTCAATGTGGCGGACATCTGGCCTTATCATTCCACAGACGACGCACCTATATCTATCAGCTCGTCGGAGTCGAGCTCTTCTGAAGCCGGGGAGGACTGATGCAGCTCAGGTTAACTAAATAAGCCGGCGGTATATGCTGGCTTTGCCTAACGAACTCCACTACCTAGTATTACCTTTTCACTTTTTCTGACAGCACTTTTACAGCACTTTTTATATTTTAGTATCCTTACTTTATACAATTACAAAAGAGAATTAGGAAAGAAATACAGCATACATATAGCTGAAAAGGGGGGGTTTAGAGACAGCTTTTTGTCATCTGAAATTTACAGTATTCTCAAGAGAATACAGAGCAATACAAAGAGGTATTTCCCTGTGCCTTTTCCCCTACATTGTTTGTTCTTGCAATCTTTGTCTTCTTCCAGGTATTGCTGATCCTGTACAAGGACATCACAAAAGCAATTGAGAATCGTTTTTTTTTTTAATTAATTAATAATTTTTCTTTTTTAAGCGATTGAGAATCGTTCTTTGCGAAGATAAAGCATAGTTACGTTTCCCAATTTGAAGGTTTTGGCTATGGGAAATTATTACGCGCGGTCATCAGACTGTTGGAGATGAATCAGGATGTGCCACGTCACCTGGTACACAATGATATATAGCACTAGTACACATTAAGATGGTGACGTGGTGTGTCCTGATTCGCCTCTAAACGACATCCGGTAACCGCACGTAATAATTTCTCCTTGGCTCTCGATGTAAGTCTGCTTGTTTATTGTATTTTTCATTGCCTACTATGAACTTTTCTTTGTTTAAGCATGCTATCAATCTTGTGAGCTAGATCGTTGGTCAACTTGCTGCAGACTTTGGGAAGGAACGCCAAGTTGACTGTGTGGTTGGGGACTTTGATGTTAAGTTTGTTGAATGGGTTAAAGCCAGTGGAGCGGTTGGTCGTAGAGTTGTAAGCGAATCATGTCGTTGAGGATGTAGTGGACTGGCTCAATATGACCATCCATTTAAGTGTGAATCAGAAAATCAAGTTGAAGTACGATTTGTAAGTTGGAGTCTCAATATAGTGACTGACAAGTTTGACAGCATAAAGAATATCAGGTCTCATTCATGTTAAGTAGCGCAAACTCTAAACTAAATTCTTGAAAAATGTAGGATCACAATTTTCCCCTTCATCATGCTTTGATAACTTGACTCCACATTTACTAAGAGTATTTATAGGTTTGCAATTATTCATCTTGAACTTTTCTTTAACATCTTATTTGCCTAGCTTTCTTATGAGATAAATATTCAATCTTCCATTTGATTGACTTCAATGCCCAAGTAATAAGCCATGAGTCCAATATTAATTATCTTGAACTCCTTACTTATTATTTGTTTGAATTATTGAAACATGTTTAGATTATTTTCAGTGAGGAAAGTCATTAACTTATAAGCAAATGATAAGAATATATGCATTCTTATTATCGACGTAGAGAGCATACTAATGAGGATATTTGATAAAATATTTCTCTTGCAAGTTCTTGTCAATCTGATTATTCCATGCTCTTGGAGCTTGTTTCAATCAATAGGGAGTCTTCTTTAGTTTTAGAACTTTATCTTCTTACCTTTTAACTTTGCATCTTGGTGGTTGTTAAATATAGACTTCTTCTTTAAGAATTTCATTCAAGAAAGCAGATTTTACATCCATTTGATGTATTCTCCATTTATTTTGAGCGGCTAAAAATGATTAATCTAATTATTTTTAAACGAGCAATAAGAGCAAATAACTCATCATAGTCAATGTCATCTTATTGATTGTTACCTTTTGCAACTAATCTTGGATTATATATTTTAATTTCTCCTTTTGACTTCTTATTTGATTTGTACACTCATTTCATGCCAATCACCTTATATCCTTAAGAAAGTGAAGCTTGCTCCCATGTGTCATCTTCTCGATTGTATTGATTTCTTCATCCATGGTATCTTTCTACTCCTTGTTTTGTATGGCTTCTTAAAAATCTACGGGCTCACAATTAACAAAAAAGTAAAATTGAGTAAGATTTTCTTGATTCAATGTTACCTCATATAAATCTCATAAGGTCCTAAATCATGGTACTCTTTCATTTGAATTTTCTTGATTATTTGTAATTGGTGTTATTAGTGGTGTAGTAGGCTCCTCTCTTACTTACTGCATCCTTGGTTGCTTCATATCTTACCCCTCAAATGTATAATCTTAATCATGAGATCCCCAGTCCCATTTTTTTTCTTCATCGAATATAAAATCTCGGTTGATAATTGTCTTTCAAGCATTTGGATTGTATAACTTGTATTCTTGTTAGTTTTTATCATGGCCAATAAAAATAAACTTCTTATTTTTGTCATCTAACTTACTTCTTGTCATGTCAGGTACATGCACATGAACTATGCTTTAAAAAACTTTTAGATGAGAGATGTTGGGCTTTCTTTCGCACATGTTTCTTGTAAAATCATTTCCCACGCACTTTTTATTGGTGAATGCTTGCCAAAATAAATTGCACATGAGATTACTTCTAGCCAACCATAACCTCTTTCTTTTAAGCATGCTCCTTGTCATGTCATTGAACAGGGGCGGTGGAATAACCTAAAGAATTGTGAAAATGATTCATGGCTCTATCAATCCCTAAATAATGCACATATTTTATTTTGATATACAAGTTTATAAAATTTATACTTAATATACGCAAGTATACGTGCGGAATTAATTAATATAGTGACATAGTAGAGTGTCGATCCCACGAGGAAGAATGTTTAATTACAAACACTAGTATTGTCTACTACAATTATAATAATTATCCTACTCAATAAGAATAAGGGTTGGTGGAGATTTAATCACTTTTGTAAAAAATAATATCAAAATAATAAATACACTTATATAAATAAAATGTTTTGGATTGATGAAATATAAATTAATATGTTTCATAATGATTCTGTTTTTAATGTGATATTATTCAGAGCATATGCATCATCGACCGCTAAGTCAAACGTGAAGAGATAAAGAAAGGGCCTAACTCATTTCACTCTCAATATCACTCTAAATTCCTATAGTATGTCACCATATTCAAATCTTAAAAGAGTAAGTAAAGCATGCATTATTAATTACCCCCTCATGACAATCCATATCTATAATTTTGATATATAACAAGCATTATGCCTATGCTTGCATCATACAAATCCAATATACATAGTTGTGCTGCTTTTATAGTCCCAAGCTTTATATTACACATGATATTAACTATACATATGGTCACTATGCGAATTAAATAAAGATTTGATATATTGAAAATATCATATCATCACTTTAAAGATTAAGAGAAATTATTAATACTCCATATTTAATTTATATCATCAAATCAAAATTAGTGAATTTAGCCAGACATGAAGAACAAATGAAGTAAACTCATTTTCATTAATAGAATAAAAGAAATGAAGTACATAAAAAATGTATTACTAGATGGTTCAACAATCTCATGTACACTCGAACTTACATAATTGGTTCTAAAAATATCGACCAAACACTTTAAAAAAGTAGATCAGGTGTTCCCTCAAATTCCCTAGTTGTCACTCATAAGAAAATTTCAGAGAGACGCTCTCAAGTCTGACTTTTACTAAGTGAATGAACCCCCTTACAAACATTACAAATATGTTATTTATAGAAAACACAAAAAGATATATATTCTGTTGTTACGGTGCTCGAGACATTTGTGTCGCGGCGCCCATAAAATGAATTAACACCTCAACGCTGAAAGGTTTCCTTCGCTGCACTACTTGGTGACATGGACATGCTATTTAATAAATCAACACGTCGCTTCACTGATAGAATGTGTCATGAATGGTTACAACTATAACACTGCAGCGTTGCTGATGATTGAGTGCTATGATGTCCATGTGTCACTTCCTTGACTTGTCATCACCGACTTTTGGCGCCGCAGTGCTATACAAACAGAGATTGGGCTTTACGGCACTGACCCCTCTTACGTTGTTGTGTTGTACAGACATAGACTGGGTGTTGCCATGTGCACATTTTTGGCACTCTGGCGGTGTTAATGATGTCGTTGTGGTGACATTGTGTCTGACGTTGTAGCGGCTCTAGTACTTCAAAATTTTCTCATTTCCTATATTTTTATGCATAAATATAACTAAAATAATACATTTTTACTGATAAATTAATACATAAAAATATAATATTATTTACATTTATCAAATTCTCCTCAGCTTAAACTCTTGCTTGTCCTCAATCAAATAAAAATTTGTAATTTTGATTAATTGATTAACCAAAATATAATGCAATAATATAAAATTATTAAAATATAAGATAATACATCACTGTACAGAATTAGTAAAATTTAATTAGGGTTATGCTTCTAGCTTGAATGGTACTTTGATGTTTGAAATAATCAATACATTTGTAGCATAGAGTTTCGCTTTGATGTCTAAGAAGCTTTGCCTTTGAGGAATTTTTATTGCCTCCTCCCACCTGACGCATCTCTACGTTCGATATGCCTTCATAACGCGACATCTGGCAGCAACAAAACCCGAAACCCGACCCGGCGATTATTGGGTATATGGCACGTGCGAAATTTAAAACTAGTGGCCCGAGCGGCGGACCCGAATATTATAGCGCGGACCCGAAAAAAACGGCTATGTTTTCGAACAGACCTTACCGTCTTTCACTTCAGTCATTATACGCTTCGTTATACTTCATCTTCTCCAACCGGCAGTTCAGCTTCTTCCATTTCTGCGAATTTTCAAGCTCTGCATATTTTATTTTACGATGCCTCAGGTTAGTTACTTCTTCAATATATATATGGTAGGGTTTACGAAGCTCGGTATTGCTCGGTACAGCTACGTGCTGAAGCGTATCCGAGTAGTTTACCGAGCGGTACCGCTCGGTATTGCTCGGTATTGATCTGTACCGAGCAATATTGATCTGTACCGAGCTGTACTGCTCGGTATTGCTCGGTTTAGCTCGGTATAGAGCTGTTCAATGCTCGGTACAGCTCCGAGCTGAAGCGTATCCGAGTAGTATACCGAGCGGTTCTGCTCGGTATTGCTCGGTATTGATCAGTACCGAGCAATGTTGATCTATACCGAGCGGTACTGCTCGGAATTTGTCGGTATAGCTAGGTGTTGCTCGGTACCGAGCAATGTTGATCTATACCGAGCGGTACTGCTCGGTATAGCCCGGTATAGCTCGGTATTGCTCGGTATAGCACGGAAATGCTCCATGCTGAAGCGTTTTCGAGTAGATTACCGAGCGGTACTGCTCGGTATTGCTCGGTACAACTCGGTAATGAGCAGTACCTGAGCAGCATTAATAATAATTATGCTCGATATTGCTCGGTACTGCTCGGTATTGATCTGTACCGAGTAGAATTAGTAATAATTATGCTTGGTGCTGCTCTTTACTGCTCGGTATTGAGCTGTACCGAGCAGAGTTGATAATTGTTATGCTTGGAACTGATTGGTATTGCTCGGTACTGCTCGGTATTGATCTGTACCGAGCAATTTTGTGATTTGTTATGAACAGTAATGTTCGCTACTGTTCGGTACTGCGCAGTACTGAGCATTAATATTAGTCAGTATAATTAAATGATTTTTATCAATTAATAGTATTATTAACAATTTGATTTTACGCAGGGTTATACTCCAAAGATTCATTTCCGATGTAGGTTCTCGACGTTCAGAGAAGTTTGTAATGATCTTGTTCAGAGGTTTGGAGATCCTTTTGTTGTTAGATTGGGTCAGTTGCATGTTAACCAGTTCCTTAGGCTTCCTGTGATGCCTCAAAATATTCCACTCGTACATATGCTAATTTCGAAGTGGGATATGAAAACAGAAAGTTTCATTATTAAAGGACGAAGTCTTAAATTCTCAACTGAAGAACTTGCAATATTGATAGGCATGCCAAGCAGGGGAATTATTTTTAACGTTGGAAGTGCGAGATCCAGTGGCAAAACATCAAATGACATTCGCCACGACATTGAGAGGTTGGATAGTAGCACAAGAATGGATGACGTTGTGAAATGCTTCCTCCTATACCTGCTATCAAATATATTTTTCCCGATGGCTAACTTTCAGATTCCAGTTTCCATCTTTGAACTTCTCAACAGTCCAGAATTGTTTAATCAGTACAATTGGCCAGAATCAATAAGAGGATTCCTGGTTGAAGAATTCAATGTTGTTGCAACCAAAAAAGCTAAGGGAATGGGTTTGGGATATGTAAATGGTTTTGTAATGATTTTAATTGTGAGTATTGTTTTATTGTTCAATAAATATATGATTATTGTACAAATTCTCATCCAAACATAAATTACCTTCATTTGTACAGATTTGGTTCCTTGAACATACAACAATACATGCTGTACAGGATGCTATTTCCCGGCCTCGTTTTACTCGCTGGGATGACAACTTCATTTACACTGAGAAAGAAGTTATTAATATATTTGCTGACCTTGAAGAACATGAGGTATGTAAACTACATTTTTTAATTCAACTATCTATTAGAATTATATGTTTTTATGTTTTAATTGAATGAAATGTTATATTTTTTGCAGATACTTACGGAATTGCAAGGAATAACTGATGCTGAGAAAGATTTATTGCTTCATCTTTCTCCACCTTCCAGTCCAATAAAGGAGGCAAGCCCTAGTAGGGTACCATGCCCCACAACTGCCGAGTCAACTGAAACCACTCCTGCTTTTCCAGTGGGGATGTCGAATCCAGGCAAACATGACTCACCTACACCTACTCCAGTCAGACCACAGCTGTTTACAAGTAGAAGTCAACCTGAGTCATCTGGACAACCTGAATTTACAAATGTAGATGATCAAGCTAATTTGGTAATATTAAATAAATCAATATTCGAGCTTTTCAGCAAGTACAACTTCATCCAAAAGAAGGTAGAAGATCTGGAAGCAACCAATCAGGTACAAGAACATCGCATTCATTTTTTGGAGGATTCCTTGTTTGATTTGGAGAAAGAAAATTCAAATTTAAAAGAAGAAATTAAAAAGAAAGATCAATTCTTGATGCAATTCTTTGAAGATCAATTTCCTTCATATTTCAAAAATTACAAGAAAGAAAGGTGTGTTCAATCTTTTTTATCTCCAAGTGCATCTGAAGAGACGACCTTAAGTGAGTATGAGGTTGATCCTTCAATATTGACTGGAATTGCACAAAGAGTACAAAGGAGAAATGACCGAAAAAGAAAACTTGTTACCACACCATTTACTACTGGTGTTAGGAAGAAGAAAATTAAAAAAGAAGTGCAACCCGAAGACTCGGCATCAGCTGCCAGTGCTGCTGATCGTCCTGATGAAGCGCCTAATAAAGCTGCAGTTGATACAACAACTACTGCAGCACAACCAACACCGGAACCTACACCAACTACTGAAGCTGTAATCCCAGAACCACTTACACAAGAAGATGTTCCTGTTGTTGACCAAAATGTTGGTAAAGAGGTGGTAGTTTATGAAGTTGATGAAAATATAGAAATTCCAAGGGCTCCTGCAGCTGAAAGCTTAGATTACCCTGGCAGAGATTTAATTGGCGAAGATAAACGCATCATAATAGATAATGCACTTAAATAATTCAAGTTCAAGTAAGTACTTGTTGATTTATATCAATTTGCATATTGAGATCTTCATTTCATACCAAATTGAGAACTTCAATTTGTAGTTAAGTGGTTATTATGCTCGGTACAGATCAATACCGAGCAGTACCGAGCATAAGTAATAGTAATTATGCTCGGGACAGATCAATACCGAACAATACTGAGCAGATCCGAGCATAAATATTGTGATTTCTGCTCGGTATTGATCAATAGCGAGAAGTACCGTGCAGTACCGAGCATAATTTGTAGTTATTATGCTCGGTACAGATCAATACTGAGCAATACCGAGCAGATCCGAGCATAAATATTGTGATTTCTGCTCGGTATTGATCAATAGCGAGAAATACAGAACTATACCGAGCATAATTTGTAGTTATTATGCTCGGTACAGATCAATACCGAGCAGTACCGAGCAGTACCGAGCATAAGTAATAGTAATTATGCTCGGTACTGATCAATACCGAACAATACCGAGCAATACCGAGCATAAATATTATGATATCTGCTCGGTATTGATCATTACCGAGAAGTACAGAGCAGCACCGAGCATAATTAGTAGTTATTATGCTCGGTACAGAGCAATACCGAGCAATACCGAGCAGATCCGACCTTACCTTTTGGTAATTGTAATCGGTATAGATCAATACCGATCTGTACCGAGCAATACCGATATGCCTATTGCACTGTATTATTCCCATTTTAAAGTAATTTACACCATTTCGTTTAAGAACATATTTCACAGTTGAGAACTTCATTTTATACTAATTTCTTTTTTTTTTCTATACAGGAGTGACTCAATCTTCGAGTTTGGAAATATATCAATAAATAGAAGCCAATTGGACGAATTATTAATGTCAGAAGAGCTTGATAATAACCACATAGACGCTTATGCTCATTTATTAACGCAAAAGGAAGCAGCATTTCCTGGTCGTAATCAACCTTTTCTATTTGTTTCAAGCTTCCATTGGGTAAGTAGTTTACATTTTCTTATTTATTCGGTTTAACTATATGTTCGAACTAATCACACAACTTTTTCTATCTTTTTAACCAGCTATACTACAAACAATACAATGATTCGAACACAAAAACGTTCGTATCAAATATAGACAAAAACATTATCAGGAATGTAAATTTGATCTTTGTTCCAATAATATACGGAGAACATTGGACATTACTACTTTGCAACTTGGTTAATAAAAGGTGGGAGTTTTATGATTCGTTACCGAAGAAGACACATAAAGCGATACTCCCAGAAGTTGTAAGTTAGAACTAATTATTTTGTTACCATCTCGCCTCTTATCAATATTCTATGATAATTTGAATTTGTTTTTCCAGATTTCTCATTTCTACAAAGATACGGAAGACGCCTTCGACATTAATATAACGAAATGGCCAATCAAAGGATTTTGAAACGTGCCAACACAAAATAACAGCGTTGATTGCGGAATGTATCTTTGTAAATATATTGAAGTTCTAATACAAAAAGAACCAATTAAATGGTATAGATATTTGGATTGGCATTCTAATATGCCATTGTATAGAGCTGAATTTGCTTATGACTTGCTATGTACTAAAATTCATTAGATTATGAAAGTAATGTTAAACTTTGTTTATATTGTGAAAAATCTTCTTAAACGAAATGGTGTATAGGTATTGATCAAAAACGAGCATAATAACTACAAATTATGCTCGGTACTGCACGGTACTTCTCGGTAATGATCAATACCGAGCAGAACTACTAATACTTAGTATAGGTATTGCTCGGTACAGATCGGTATTGATCTATACCGAGCATAACAACTACAAATTATGCTCGGTACTGCACGGTACTTCTCGCTATTGACTAATACCGAGCAGAACTACTAATACTTAGTATAGGTATTGCTCGGTACAGATCGGTATTGATCTATACCGAGCATAATAACTACAAATTATGCTCGGTACTGCACGGTACTTCTCGGTAATGATCAATACCGAGCAGAAATCATAATATTTATGCTCGGATCTGCTCGGTATTGTTCGGTATTGATCTGTACCGAGCATAATGACTATTACTTATGCTCGGTACTGCTCGGTATTGATCTGTACCGAGCATAATAACTACAAATTATGCTCGGTATAGTTCTGTATAGCGAGTTAATTGCTTGGTATTGATCGGTATTGCTCGGTATTACACAAACTAACTCCAAAATCAATTATACATTCAGAAAATCATATTAATGTCATAAATTTCATGCAAAATTAACTAGTTACATGAAAGACGATTGACTACCAGATTCTGTATTTGTAAAGTGTAAGCTTGTTGAAGGTATCGTGGCGGTTTGTTTCAATTTTTTCGGCTTCTTCTTCTCCCAGTGATCCTTCAATCTAGCATTTGAAACTCTCTTAGGCGGACATTTCTTTGGATCTTTAATTGTTTCATTACCAGCTCCAGAATTTGGTGTGTTTTTACTACCAAGCTTGATGGAATGATGGGAATATTATGTGATATCATGGACTTTTTCTATTTTAAGAAATTCATTATATGTGATATCATGGAGATGACATTTCACATGAAATGTTTATAGAAGTTGGGGGGAAAGTATTAGATGCAGAGTGCGCACCTTATGCACAAGTACTGTACCCAGCGGTATCGAGTGCAGGTACCGCTAGGTACCCAATGCTTGTGCGGACGGTTCTCTCCGTCCACACTCCGCACCTAATAAATCCTCAAGTTGGGGAGTCCATGAAAGCTTCACACTTCAATGAGGGTCTGAGTCGGCCATGATTGACTTTTTTTTTTTTTTTTTTAATTTCATTTTTTTAGTGGATCTGCTTGTATATCACGAGCATTAATAATAAATCCCAGGAGTAGCAGAAGCGACACACTCGCACTTAGAAATATTTATATAAAGCTTACTATATTGTAGGTATTTATCAACAATTTAAGAAGGTTTAGATGGTGTGATGTACTGATAAAAAATAAGAATGTAATCTAAGTAATTCACACAATTTATTTAGAAAGGATTTAAGTCATTTGCTCATCAGTCTCATAAATGTGTTTGTAGCATTCCGAAGTCCAAAGTGTATCACTCTCCATTTAGCGAGACATTCTCAAATTTTAAATGTTGTTTTTCATTTGTCACTCCATCAAATTCAAATTTGATGATATCCATTATGTAGGTTTAGCTTGAAAATGTTTAGGCATATCAATCATGTCTTTTGGACATGAGATCAAAAACATATATTTCACTATAATTTTTATTTCAATAAACTAAATTTTTATTTAAATTTTTATCTAAATTTTTATTTCAATAAACTTATCATCGAACTGAACATCTTGATGAATTGAACTCAATGACATAAAAAGTGATTTGATCCGAGTCCAAATAAGCTCAAAATAGGTGCTTCAAGCTCAATTTGAAACTTCAGGACATTAATCTAAGGACCAAATAATCATCAAATTTTGTGTGCATGTTGCCTAAATAATCCAATGTCCAAGATCACCCAATTTTGATTATATTAATACATTTAAATAATGAAAGAATGGTATGGGCTCAAAGAAATTAACAATGATCATTTCATGGAGTATTCTGGGATTTTGCTCATATTTATAAAAAATACCACTTTCAAAAATTATAAATAAATCTTCATTCTCATATAAAAAGAGGGTTGGACTAAATTGGGGAGAGTTTGGAGTTCTACAGAAAACGGTAGCCTTTCCTAATGTTAGTCGTCTACAATTGGTGCCGTCAATCTTCTCCTGATCATCTTTGTCCAACCGTCATCACGTGACTGTCGTCTCTTGACCATAATCGCCAGATAAACATCCGTCCGATTTTTATGGCCCGACGGCCATCATCTCTCCACTCTTTCTTTACCAATATCTATTACAAACAAATGTCAATCTTCAATTCACATCTTAAAGAACTAATATGTTTTGCATGCAAGATCTCTAGTGCCATGAAGCAAGAAGCAAAAGGACGTGCACATGCAATTAAAAAAAAATTATTTATTTTGTTTTTAACATATAAATCATAAATTTCTTGCAATAAAATATTCTAAAATGTAAATTACACTGCCGCCTTATCACACCAACTGTAAATTATTGTGAGGCGGCAAAAACAAAGTCTTATAATACAATTTAATTGTTTTGTCAAATGCTTGGAATTTATCGATTGCCAAATGTTATGTGAGTTGACAACTGAATTAAGTATAACGAATATTTTTTAGATCAATTGAGATAAATTCACACACATATCACATAAACAAGTTTCAAATTCAAGACCTCTTAATTGGTAGCATAATCTCCCAACATATCAAGATGAGCTGCGTAGTATGATGAATTTGAATGTTAATGAATATGGTAATGATACTTTTATTGATTGGACTTCATTTGGGATGACTTTCTCGTTGCATCTTAAAGCAGTTTTCTTGCACACAAATTAAAATTTTTGTACTAAAAAATTGCTTTAAGAAGCAGTTCCAAACAAAACCTTAATTTGAACTTTTTTGAGCTTTTATCTTGAAAATTGTTGCAAAATATCACTTTAGCTCTCTACTATGTATTTAGATAGTAATGAAAATATTTATTCTCGAATATACTAAAAATATTTAAATATTGAATTTATGAAGATATTTATTGTAACTTTAGAAACTATACTGAAATTGTGAAGTCATTTATCATGAAATTTATGACAGAACTCCTAAATAATAAGATATTATATGTAATCATTAAAATAATTGTTGTAAAAATTGAAATACAATATACATAGCAATTGGGCTCTTACTTCATTAAAGAAAAAAAACGAACCCGTCTATAATATCCGGACAAGAAAAAATTATTTGGTGCAGAGTTCGAATGAAGTTCTACGTCCGGACTCTAATTAAATCCTCACATGTGGATTTAACATATGGAAAATCATCTGCAGTTTTTTTTTTTTTGTCTTGTTAGCCCAACCAACCTGGCTCAGTATGATAATTTAAATGGTTTTCTTCATTGAATTTGGGGGAGATCAAAAGACTCGAAGCATGATTACTTTTCAACTACGCGTTCACTATTGTTCTTCGACATTCTCTGTCCTCTTCGCATCTTCGACATTCCAGACATATCACACCTTGTTCAACCACAATGTCTTCACCTTCCAAAAAGGTAACTACATCATTATCGTTCAGCTTGTCTTCAAAATAAGCTTTTTTTGCATTTAGGGTTTACATTTATGGTTGTTAGAGTTTAGTGTAGTTGCATGCCGTAATAATTGAGTATGAACTGCATAATAACTGAGTATGAACTATGTAATAGCTGAGTATTAAATGTGAAATAATTGTGTATATGTTGCGTAGCTGCGTATGAAATGCATACGAGTTGCATAAAAACTGGTCACGACTACGCGAAGTTAACAAATTTCTGAGTTTAGAAAATTCATTTTTGATTTGTTTCTATGGTTTATGGTTTACATAGTTTATTGAGTATTGGTTGCGTACTGGATGCATATTAGCTTTGTATTGGCTAAATATTAGATGTATATTTTATTCTGCGCATTGGTTGCATATTTGATGAGTATTTTTTTTTTTTTTGCTTTTTTGCTACATTTTTAATCCTCATTTATTGTTTATTTATTGATTTTTTGTGTGATTTTTACAGAGTTATGTTTGTCATTTTACTTATGGATACTATGTGTCAACATTTAGAACTATCAACGACACTTTTGTCGAGATAATAAACAAAGATGTCGAGGAGACCTTAAAAAGATAAACATCTACCAATTTTTTAAGTTCACATCCCTCAAGCAGAATGTACCACTGAACTATGAGTTGCTTAAATTGTGACACATTCCTCAACAGTCGTTTATAATTAGGGGTCATGCTACAGGAAAAATGTTGATTTCCGATGAATTTTCCGGTGAAAAAAAAATCCATCAGAATTTCCGATGAATTTTCCAACGAATTTTCGGCGGAATATTTCCGGCGTATTACCGACAGATTTTTGGTGGTATTTCCTATAGATTTCCCGCCAAATTTTCCAGTAGAATTTCATGCAGATTTCGGACGGAATTTTAAATTTTCTGGAAAATGATTATTAGAAAATCAATTTAAAATTTTTAAAAATTTAATATTGGAGAGCTTCTACGGATTTTTCTCTTAAAAAAGTGCAAATTTTAGATCCTTTGATCAATCGAACTAACAAGACTTAAAAAAAAAACTGCAAATAATTTTTCGCGTGATAAATCAACGTGTCAAAACTAAAGTAAAGTTCGGACGCCGCACCAGATCATTTTCCCGGACCGGCGGTTAGATTTACGAACAAATTTTTTATTCCGGCGGATAACAAGAAAATAAATACGCCAATCGCTCTGGTCCCGTCGTTTTCCTCTGATGCAGCATGAATGCGGACCACCCGCGTAAGCTAGGGACTAGGGTTATATCTAAGGACGAAGTTGAATGCGTAGGACACAAATACCTCTTCGCTCGCTCCTTTCCGTCCTCTCCAACCGGCCACGATTTTCCGCGCCGCAGGATTAAATTCTTCGTAGAACTGAAGAAACCCTAATCGACCCGTTCCTTCTCCAAGCAGTCGAAGGATAGGTATTTTTGTTTTGATTGGTGTTGGCGATATTGCGATCCCCTTTTTTTACGTTGGAAGAACCGAGGAAGTTACGATTTTGGAAAGAGGTTAATGCGCTGAATATTTATATTTTAACAGACGTGTTCACGCTGCGCTACCTATAGGGTTTCTTTCGTTGATTGCTTCAATTCATAGAGTTTCCGGATAATGTGTATACTCTGCGTGATACAGAGGTGGTCTCGGCGGGTCGCGACCATGTTACCTTGGCTTGTGATCCCGTTTATCGTTCTCTGGGGTCTCTCACAGCTCCTACCGCCGGCTCTGCGTTTTGAGATAACCTCACCACGGCTTGCCTGTGTGGCAGTACTCCTCGCCACTCTATTCTGGTATGAAATCTTAATGCCCCAACTTTCCAGTTGGCGGACTCGCCGTGCTGCCCGCCTCCGTGAGAGACGCCGCGCTGAGGCTCTCGAGCTTCAGAAACTCCGTAAAACTGCCACTCGTCATTGCCGAAATTGCCACACGCCTTACCGTAACCAGACCCCCTGTGGTGGCCGTTTCTTGTGCTCATACTGTGGTCACATCTCCAAAAAACCGGTTCTTGACCTTCCTGTTTCAACAGCAGGCCCTGGACTGATTACGGATCTTGTTGGGAAGCATGGTTGGTTATGTGATGCTGATGGAAATTGCAATTTAGTCGGCACCGTTCCAACGTACTGGACTGGAAGTGATCACCGGTGTTCAACAGATATATCTTATTCTGGGGTGATGGTGTTTTCCTGCAAGCTGCTGTCCTTTTTTTCCTCGAGTATGAGGTGGCTTCTTGGTAAGTTTTTCAGGTTTGGTTCCTCAAAGGAAGATATATCTTCTGATTCCGATCATAAAGGGTCATCAAGGAAAGGGGAGATTTCTGGTAATTTCCAGGAGAGCAGAGAGGAGAAGGCTAGAAGGAAGGCAGAGGAGAAGCGACAGGCTAGATTGAAGAAGGAAATGACGGAAGAGGAAGAGAGGAAGCAGAAGGAAGAGGTTGCAAGGCTGGTAGAGGAGAGAAGGAAACTCCGTGATGAGAAAATGGTTGCTGAGAAGGGTTTAAAGGGCTCAATTCTTGATGGGGATGGAGATGGTCGAAAGGAAATTGATAGGAGGAGGGGACGAAGGAAGGACAAAGACAGAGCATCTTGTAGGAGCAATTCAGTGGATGAAGAGCTTGAAAAGAGGACAAGTAGGGAAAGTGAAAGGAAGCAGGAGACTATGAAGAAGGGTGAGAATGAAAATTTTGATTTGCAGAAGAGTATGGGGGGGAATTATAAATCATATGCTTTTCATGGAAGTAAAGCCCGGGAGAATAAGCCCAGATATTTTGATGGCATGAAAGGTTCTTTGTTATCTTCTTCTAGAGGCTTTGGTGGTTCATCTTTCTTTGGAAGAAACACACAAAAATCTGCTGCTGTTGCCAAGTCAGTTAAGCCTTCCGCTGGGTTCATAGACCATGCTCAAAATACAGTAAAAAGAAGAGATGCTCACCCTGTGGCTTATGTTGCTGGTAAATCTATGTCTAGCGCCTTTGAAAAAGCTCATAATGCCAACTTGAGTCAACCTGTGCGTTCTTATTCACACCATTTTTGCTGATATTATTAAATCATTGTGTTTTCCCTCCAATTTCATGGAGATTTGAATTTAAGATGCTGATTATTTTTTGCCTTTTCTTTTCCTTCCCAGGCAGCCACAAATGTTCAACAAAAAACGGGTTTCAAAACGTCCTGGAAACAATTGTTTACTCGTTCTTCAGCAGTTTTCCCACATCCTGATTCAAATTCTACTACTCATGTGGACAAACCTGAAAGATTATTAGGTCCGGGCGATCAAAAATCCCGCCAAAATTTTCTACCCAGTTACGGCACAACTCATAACCAAGTTCAAGTTGGGCAAGCGTCACCATTCATGGCCTATTCTCCCACAAGTACTCTATTTTGTAGCAATCCAATTTCTCATAACGTGCCTGAAACAACATTTTCTCCGGTTAAAGAACCATTACAGGGTTCAGTGTCAGAAGATGCAGAGTCATTTGAAAACTCATGCTATGTTCCAGCTCCGATCTCATTGTTAGGGCCTGTGTCAGATTCACTTGATAATTTTCCATTGGATTTGGAAGCTGAATTTAGTACAAAGACCAAGGCTGAACAATCCCCACTTCTGAGGAGTGTTTATGCTTCTGCAGCAGTGAACAAGCCTTCCCCTAATGAATCTCCCTTGTCAATGTTACATGTTCCTGAACAAATTCATACCAAATCTGACCAACTATTTTGTATTCCTAGGTCAGATGTATCGACTAATATGCATGAACAAAGCACATGGCAAATGTGGAGCAGTCCATGGGCTCAGGAAGGGCTGGGTGTGAAAGGTTGTCCTGCCAATTTGTTTTCACCCGTTGTACATAACAATTCTCACCTTCAGGATGTCTTGCATTCTTTGCCCCATAAGCCTATAATGCCACCAATCTCAAAGAATCACACTACTCAGCGTGTTCATACTAGTAACCACCAACAGACTTGTGGGACATATAGTCCTCTTGGTCATAGTTTGAATGGAAGTGGCATGTGGCGGCAGAATTCACCCTTTCGTTCTACTTTACAAGTTGATGGGGATGATCGTTTGCTATCTTCTAATCTTATGGATGCTATTACTCTGAGTGAAGCTACCTATAGTAGTCCAAACAAATCTACTGCTGTGCATGCTTTTGAAACAGATCAAGCTAGTAGTTGGTCCAAGTAAGCACCTGCATTTATTGCCAAAATTTTTTTGTTTGATGCTTATTTTTATAATTTGTATTATATCTGTAAGAATTTTCTTTAATGCCCCACTTATGATTGCATTGGATGCAAGTGCAATTGAATTTCTTCAATTTTTAATATTTTGAATACAATTTGGTAACTTGTTTGATGTCCTTGTAAATTTTATCTTTCATTTTTGCTATTAACATCATGATTTATATTTTCAAATGTGTAGCAAAAGAATTTTCTTACATAATATTTGATTTATCGAATCACCTCCATGCATATTAAGAATTTATTTGTGTGGAATGAGTTGCTTTAAAAATTTTTAGGATCATTTCCTAATAAATTTTCCTTCCACTGTATTGTTGAATTGCTTTATTGTTGCTGTCAAAGTTGGATGCCATTGTCTTGTTGAATTGCTTTATTGTTGTTGTCAAAGTTGGAGGCAAGATAATCTTTTTGAGCAGTGACGTATATATTGTTGTAGGTTGTCTCATGGCGATAAGTTGAGAAGGGGGTTCTAAGGCTTAGTTGATCCAAGAACCAAATCTTAACACCATGAGAAGAGAGAAGAATAAATAATTACTCGTACAGTATCTTTTTTCACTAATTTTGCACACAAGTATAAATATAGTTGATCTATCAACAAAATATATTAGACCTCCAGTACCGGGAGTTATCCTAGCATCATATTCTATATTACTATTATCAATCCTTTATCTTCTACAATTCATTAAAAGTTGAATGTCTCTAAGGCCTACCAAAGTTAAAATTTTTAACAAGCTATCACCAACGATCAAGACGGTCACCTGACCATCATCGACAACTACGGCATGGTTGTAAGTTAATGCTAAAAACCATGGCTTAACAGATCTCTATTGAAAACCAAGATAGGAAGAAATATTAGTAACAATCAAAGTATATTTGTATTATTAAATATAAGGCATGTTAGCACCCCCTTGATGCTTATTAAGATTCTTTTTGTTTAAATGAATTGCTTTAAATTTTGTTAGGTCATCTCCAAATAAAATTCAACACTGCCGTTGCCAGGTCCCAAGTCTTGGATGAGAAAAGTGGAGGATTGCGTTAGGTAGTCGACAGCCAGCGTAAAACTTGTTGAACAATAATGGCATGAATCCTTTAAAAAATTATGTTAATGCTAGGGCGTCCCCTGGAAGCGACGCGCTGTATGGCCTGAATACAGTGACAAGTGTGCAAGGGCCGCTGCACCGGCGCCCGGGTGCAGTGTTAAATAGGCAAGGGTTCTCACATCAAGGACGAATGTGGGCAAAGAAGCTAGTCCATGAAACTAAAATTAGGATAGAAACTTGGAATATAGGTTCCCTTACAGGTAAATTAATGGAATTAATAGATATTATGATTCATATGAAGTTAAATATTTTGTGCATTCAGGGAACTAAGTGGGTTGGAGAGAAGGCTAAGGAAATTGATAGTTTAGGATTTAAACTTTGGTATTCGGGTAAGAGTCGTACTAGAAATGGTGTAGGTGTTATTATAGATAAGAGTTTAAAGGATAATGTTATAAAAATTAATAGGATTAGAGATAGAATTATAGCTTTAAAGATTGTTGTTGATGATAAGATTGTTAATATTATAAGTGCTTATGCTCCTTAGGTAGGTTTGGATACAAGTTCTAAATTAAATTTTTCGAATGACTTAGAAGAATTAATACAAAAGATACCTCTTGAAGAAAGAGTTTTTATTGGAGGAGATTTAAATGGACATGTTGGTAGAGAGGTAGATGATTTTAAAAGCATTCATGGTGACCATGGATTTGGAACGACGAATGAAGGTGGCAAGACCATATTAGATTTTTGTTTAGCTTATGATTTTTCAATTGCTAATATCTTATTTAAGAAAAAGAATGAGCATCTCATCACTTATAAACATGGATTTAGTACAACCCAGATTTACTATTTTCTTATTAGAAAATTAAATCGTTTAGATTGCAAAGATTGTAAAGTTATTCCGAGTGAAAGTTTATGTACCCAACATCGATTATTAGTTTTGGACTTTAAGATAAATGGACATAAAATAAAAAATAAAGTAAAACGTTTTTCTAGGATTAGATGGGGGCATTTAAAGAATATTAACAAAAATATTTTTGAGAGTAAGATTTTAGATCTTAAGATTTTGTTTGTGCATGAGGATGCTAATGTTATGTGGGAAAAAGTGATTAGTGATATTAAGAATATTGCAAAAGATGTGCTTGGAGTATCAAAGGGAAAAACTCCTAATAGTAAAAATAGTTGATGGAGGAATTCAATTGTGCAAGAAAAGATTAAAAATAAGAAAATTTGTTATAAAAATTGGTTTAATTTTAAAAATTCTGATAATAAGAATTATATAAAGTGGCTCGTAAGGATTCTAAGAAAGCAATATGCGATGCAAAGACATTAGCTTTTAGCGATTTATATAATACATTGAATACTAAGGAGGGAGAAATATATATGTATAAGTTAGCTAAACAAAGAGATAAGAGTAGTAAGGATTAAGTTCAAGTGAAGTGTATTAAGGATGAAGATCAACAAATACTTTTCTTAGAAGATGATATTCAACAAAGGTGGATGAGATATTTTGCTAAACATTTTAATGAAGATTGTGAAAATAAGATTGACTATAGTGACCTTAGCACCCTAAATGAAAGTAAAGATTTCTGTTTTTATCGGTGTATTAGTAAAACTGAAGTTAGAGAGGCTTGCTTTAAATAAAATGAAGGGGGGGAAAAGCTGTTGGACATGATATCCAATAGAGGTGTGAAATGCTTAGGTGATGAAGGGATTTTTTGGTACTACTAAACTTTTTAATACTATTTTGAAGACTAAAAAGATGCCAGATGAGTGGAGAATGAGTATATTAATTCCTATTTTTAAGAATAAAGGTGATGCACAGAATTGCACGAATTATAGATGTATTAAGTTAATGTGTCATACTTTAAAACTATTAGAGCGAGTTATGGAACATAGGTTGCGGCGTGATACTAATGTTTCTCAAAATCAATTTGGATTCATGCCGGGTAGGTCGACTATGGAAGCCATACATTATTAAGAGGTTTGATGGAGAAATATAGAGAAAATAAGGAGGATCTACATATGATATTTATTGATTTAGAAAAGCATATGATAAAGTTCCAAGAGAAGTGCTATGGAGAGTTCTTGAAAAGAAAGGAGTCAATAATGCTTATATTCAAATCATTAAAGGTATGTATGCAGGAGCTATTACTTGTGTTCAAACACAAGGTGGTTTGACCAAGTATTTCCTATTTCAGTTGGGTTACATCAAGATCAGCCTTAAGCCCATCTTTTTGCTTTAGTCATGGATGTTCTCACTAGACATTTGCAAGATGATGTACCTTGGGTATGCTTTTTGCTGATGATATTCTTCTTGTTGATAAGACTAGAGAGTGAGTTGAAGGTAAACTTGAATTATGGAGGTCAATCTTAGAGTCTAAAGGTTTTTGCTTGAGTAGATCTAAAACGGAATATATGGGTGTAATTTTAATAGTAATAGTCATAGTTAGGGGAATGTGACTTTGGGCGATCAAGTCATTAATAAGAGTACACGTTTTAGATATCTTGGATCTATTGTTCAGAGTGATGGTGAAATAGATGGGGATATTATCAGCAGAATTCAAGTTGGATGGTTGAAGTGGCGGAATGCATCGGGCTTGTTATGTGATAGAAATGTACCCTCAAACTTAAGCGAAAATTCTATAAGATGGTAGTCAGGCCTGCAATGCTTTATGGTGCCGAATGTGGGCATTAAAAGAGAAGCATAATACTAAGTTAAGTGTGGCAGAGATGAGGATGCTTAGGTGGATGAGTGGCTTTACCCTTAGAGATAGGATACGAAATGAGCATATACGTGAAAAGGTTGGAGTAGCTCTAGTAGAAGATAAGATTAGAGAGAGTCGCCTTAGATGGTTTGGTCACATAAAAAGGCGGCCTTCCGATGACCCGGTTAGGAGAGTAGAGGTATTAGATTTGACTTGTGTTAAGAAAGGTATGGGTAGACCTAAAAAGACTTTGTTAGAAAATATTAGGAATGACCTTTCTTTATTAGATTTAAACGACGAAATTTGACTTTTAATAGGACACAATGAGAGAAAAAGAATTCATGTAGCCGACCCCACGTAGTGGATAATAAGGCTTGATGTTTTTTGTTGTTGTTGTATCTCCAAATAAAATTCTCAATGTATAGTTGAATACATTATCGTTGTTGCCAAAAAATGGTGGTAAGATAATATTTTCTACAACGGTATAGTAGTTTTGTAGCTGCAAGTCTATTAGGGATTCTAAGACCTTGGTAATTTGAGAGTCAAATCCTAACCATTGAGAAGAGAAAAGAAAGAAATATTTACTCATACAATTTACTTTAAATATTTATTACATTAATACAATATAATTGTACTTGATCCATCAATAATTTTTTTTGATCCCCAACAACCAGAGTTTATTTATTTCTTAATATTCTATACTGTTATTAATTCTTGATCTCCAACAATCCAGTGAAAGTTGAATATCTCTAAAGTTATCAATGCTAAAAGTATTAAGATGCTATCATCGACAACTGAGATGGTTAGTTATCTGATTTTAACTGACAACTAAGGATAGTTATAAGTTAATGCTGACAACCATTATTTAACATGCCTTTTTTGACAATCGAGATGGTAAGAACTATCACTGAAGATAAAGTATGGCTTTATTATTTAAAAACTAAGGCATGATTAGCACCCTTTCATGCATATTAAAAATTCCTTTTTCTACAATGAATTGCTTTAAATTTTTGTAGGATCATTTCTAACAGTTTCTCAATGTCTTCTTGAATTACTTTATCGTTGCAGCCAAAAACTACGGCAGGATAATATTTTTGAACAGTGGTGTTGATATTACTATTGGTAGTTTCGTAGCTACAAGTTGAAATGGGAGTAAAGCTTTGAACATACAAGAGCCAAATCCTAATAGTGAAAACTGAGAACAATAAATATTTACTCATGTAGTTTACTTTACTTTTATTATTTATGCACTTGATTCTTCAATAATTTGTTTGGATGTCCAGAAATTTGAGTCATCCTTCATCCATATTTAATATAACTATTGTTATTTTTTTATATCCTAGTCTGGTAAAAGTTGAATATCTTTAATGTCTACCAACTAAAATGATTAACATGCTGTCACTCATAATGAAGACAGTCACCTAACTATCGCGTACAACTAAGGCATAGTTATAAGTTACTCCTGGCAGCCATGGCTTAACATACTTCTGTCGACAACCAAGATAGGAAGAGCTATGATTGATGATCAAAGTACAATTGTATTATTTACAGCTAAGGCATGATTAGCATGCCCTTCATGCATATTAATAATACCTTTTTAAAAAAGAATTGCTGTACATTTTTATAAGATCATTTCCTAATAAATCTCTCAATTTTTACTTGAAATTACTTTATCGTTGTCGCCAAAAATTGAAGGCAATGTAATATTTCAGAGCAGTGGTATATATATGCTGCTATTTATCTTTGGAGCTTTCAAAACATTGTTTTTGAAAGTTGTCATTCTGGTGTCTCCCCATTAAATGGGTCTAAGAATGAATACAACTTAACTGGTGGGCATCTCATCTTGAAGCGTCACTGATTTTTGGACCTTTAAGATTTTTCTTGTACAAGTATGTGCCTGCAAACTAGATTAGCTGGTCATATGGTTTGATCAAAAGTTGGTGCTGTGTTTTGTTTAATTGGCTTCCATAATTTGTGAATAAGTCTCACCTTCCACTGCAACTTATGAAGTACCAAAGTTGTTATAGGATTCAAGCTATCAAACTGTTATTGTTTCTATAAATTTTACTGCTTTCTCCTTTTACCTGTATTCATTTCCTGTTGTCATATCCTTCAGACATATCCTTTCTACTGCAGATTTACTATTGCTCATAATTATCCTTGCAATACCATGTATTGTCCTACACTTCCCTACGGAACGCTCTTGCCATTTTTCAAATGGAGTCAGTAATATTTTTTCACTCAGCTACTCACATTAATGACTTTTCCCTGACATATTTAGCAATATATTCTTTTATCCCGCATCCCCTTTGCAATGGCCGGCTTATGATTGCTTTTCATGCTGAGGGAGAAACTGGCTAGCAGAGCTAACGGGGTGATTAGGCATAGAAGATTGTGAAATGGATTGGTTTATTGTTTGGAGGTCGAGATATGGTTGAGTTTTGTGTTCTGAGCAGGGTTGTGAAATCCAGACCGGACAACGAATCAGAAGAAGGAGAGGTTTACGGTTTGATGGTTCAATTGAGGTCGAACCGGAAGATGTAATAAATACTAAACTTATTTAAATATGATATAAATTTTGTAATAATTAAAATTTTATAACTAAGATATGCATTATATATGTATATATATATATATATATATATATATATATATATATATATATATATATATAATAGTAGGTCTTAAACTTAAAATTTTTTTAATATAATTGTATAAATATAAATACAAATTTTAATAAAAATAGTAATATAATATAAAAAAATTATGCATTTTTAACCCAAATTTGTATCCCAAGCAATTTGAATATTTGATAGTTTAAGCTCATTCAAAATTCTAACAGGTTTTTAGTCCCGTATCATAGGGGGATTTTAAGTTGTTTTCTTTATGTAGTGTAACACATAAACCACAAACAAAAAGTAAAGTTGCATGATGTGCAACCTAGCAGTTTTATATTATGATTAAATTTATTTACATAAACATATGATTTTAAAAATATATTTAAATTAATAAAATATAATATAATAATAAAATTTATTTAAATAAAAAATTTATTTATTAAACCGGTGTTCAGCCAAATCGGAGCCGGTTCGACGGTTAACCAGTTGAACCGACGCTATTGCATTTCAAAATGACCTCTTGTATGCATTGGTAGGATGGAGAGGATATCACTCTAGTATGTCATTTGGCATTATAAGCGCATTTCAAAAAAAAAAAAAAAAAGTCCTCTAGCATGCTTAGTTTAAAATTACGCAATATGAGGCTCGCCTTGAGGCCCGCCTTGAGGCCCGCCTTTACGCAATTCCAGTAAAAAACGTCTCGATGCTTACGCTTCGAATTTTGTTTATGAGGCTTGCGCCTCAGCTTGGTTGAGGCCCGCCTCGCCTCACTGGCATGAGGCTTACGCCTTACGCTATATATATATTTTAAAACTTATATAAATCTTGAAGTAAATGCCCAACATTGGACTCTATAGGAGAGGAGGAAGGGGAGAGAGCAGTTCATGATAATGATGATTCAAATGAAGAACCCCTTAGTGATGACAGTGTTGATGACTTATAAGTTCTTATGTGATATGTCATTGCTATTTATTTTTGGAAATTTGAATTATATGTTAATGAAAAGAATACTGGGATTTGTGAAAGATAGAATTTTGAGTTGAACTATATTTCATGTTGTCTTATTATTGGGATATTTTGATTTCACTTCATATCTTATGCCTTTTTTATGTTTTATAATATTCACTCATTAGTATATAAAAAATTTATCATTTTATCTTTACGCAATCGTTTGATTTTGAGGCTTACGCTTCAAAATGCCTTGAGGCTTACGCCTCGCCTCACGAATGAAAAACGCCTCAATACCCGAATACGCAATTTTAAACATTGCTGGCATGTACTTGTAATGAGCAGAGAGTTTTGCTCTAGTGTGTAATTTGACACTGCAATTGCATTTCAAAAATCATACCATGTACAAGCATGAATGTATTGCATGAAATATATCTAATGACATATACCCGCGTGGGTCCCGACGAGCATGTTTAAAGTACACACGTGACGTCTAAGGATGTTGCACAGGTTAAGAAATAAGTTTAGATTCGAACCGATCATTTGTCGACAAATGAACATAGTCGACAAGGTTCAATTAACAAAACAAAATGTTTATTAATCAACAAAACAAAATGTTTATTAACTCCTCGATGAATGTAAATCTCAACTGAAGTGGTTCATACATTTTCAAATGTACTCAAACTTTTACAAAATACAAATATTTTGAAATAACGTATGAATACCTCGATGATGGCTGTGTTGAATAAAAATCTTAATTAGAGGGGATCACAAGCATTTAAGATGCCTTTAAACGCCCATAAAATTCAAAACTCAAAAGTACCAAAACTCAAGAATATTTAAAATTAAAACTAATTATCAAAAACTTAAAGTAAACACCATCCACCATCCACCATCCACAACAGTTTGCCGAAGTTGACAAATCAAAGAATAAATTTAGCTCAGAAAGAGCTAATGTCTTGTCGAGCATATCACTAAGATTCATGCTCATTCTGTCTCCTGCTAGTAAGGACGTGGCACGTGTTTTTTTACTGGTGGTTTCACCATTAAATGACACCACATGTCAATGGTTATGAAGGGACCATATGAACTGAGTGGTTAGCCGTGAAATGACACAATTACATTATGGTCATGGTCATCATCCGTATGCTCTCCAATGACATCAAATTCTTAAGTTATGAATCAATATGATATAATCGATAAGACACAAAGTCCTCTGTCAGCTAAGGTGGATTCAAATTTGTCCCCTTAGACAATCATCGACCCCAGGTCTATAAGGTACCCTTAGAAGACGTAACACATGGTTGCTGACAAGGATCCTTCTGTCAGGTTGGGTTGACTTCCTCCTTTGACTAGGTAGACTAGAGACCACGATGGCTCGGGATGATAGAAACATGGGATCTTGATCAGGCTCATCATCACTCCCCCCCACCATTTGCTTTAAGTTTAAGATGATAAAATTTTTAAATTTTAAATATCAAACTTTCAAATACCAAACCAATGCTGCTACTATATGTCAGATGCTGCGTATCTATGGATACAATGTATCTTATCAACGACTAGCCTTAATCGAAAGTTCTCTCTTGTGATTGGGAGGGGTAATTAACTATAGGGGCTTGCGCCTATAGGAAACTAGAACTCATATCATCAATTACTCGCAAAATGAGGGTAAAATCTCTGGGTGTGTCTTATCTTCAAACTTAATCCGCCTTCTGAAAATTTATCCTGGAACTTACTAAGTTCAAACTCCCCTCGAAAGCAAAAAGCGCAGGTGCGGGGAGGTCGGGGTGCGAATTTTCGGAGCCCACATGCTATAATAGGAGAATGGTGATCATGGCGCAAGCTACATGCTATTTCTGACACTCATTTTTTTTAGAGATATACTAAACACTACTTTCTTAAGCTGTTATTTTCTTGTTGTCATCCCTTTTTCAATTATGGAACACAATGTGATCCAAGAATTTGGTGATGGAATCATAGGTTTGGTTATCATGCATTTTTCTATTTTAAGGACAATGAGATCCTAGATTTGGGTGATGGAATCATAGGCAATCAAGTCATCCAAGAATAAGTTGTCTTGTGTATCGGCCTTTCTGTGAAGATGTTCGAGTTAGTCGTCCATAAAAACCAGTTATATTAGACATATGTTGGTTCTTCATCTTATGAAAATCTAGACCCCCTAAGGGACTATTTGGTTGGCTAAAAAGGAATGCACTGTAAAAGGAATGTAGGGGCTGTTTGGTTGCTTGCAAAAAGAATACAGTGTAAAAGCAATGCAATGTAAAAAAATATAGTGTAAAAGAAATATATATTTTTTTGTTTGGTTTGAAGTGATTGCAATGCAAAGTGAATAGTGGTGGCTAGGGTGGCAAGAAGCAGCGGCCGGCTGTGGGCGGCAGTGGCTGGCTGGTGGCGGCCAGCAGTGGCTGGTCGGCGCATGGATGTGTCCGGCAAGGGGTAGCAATGCCTTGAGTTTACGGTGTACTTGGAAATCATCCAAATCCGAGGAATTCCAAATACACAAAAAATGAACTAAAATGGAATACATTGCATTTGCTTTACTTTACCTTGAATTTATTTTTCATCCAACCAAAAACCCAAATTATCAAAACCCCATGCATTTGGATTACTGTACATCCTAAATGCATCTAACCAAACAGCCCCATAGTGTAATATGAATGCAGTGTAAAATGAATACTTTGGAGTTGTTTGGATGAATGTAAAGTAAATCAAATAGAATGATTTTTTGTTTGGTTTGAAGTAATGAATGTAGTGTAAAGTCCAAAAAAGGTGGCGGCCGGCGGGGGAGGTGGCAGTAGTGGTGGGCGGAGGTCAAACGAGCTTGCTTATGGTGTAAATGATTTTTGCTCAACTCAGATGAGTTTTGTTTACTTCAAAAAATGAACTAAAATGGTTTACACTACATTTACTTTACTTTACTCCACTTTGTATTCTAATCAAACACCAAAATTTCTAAAACCCTGCATTTGAAATACTTTACACCATTTTGTTTTCCAACCAAACAATCCCTAAAATTTTACATTGTATTTGGTTTACTTCAAACCAAACACCAAATATTATCCAAACTCATGCATTTGAAATATTTTACCCCCCTTTTACTTCAAACCAAACATCTCCTTATACCACAACTAATTGCTAAAGTTGGTCCATAGTTTCCCCATAACTATAGATTTAGGATTAATATAGTGAGACACCTTATATGTTAGATTTAAAAGAAATATAGTGAAGCAAATCATGTCTACACTATGGGCTTCAAATAATTGTTCTTACAAGACTTTACGCCTAAATATTTTAATTTTTATACTGTGTATAATCTCCACACAGCTGCTCTCCATTTAGGTGAAACATAATGAAGAACAAAAATGATTGTTTTATAGGACTTTTCATTACAAATGGTGGTGGATTTGATTAATAACCCTTGAAGTTTAGCTTAATTATATTTTTAATGATCGAATTATGACTTTTAATGGTTATTAATTTTCATGCTTTTACGAAAATATTATTGTCTACTAAAAGTAAAATTTATTATGATTTACTTTTAGTTTGCTTTTCAAATTTCCACCTGTATTTTTAATCACTAAATAAACAGTTAGATGAGAGATTGAGACAAGTTAACATTTTCCAGCACTTTTTCATTCTAAGCCAAATTTTTGATATGCATGTAGTCCATTTATAAAAAGCTGCGTTGGTATCAGTTTGATGATTCTAAGATACTACCACTACCATTCAATGCAGAAAACTTATCCACCTGCCTCTTCATCATGATATAAAATTTTAATTGATATGATCATGGCTGCACTGTATATATTTCTCATGATTTCTTTTTTCTTACTTTTAATATTTTGAAATTTGTACACCCTTTATTATTCTTAACATTGGTAGTTGCACTTGTCTTGTTTTGTTGGATGAAAATTTGTTGGTGTACAGTCAGATGAAAAGGTTTTAACTTTACTGAAGTTTATTGATTCTTAGCACATTATTTTATGAGTTTTTATTTGCATAGCTCAATTCTCAACTATGCTAATTTCTTTCACGTATTTTAATGCCCTTGTGAGCCCCATCAAACTAGCTGTACTGCTTGCATGCACCGTGCCATATAAATTAATGTGTTGAATTGGTTTCGTGCATGTTAGTTGATTCCAAATACGTCTATAATTCACAATATTTGTGGCCTACCTAAAATTAATCTATTATTGAGACGCTATGCCCATTTTAAGCACTTAAGAGCTTCATATTAAATATATAAATACCTCAAGACTGCCAATAATGTTTTTGATTCTGAACAAATAGAATATGTTCTATTTGATGTTTTGGGACGAAGGGATGAACAAAACCTTAAATTTTTTCTTTCTAGGATTTTTCTTGTCTTGTCAGTTTTTTACACATTAAACTTCAATTCGACACTTTTACTTCAGCCACCCTTAGTACTTGTTAGGAAACAAGTGCAGAAATCAAAAGAGCTTGGCTGAAATTTGGAATTTCAGCAAAGTTCAAGCAAAATTTGAGATAAATCCCGGCCCTCCCAATCTGTAGCTGGCGGTTAGAGCCCAAACAAACCAAAGAGAAATCCCCAAATTCAGCTAAAATAAAGATAACCCTAACTCTTCTTATCTATTTAAAGAATACCAATATAATTATAATCACTAAGCAACCCCTCCCAAATTTAATTCTCTCCTAAACCTCCTCTTTAAATTTCTATTCAAAAAATGGGCTCCACAAGGGGGACGACGGCTGTTTGGTCTGCCTGGAGTAAACCAGGGGCCGACGTTGGTGCTATTCCTGTTGGATCGGTCTAGCAATACTCCCCTCCTAAAGAATCACATTGTCCTCAAGGTGAAAGAATGGAAACTGATGCTTCACCCTCTCGTACGTGATAGTCCAGTAAGTTCTTCCATTTTATCATAACCTCCTTGGTCCCTTCTTCTCCATGTCAAACTCCTTTCAAATCTTGTGATTCTATAACACCTCTAAATCATCTGTCAGTGTCACAGGTAACTATGAACTAGCTGCATGATTCCCAATAGCTCTTGTCAGTTGGGATACGTGAAACATTGGATGTAAGTAGCGGTCGATGGTAATCTCAAGCGGTATTCATCTGCTCCAATCCTATCCAATACCTCATATGGGCCAAAGTACCTTGGGGCTAGCTTCTCATTCCTCCTGTTGACGTTCGTCTTCTGTTGGCAGGGCCACAACTTTAAGAACAGTGTATCCCCCATTTCGAACTAGATGTTCTTTATGTGTTTATATGCCTACTTCTTCACAATTTATTATGCCATCAACAGGTGCCTCTTCAATTCTTCCAACACCCTATCTATTTCCTCTAAGTACTGATCTACTGAAGAGATTGTTGTGCTTCTCTGTCCAAAATGCACAAAGTGTGGAGGATCTCTTTCGTATAATATTTTGAAAGGAGTCATTTGGGAAGCCGAATGATATAAAGTGTTGTACCAGTACTCTTCCCATGCTAGCCACTTGGCCCACAACTGAGGTGTTTCTGAAGCAAAGCACCGCAGGTAAGTCTCCAGGCTTCTATTTACTACCTTCGTCTGTCTGTCTGAGGGTGGTAAGCGGTGCTCCTCTTTAGAATTGTTCCTAGCAGCCTAAACAACTCTCTCCAGAAATGACTGAGAAACACCTTTCATGGTTGGAAACTATCAATTATACGAAACAATGTAATCTGACCACCTCTCTGATGAATGCTGCTACCACTGTCACTTTCATGTATGGGTGTTTTAAGGGAATGAAATGAGCATATTTGCTCAACCTGATAACTACCAGTAGAATCACTATAAACCTCTCAGATCGGGGTAGCCCATCTATGTAATCCATGGTGACCTCCTACACTATGTATGGAAGATCCATGGTTGAAATAATCCCCATGGAGCCATAGCCATGCGCTTGTTTCTCTAGCATACCTTACACCTAGAAGCATCTCCTCGACATCCCTATGCATCCCCTTTCAATACAATTCTGCTACCAGTCTCTTGTATGCCTAGTGCACATTAGAATGTCCTCAATAGTGCTGCCATGGAATTCCTGCAACAGGTGAGAAATATGAATTGAGGTATGTGGCAGCATAAACCTCACATGTTACAACATTCTCTCCCCTTCTAGAGAATTGCCAGGGTGGCTAGTCTCATCTTTTAGTAGATCCGTCCTAATCCCCCTTAGCCCCTCATTTTGCATGAGCATCAGCGATACCAAAATGGCCAACTCTTAGAGCTCCCACATGCATCTAAATTAGACATCAGTCGCCTTGTTCTCTAGCATTGGGCTATATTGGATCTCAGAGTCATAGCCCAATAACTTTGACAGCCACATCTGATGTTTCTTGGTCACCATCCTTTGCTCTCACGAGTACTTTATGCTCTGTTTGTTTGTCCCGACGATGAAATGTCAGCCCAACAAGTAAGGTTGCCACTTCTGAATGGCCAATACAATGGCCATCAATTTTTTCTCATAAACTGTTATTGGCCTAGCTCTGGCTATTAACACCTGGCTAAAGTAGGCTATGTGTCTGTATTTTGCATGAGCACTGCCTTCAATCCATATCTTGAGGCATCAGTCTCTACCACGAATATTTGGTTGAAATCGGGTAGGGCCAGTATCGGGACTATGGTCATAGCTGTCTTCAATCTCTCAAAGGCCTGAGTTGCTGTCTCTCTCCACTAAAAATTGTTCTTCTTCAGCTGCTCTATCAGAGGCCAAGCTATGGTGCTATATTCCCTCATAAATCTCATGTTGTACCCAGTCAATCCTAGGAAGCCCCTCAGCTCCCTTAGGTTCCTAGGTAGAGGCTTTTTCAACATTGCCTTAATCTTAGCCTGATCAGCGGCCACCACTACCTGGGATACTATGTGCTCCAAGTACTCCATACTAGTTTGTGCAAAATAATACTTTTTAAGATTGTCACTTAGCTAATGCTCCTGTAACACCTCTAAGACCGCCCTTAGATGCTCCATATGCTCCTCATTGGACTTGTTGTATATCAGGATGTCATCAAAGAAAATCAAAACAAACTTCGTGAGATAAGGTCAGAACACCTTATTCATGATGGATTGGAAGGTAGCATGGGCGTTGGTGAGATCAAAAGACATCACTAAGAACTTATAATGTCCCTGGTGTGTCCTGAAAGCTGTCTTTAAAAACATCCTCTCTCATCCAGATCTAATGTTACCCGGACTTCAGGTCCACCTTCGTGAATATTGCCTCTCCATAAAGCTCCACAAAGCTTATCTAGCAATTCATTATCACTGGAATAGGAAACTTATCTGACATAGTCTCCTTATTTAGGGTCTATTAGTCCAAACAAAATCTTGAACTTCCATCCTTCTTGACCAATAGAATTGGGCTAGATAAGGGCTTATGCTCGGCTTGATGATTCCTGCCTCCAACATTTCTCGGATCAACTTCTTAATCTCGTCCTTCTGATTTGGGGGGTAACGATAAAGCTTGACACTGATTGATGATATCCCCTTCCCCAACATGATGATGTGCTCTCAAACTTTGTAGCTCCATCAGAAATCCTCCTCCCACCTTTTGTATGACCCTTACATGATTTTTAGAGGCACCATGGCTTTGGAGAGCCCTGTATCTCCCCTAATAACCATCATTCTCCCTTCTACTATCAATTCCATTGTCAGCATCTCCCAATTCACCTTCGTATCCCCAAGGTTTGCATCCATCTCATCCCCAGGATGACATCAGTGCTCCCTAGCTCTAATGGGAGAAAATCTCCCTTACTTGGATCCCATGTATAGTTAGGACCACTCCCCTACACACCCCTCTACATGTCTCCATTTTTTCAATCCCCATCTCACCCCATAGAATCATGTGTCCAGCGGTTTTATCCCTAATTGGTCTACGACCTGATTGGAGATGAAATTGTGGGTAGCCCCACCATTTATCAACATTACTACCTCCTTGTATGATATTTCTCCTCTCACCTTCATAGTTTGATTCAGACTAAATCCCACTATTGAGTTTAAGGAGACCTCTGCCATATCTAAATGCAGTTTTCCTCCTCTGTCGATGCCTCACTACCACCCCCTCAGCTTCCTCATCATCACAGACATGAGAATCTGAAGAGTTTAGTCCTTACACATATGCTCCGGCGTGTACTTCTCATCACATCTGAAACATAACCCTTTTGCCCGTTTATCCTTCACATTCACTTCTATGAGTCGCTTGAATTTGCCCCCTCCCTGGGAGCTTCTCTCTGAAAGGATACTGTTTGGATTCTGGGTGCTAGAGTTGTAAATGTACTCTTATAGGCCCCTCCCATGATGCTGCATCTATTGGCCTTCTCCCTTCTATATTTTTGCTCCACCTTTTGAGCAAACTCCATCGTCTCTCTCAATCCCCTAGGCCTTAGTACTCTGAGCTCTACCCGTATGTCCTCCCTAAGTCCCTTCATGAAATTCCCATTCAATCATTCCTCATAGATTCCCCTCAGTCTCCCCGACATCAGCTAAAAGTTCTCCCTGTACTCCATAATTGTCCCCTCCTGAGTTAGGTCATAGAATTGCTCGTGGAGATCTCCTTCCCGAATGACTTAGAAACTTTCCAACAAACACTCCTTAAATTCTCCCCATAAGTACATCGAATACCTAGCCTCCCTCATTGAAACCAGGCTAAGGCTTTCCCTTCCAAACATAGACCTGCTATCATGAGTTTTTAACCTTTTGTCAATTTGTTGATAGCAAAGTAACGTTCCACCTGGTACACACAACCTAAGCATCCTCCCCTTGAAAGATCGGCATCTTCAGCTTTCTTGATCTCGTATCCATGCCTTAAGGGTTTCTTTCTTTGTTGGTTCCTCTCATTTTGTGGTGGTGTGATTCCCTTCCTTTCTCCCTTGGTTGAGTTGGAACCTAAGACTCCCCCCAACTATGCCCTTCACCATTCCACCTCTCCGCATGTCCGGGTAGTCCCCCGAAGGTTTTGGCCTCCCTTCTCCTTGCCATCCTCCCTTATGAATACCCCGATCAGCCCACCAACGGAGCCCCATGTTATGGTCCTTGATGGAAAACACTCTCTAATTCATCATCGTACTCCTGAATCTCCTTTACTCTTGGTTCCACTCTAGGAATTGCCAATGATGATTTCAACTGCATCTCAAACATCTTTTTCACCAAGTCTTCAAAGTTTTCAAAGCGGTTCTCGATGGCTGAGAGTCTTCCCTCCACCTCAGAATATTTTTCCTCTTTTCTGGCCTTGAGTTGTTTCATCTTACCTTCCAATGCATCAATCTTTTTGCTGCTATTAATTGGATATAGGCTCCAGTCTCAAAAACAACGAAGACAACTTGTTTTTTCTTTCAAGAAAGCGCTCTGATACCAATTTGTTTGGAAACAAGTGGTAAAACACTAGGAAAATTTGATAATTGATGAAAAGTGAAAGAAAACAAATAAGATACAATAGATCTTCAATTTGAGAAGAAGATCTGGCTCTCCCGATCCCTAGTCGGCTACTAGAGCCCAAGCAAACCTAAGAGAAATCCCCAAATTCAACAAAAACAATCCCAATTCTAACCCTAACCCTTCCCATCTATTTAAAGAATACCAATATAATTATAATTACTAAACAACCCTTCTCAAATTTAATTCCTCCTAAAATGCCCGCCCCTCTTTATAATGGGCCCCACAAGGGGGACCGGTGGCTGTTTTGTTCGTTTTTAATGAGCATCTTGGTTGGTTTTATACTTTTCATTTTACAAATCAATTTGTGTTTTAACATCATAATACAACTTATGCATTTGTTTAAAAAGTATTGTCATAAAATTAGAATATAAATGCATAGGTAAGTTAATGAGATCCATATGCTTATTGAATTGTGAGTCTGTGACCAGTAAACCGCTTCAAAGAATGATTTTTCAATGCTAGTGCTTACAGAGCTGTTGTAACAAATTTAGTCATATGTAGTAAAAAATTCAAATTCATAAGCTACTAAAAAGAAGACAACGCATCATATTTCCTACTTTGCTATTTGTAATTTCTATTCTTCCATATGGCTGGAGGTGAAAAGCAGATGCAAAGCTTTTTTTTTTTTTTTTTATGCCAAAAAATTTTCATAAGGTTTTTATCTTACAAAAAATAACGTACAAATATCCTTGCTATATTTAATGGAAGTGGATATTGCATATGTTAAATCCTAGGTGTCCCTTGGCATTTTGATCCCACAGTTAGAATGAGAATCCGTGGGAGGCTCACCTGGATCACACGCCATTCTCCTTCCATATTTAGTTGGCTGATCTAGGAAGGATTATATTAGAGCAATTAAGCATAATTTTGTAATTATTTGTTTCTTTTTTTAAGATATCTTATATAGATCTATAAATAGAGATAATTTTGTGCAATTAAATTAAGCATTTTCTCTTTCCAGTTCTCAGAATTTAACATGGTATCAGAGCCTTCGGTCACATTGCCAAAATTTTGAGTTTTTTGTATTACTTTGCTTCCATTGCCGGCCTTCCCTTGTTGTTATCCTATCTATAACCAACACAATCTTCATTGCTGACTTGCTTGATATAGCCTTTATCGCTACCATTTGCCGCCGCAAAGTTTGAAGCAAATTCCTCCTAAAGCTTTGACCAAATGGAGGACTCTATGATGCACCAAGGAAGATGAAATCTCCAAAACATGCAACCTTCCCATTGCTTAAATGCATGGGTGGACCGACCTTAAGGCCAGGGGGGGATATTCCCCCCCCCCCCCCCCCCCTGCCCGAAAAAATAAAAAAATTCTTTATTATATGATTCTTTAGATAATTTGTCTCACTCCATGTATTTTTAAGTCTTTATTACAAGGATTTTTAAGCAATTGCCCCCTTAAAAATTTTAAAATACTATAGTCTTTAGGCAATTGCCCCAACATAATTAAACACATTGTGTAGAGATGTGATTGTTAGGGAGCATTGAACCAAATACAAAGAGAAATAGTAAAGAGAATTAAAAAATATCCTTATAACCAAAATTTGCGACCAATTGGCGAAAAAAATTGCGTTCCATTGGGCCATTTTAGCGACGCCATTCGCTCGTTTGTGGAACGGCTGGAGAAGGCCTTATCTATTGTATTGTTCTTAGTTTTTCGAGCTATTTCTATCTTATGAAAATTTTCTAATGATTTGTTCTACAACCTCTGCTCTAGTTGCAGCGAGAATTTTCTCGTTCTTGCAAGTTTCATTGAGAGCTTTGCCAGTACGTTTAGATCTTTGTCAAGCCTTCTCGTTTAGGCTAAAATAACTTTTGAAGCTTTAAATCCTTTTTTTTTTTGGTCAGCATAAAGCTTTAATGGTAGCTATTGATTTCTTGGGATGCTTAGAAAGGCTGTCCCTTTGATAATTGCGTCTATAATTAATTTATATTGCTTACTATTCAACTTAATTTTTATAATCTCAGTTGAGGCAGATAACAAGTCTGCTTATTGAATGGATAAATCAACTGCACTTTCTTTTTTCTTATCTTTTTTTTCTTTAATAAGAATATTTTTCCTGGTTTCCAGGTTATTAAATTATCTATACTGTTAATCATCCAATCTATAGTTGAAAGCAAGATAATTCGAGATTATAACTCTAAAATTTATATTGATGTGCCAACAGCAGTGAATTTTTTGTCCTTTGACTCCTTTCTGCAGCAATACTCCACTTCCAGGATTGGTTATGGCACTTGATTTTTTTCTTGGGAATTTGATTTGTCTCCATTACTCAGATGCAGATTATGGATATGCTGAAATAATATGTATTGCTTGGTAATGACTTAATAGTGCTTTCTAGTGAGTAGGGCCTAAAGTATAAGCAGGATGGATCACAAATGGTTCAGGGGAAAATGACCGTTAAAAAATGGATGCCTCCGTATGGAAAACACTTCTCTTTTGCTCAGGGGCAGAACCAACCATAATTTTCAGGGGGACAAACTTACAAGTAATTGTTGGCAGATATGTCGGGGGTCCAAGGGGCAGCACCCTCTGGTGGGGTTCGACCTTAGTATTTTAAAATTTTTAGGGGAACAATTGCCTAAAATACTTTTAATAAAGACTAAAAAATAGATTGAGGGTGACAAATTACCTAAATAATCATAGAATGAAATTTTTTTTTAGGGAGGGGCTATTCCCCCGGTATCAAAGGGGTTCTGCCCCTGCTTTTGGTACATATATAATGAAAGTGTAAGTGGAGTTGATATTTGTAATGGATAACTTTATGTGAGCACATTTTTTGCCCCAATTTTTGCTTTGGCTGCTATGCATGTTTATTGCTCTCATGGTTTTAAGGTTTCTGCAAAAGAATTACAGACTTGTTCTCATTCAAATTGAATTTCATCTGTGGTCATATTAATGCTTATTTTAATGGATTTTCATTCAAATTATTAGATTGTTAAGCAGGTACTGACCAACCTTTACTTTTTGTTTTCTTATCAGAGACGAACTGGCTTCATACGGTCCTCGGGAAGCTGTAAACCTCAATTCTAGAAGTGCAAATGTTGGAAGCCTTTTCTCGAGAGGACCAGATGCACCTTCTGTGTGGTCATTCAATCAATAAATAGTACAGGATGTTAAAAAACTCTACAGCCATTCAAGATAGTACAGGATACCGAAGGAAAACCTAGCTGCAGTGCATCCTCCTAAACCCTAAACGATAGGAACTTTTCTTCTTTCCAGCATGAATAGATGGATTACTTGCATTCCTGCAACCTTGATAGGTAGAAGATAATCTCTTTTCTGTTTTACAGGGATTTCCGGAACAGCTGCCATGTTTTCTAGGCATCTTTTTGTTTACCTGGAGCATTTTTTCCCTCTCTCCATTACTTTCCTTTTCATCATGCAGTTGAAGTTGACAACTGTTCCTCTTTTTTCTTAGACTCAGTAAGTTTAATTGATTTACTTATTAACGTGCATAAGATTTGCTTCCGTGTTTGGTTTTATTTTAGGCTTCCTTTATAATCATATTTTTTTTTCTGTTTTAAGAAGCAGCTTTTTTACAGAAATTTTAAATTCCAAAAATTTTTTATTAAGAAATTACTTCATAAAATAATAAAAGAGCTATTCCAAACGAAATCTCAGTATTGGAATGCAGGGTTCGGTCACCGGACACAGTTTACATTCGGTATTCACAGTACTGAGTTCGGTATTGTGAAATACTGAGTACCGAGCAGTACTGAGCTTGGTATTGAGCAGTATCGAGCTCGGTACTGCTTGGTACTGCTCAGTACCGAGTTCAGTACCGAGTAGGAGGTGATGTGGCGCATTTTCATTTGGCTCCGAACACGTCCGGTGACCTGACCCAATAATTTTCCCGGGTTCGGGGGAATGATTTGCATTCGGTGGTCTTTTGAGGACAATTACTATTTCCTATAGTTACATCAAAATAGATAATCAAAACTTGCAGAATACATCAAAGTGGCACTCTGGATTTTATTAGAGGATTCTTTCTCTTAGTTGTCATTAAGTTTAGGAGGTGACAAATGAGAAGTGGTCATACTTTTTTGGTTCTACCCTCTATTTGTTGTCTATGAATTGGCGAAATTATTATGTGCGGTTGCTAGACGTCATTTTGAGGCCAATAAGGATGCGTCACATCATCAATTTATTATGTATTGTCATTGTGTATTACTGTGTATTGGTGACATGATACATCCTGATTGGCCTTCGGACGGTCCGATAGCTACAAGTAATAATTTCTTCTATGAAATGAGACTTATCATTAAAAGTAGGTTTAAAATTTTACGTTTTATTTGGAATAGTTTTTTACTGCTTTTGTGCTAAAAAAATAGTTAATAAAAATAATGTAGATTTAGTTGTAATTTTTATGCACTTTTATAAAAATTGTTTATAAATTTTTTTTTTTGAGAATCATATTTTAAAAATAAATTTAAAATTGTGGTTGAAAAAAAGCTTTTAAAAGCAGGAGTAAAAAGCAAAGTTGTTTTAAATGAAGATTTAGATGATAATGTGTAAATATGTAAAATTGTGTGATATTTATGTAAATTGGTGCTAATCTTCTTCAAAACCCCTAGCCTTACTCTTTTGTTCCCTTCCTCCTCATCATCTTCTTTCTGATCCAACAAAAGAACAGCCAAGCTGGTTGATCGGAGTAGGACTGTGCTTGGGCGGGGGGAATCGGGTTAGATCCGGGTCAACTTTTGGTTGATGGGTTGATTCGGATCTGACCCAATTTTTTGATTGGTCAAGTTTTGGAACCTGATATCGACCCGTTTGTCAAATGGGTTAACCCTAACCTAGAATTTTCGGATCGGATTTGAGTTGCATCAAATTTTAACACCCCTACCTAATTCTCTTCAACAGTCATAGTTTTTTTTTCTTTCAAAAATATCTTTCTAATCAAGGAGTGAAAAAAAAAAAAAGAAAAAAATTATCTTTTGAATATATTATTTTTCAATAACTATTTTATTTTAAAAAGGCAAAACATTGTTTCAAATAAAGCCTAAGATATATATTACATGAAAAAAATTATTATTATTATTAAAAATAACAAATTGATATTATCTTTTATAATATTCCTAGCAAAATTCTTATGCATCATCAGAGGAAAAATTTGCTAATTTCAAGAACTTTAGAAGAATTTAACTCGTTTCTCTATCAGTTGTTTGTATGGACATATGCATGCATGATATATGATAAAGCCATGAATATATCCACCTTGACGTTGGAGAAGATGGCGATCCATCAAGTGGTTACACATCCTGACACAATTGATGTGACAAAATTCGACGGCAAAAGAAACTTGGGAATGTGGCGATGTGAGGGGATGGATGCACTATTTTTTTTTATTTTTAATATCGAGGAAGTTTTGAAGAGCGATGAGCGTCATGAGGAGATTCAGACAGAGACTGGCTCAAAATGAACTAGAGTGCTTGTCGCTTGATCAGAATTGCTAATCTCAGAAGACTAATTATAGGGTGATGATGGAGACTCTTGCTGTAAAGTTATGAAAGATTTTAGAGAAGTATTTGACGAAGAGAGTGGAGAATCGTCTCCATATAAAATAGCGGCTGTACATGTTTTAGATGAGACATGGGATTATGATTGATGAGTATTTGAATGATTTCAAAAAGTTGTTGGAAGATCTTTTGAATATGAATGAAGATGTTGGAGATGAAGATAAGAATCTACTTCTGTTGATTTTATTCCCGGATGAGTACGAAAACTTCACAATGACACTCATTCATGGGAAGGAGGTCTTAAACTATGGTGAGGTGATTACTGCATTGTTGAATCATGAGTTCTGATGAAGGGACAAGAAATATGCAAAGATGGATTCAGCTGAGGCTCTTACACTCTAACGTGGTAGATCTGAAAAGAAGAAAAATAAAAAGGGCCACAACGATAAGCGGGGCAAGTCTAGTAGGCATAATATTGAAAAGAATTAGTGTATTTTCTATTTAGAGATTAATCATTAGAAGAAAGATTGTCCGAAGCTGAAGGAAAGGGAAAAAGGAGTTTCTATTGAGGCTAACCTCATCGTGGAAGAGCATGATGAAGATTTAGGTATATCACTATCTGTAGTTTCTCAGAGTTTGTATACTAATGGTTCATACTGGATTATGAATATTAGTTTTACCTATTACATTTGTCCTACAAGAGAGTGGTTATGTACATACGGGGAGCTTGATAATAGTATTGTGATCATGGGAAATGATCAAGCTTGTTGTACTGTTGGTTTATATAGCTTCTTCATCAGAATGCATTATGGTATTATAGGAGAGCTGTCTGATGTGAGCCATGTTCCATATATCAGGAAGAATTTGTTATGTGTTGGGGCTTTAGAGACTAAGGGATATAAGGTAGTCATTAAGTCAAAAGTTCTGAAGATGTATCTTGGAGCACCAATGTTTTTAAAGGGAGTTCGCCACTGTAACCTTACAATCTTCAAGGAAAAATAATGATTAGAACATCTGTTGTTGCTGATGATTCTTTTGATGCAACGACATTGTGGCATGTGCGGCTAGCTCATGTTGGAGAGGCTTCTCTTATGACTTTGATGAAGAAAGGTTTGATTAAAGGACCAAGCACAACAAGCTTGATTTTTTGAATATTGTGTGTTTGGAATAAGACACGTGTATCGTTTGGTACTGCCATCCACAGTACAAAAGATATCTTAGAGTATATTCACACATATATTTAGGGTCCGATGAAGATAACATCATTGGCGTTCGATGATACTTTGTTACTTTTATTGATGATTACTCCAGATATATTTTGGTTTACACTATGAGGCACAAGAGCAAGGTACTGGAGATTTTTAGAACTTGGAAAAAGTAGATTGAGACTCATATTGGCAAAAGAATTTGATGTATCATATTAGACAATGAGGGAAAATACACTTTAGATGCATTCTTGTAGGTCTGAGATAGAGCATCACTTCACTGTTAGAGACACTGCAGTAAAACAAGGTGGGAGAGAGGATGAACCAAACTTTAGTAGAGAAAGTTCAATATATGTTATCCAATGCTAGACTGGATAGAGTCTATTGAACTTAGGTAATATACTATGCTTATAACTTGATGAGCCGTCTACCTTCTATAGCTATTGGGAAGAAAACCCCAAAGGAGATGCGATCAGAGCATCCTGCTAGATATTATGAATACTTGAGAGTGTTTGGGTGTCCAACTTACTATTATGTTCATAACGATAAATTAAAAATGCAAGCAAAAAATGCGATCTTTATTGGCTTTAGATATGGAGTCAAGGGTTTTAAACTCTATAATCTAATAGAGAAGAAGATTATTATTACCAGGAATGTTACTTTCGATGAAGTGAGATTGTTGAAGCCTTATAACTCAAACCAGGTGGAGAATTCAATTGAGACCATATATGCATTATAGAATTTTAAGTTTGATGTAGCTCCGGAAGCTGAAGTTTCTACCTAGGTACCTGATTCAGCTATAGATTAGGAGGTAGAAGATGATTATTGAGGATGAAATTCATGCTTAGGGATCTATTGTAAAGAATAAGTTCAGGCGCCAAAATGTCCCAAATCTAGCTTGGTTTAGGGACCACATTGCATTTACACTATTAGCCACGGAAGCTGAAGTTTCTAGTCACTATGAGGAAGCGGTGGACGATCCTTATAGTGAAATTTAGAAGAAGGCTATGGATGAAGGGATGGAGTCTCTTCAGAAGAATATTATTTGGAGGTTGATGAAGCTTCCTCTAGGAATAAAAGCCATTGCGTACAAATGGATGCATGTAAAGAAGGAAGGATCTCATGGAGTTGATGTACATCACAAGGCTAAGTTGGTGGCAAAAGGCTCTGTGGAATGAGAAGGGATTGCTTATGATGAGATGTTCTCCCCATTGATTAAGAATTTCTTGACCCGTGGTTACTTGGCACTTGTAGCACAATATGGACTGATTTTGGAGTAGCTCGATCTAGACATTGCACAAGTAGTGATATATGAACAAGTTCTTACATAATATATGAAGGAGTAATTAGGAAGCTGTGAATAGTGCCATAAGGTATTCAAGGGTACAATTGATACATGCTTGGTATTGGAGAGGTAGTCACCATAACAGTGATGCAGGACTCATAACTGATTATTCACTTGTTTGAAGAGCTACGCTTAGGGGGGGGGGGGGGGGGGGGGGGGGGGGGGGTATGTAGGAAACCATCTAGGTGCAGTCATTTTGATATTGGAGCCTGGTTTGTCATCTTCCACTTTTTGAAGTGAAAGATGAGATGGAGATTATTGATTTGGAATTATTTCCAAATACAAATAAGCTTTATGTTGGAAATCTTTAATGGCTCATTATTCATTTGATTATGGAGTTGATTATTTCCCTAATTAAGTTGATTTGATTAAAAATTTTATTGGTGATTTGATCGATGCATTAATTAGGGGATCTAATTATTACATTGATTAGGATATTTGATTTATGTATTGATTAAGAAAACATTGATTAGAAGATCCAATTATGGCTCTGATTGGGAGATCTAATTATGACATGATTGTATTTCTTATTGATTAGGCTTTTCTTATTGTGTTTGTTTTAAATCTTTAAATAGGACTTGAGGGCTGTTGTAATGTATGCATGATGTAAAGGAGAGAGCTTGAGAGCCTATTGTATTCCTTATTGTTCTCCAATAAAATAAAATCATCATCCCCTCCCCGTGGACGTAGGCACCTTCATTGAACCACATAAATTACTATGTTTTTTTTTTTTGTGATTTCTGAATTTTATTGTTTTCATTGTGTTTATTGCACAACAAAAGGGGATTTGCATCGCATAAGGGAGAGTAGGACTCACTCATTGTATGAGATTAATAAGGCATGCTAGCTGCAAATGGAAATTGGTGTGGGAATTTGTCCATATCACGAGGGAGTCCATCCATGCTGATGAGTGAGTTACAGGGGAGAGGGAGAGACTAATGAAGTTGAGGTTGAGCGCAAGTTATGCAACTTAGGGCATCTCCAACCTCAAAGCCTATTTTAATTTCTACTTCAAAATACATTATCAATCATATCAAATAGTAATTCAGTTCCAACCGAATTTCATTTATAACACAAAAAATAAAAATATGTTCTATATATTCTTTCTCATCTCTATTTTTTATATTTATTTTTAATCATATCCTTATATTTATCAAATTAAAAAAAATAGCATTTGTAAATAGCGCTACGCCAATCACACTGTTCACAGCAGAGATAAAACACAAAAAAATGTGTTTTCATTTGCTGCTTGGGTGGACGCTTGACGAAGTTGCAAACATACGAACATCGTTTGGTTGGAGATGCCCTTAGAAAGTTTATTGACGTCTGGAATTCATATAGGTTGCTTAATACATTGAGTAAAAAGATGTTGCCAACTTTGTGCCAAATGATCACCAAATTTATGACGACCTTTATTTTCCATGTGTGCGCCTCTCTCCCTCTTGAGCAAAACATTTTGAACCTTAGTTTGAAGCATCTTCGAATTGACTGAGATTAATTTTGGAGAGCTTCAACTTCAATATGCTTCATGTGAATGAATACAAAAAGATATCTCTCATTGGATGTATTTTGATATAAAATATATTTTAGAGCATATTTCAACAAATATTATGTAATGAGATATTTGCCCAAATCAATGCATTATTGGGGATAAAAAGGTTGAATTTCCAAAGCAAAGGAGCATAATGATGTGAAAATAAACTTGCTATAACCCCATCAAATTCACTCACAAAAGCGTAAATTATTTAATAAATTATTTTCAAATTATTTTAAATAGGAGAGGGCGAAAAAAGAAAATAAGTTTACCTACTAGTACAACTTTATATATACATATGAATAAGTGATAACTCATAAAATATCGAATCTAGCACAGATCTTGACATAAAATTTTGAATTAGAAAATTTTAGAATCAACATTGAGAATATATGAACTATATTTTTAATAAACTAATATTTCAAAGATGCATCTCAATATGATGAATCAAACAAGCTCAAATTGTCCAATTCTAACACATGAAGATATTTTAATGCTAGCAAAGTATTATATGATTACGGAGGGTCAACCGGTCAATACAAACCGTCTAATAAAACATTATGATTTATGGTTAAATGATTTGTATTCTCTTTTTCATAAATTCATAAAGAAGTTCAACTTATACATATTTAACTGACGAGATCAGATGATTAAAAGAATATCCATATACGAAACCTAACGCCCTCATCGACGTCCTGGTAACATAATAAATAAATAGCATTATGTCCCCCTTGAGACACTAACAAATCCCTTAATAGTTCACTATAGAGTCCTACCTAGGGCAAATTATTGGGTCAGGTGACTGGACGCGGAGATAGGTCCGGATATTAATAAAATATTATTTTAAATTAAGAGCAGTCAAAAAATGCAAGTAAAGCGCAGGTAAAGCGCAGGTAAAGCGAAAGTAAAGCGCAACTAAGCCGCAGTCAAAAGCGCAGGTGACGCGGCAAATTTTTATTGAATGTCCGAACTTATTTTTCGCCTCCGATCACCTGACCCAATAATTTGCCTCTACCTAGATCATCAAAACTCTGACATTCGCTCTTCCTTAATCCATTACATTTATTTATTTTTTTTAATGTTAAGTTAAAGGTAGCATAATATTATATATATATTGGAACGGGGGTATCTACCCGCTGCCAATTCAAAGGGAGCGCTTGGTGGTGTAATTAATTTCTCGGTGGAACCTAGCGAGGACAACTACTAGCATCGGATCCACACTTGCTTTGCCCCATTGGAGAGTCGAGGCCATCGTAGAGGGGATTCGAACTTGGGAGGGGGGTTCCAATCATGCTCGCGCACCAATCACCCTAAGCTTCGGTGGGTTCTTTATATAGTTGATAAGCTTTAGAAACTATCAAAGTTGGGGATAGGTCAAAACCTGGAATTGGCCACTTAAATACCTGTGTGAATGATCAGATCGTGGTTTCTCTCAACTATATTTGCCCTAGAGCGTCGAGATTCAAATTGCTTTCTCTCAACGGTCACTCTTGTCAAGGTCTTTCGAGCTTGAGGGCGAGCGAGTGAGCGAGGGAGGGAGTACAGGAGAGAGGTAGAGAGAGCGAGGGAGAGGGAGGATGGGGAGAAGAAGGGGCAGATACGAAGCCAAAAAAGTAGATGAGGCGAGAGAGACAGAAAAGCGAGTGGGCGATCATGATTCCGACGAAGGAGCCGACGAGACTGAGGCGGTGAAGGGTTTCTTCGCTTGCTATCTTCTCTGCTCTTTAAGCCCTCGCCACAAGGGCCGCACCTATATTGGGTAACTCCTTCAAACTCTGTAGAAATCGATCACTAGAATTGTTTGCATGATAATTGATACTGACATTGAAAAGAATAATCTTTCCTTCTCTATACATAAAATAGCAGATTTTCAGGATCTTCTTTGTGGTTGATATTTTCACTGAAATCTGGATTATTCTGTCATCTGCTTAGAGATCTGTAGCTAACCTGCTGGGCATGAGATTATCTGCTGATAACTTATGGTCTGTTTGATAGGCCTATTTACAATCTCCTCCCCCATTCATAAATCTAGCATTTGGAGTAAATGCCGCTAAATCCTAGGTTTATTGAGTTCGGGATTTGACCCGATTTACCAAACCTCGGTTCAACTCCGTATTTATCAAATTGCGGCTGGAGCTTGATTTATGAAATTTGCTGCTTGCAGAGAGAACTCTTTGAGGAACCCTTCTTTCTCACCTCTCGGCGATAGCTCTCCTCACGCGGTTCGAGCAATTCCTGCCAGTCCAAAACCTTGTTGTAGCCCTCCGATCTTTTTTACCTTGTAGTATTGCGTGAAATTTATTGAAGAAATTTATCTTTTTTTACCTCATTGCATTGTGGGATTGATTCTGTTGTGACTTTTGTTAGGAGCTTGTATATATATGGTTCTTTGCTAAGTTTTCTGAGCTTTTGCTCGTTATGTATATTCAGAGTGAATCTATTTTTAATTTTGGGGTTGTTTGGTTGGCTAAAAAATGAATGCGATGTAAAAGTAATACAATGTAAAATGATTAATTTGAAGTTGTTTGGATGAGTGTAAAGTAAATTCAGACAAATGATTTTTGTGTGTTTGGTTTGAAGTAAAATAAATGTAGTATAAAGTTTAGAGATGATAGCAACTTGCGGTGGCGGCGGCAGAGGGCGGCGACTGATAGCGGCCAACGACAACCTGCGGTGGTGGTCTGTAGCGGCTGGAAATGGTGGCTGGCAGCAATGGTGGACGTTGATAGGTGAAGGCGGCGGTGGGTGGTGGTTGATGGCGGTGGCGGTGGTGGCCGGAGGCGGGTGAAGGCAGTAGGCAGCAGTGGCTAGTGGTGATCAAGCGAGCTTTCTTGCTGTGTAAATCGTTGTCGCTCAAAATTGGACGAGTTTGACTTACCTATAAAATAAACTAGAATACTTTACACTACATTTATTTTTCATCCGAACTAACACCAAAATTTTTAAAACTTTTGTATTTGGAATACTTTACACCCTTATATAATCCAACCAAACAACCCCTTTATGAAATCCAAAATCTATTTTTTTTCATCCTTCTACTTGATTAAAGTTGGTTAAAGAGTTTGAATAACTTGTTTGACTAAGCTTCAAGCGTTTTAAACTATAGCATTTTTTTTTAATCATGTCTAAGTATATATGAGTGCCCTCCTTATCGACTCTAGTTTGGGTATATCCAAGTTTCACTCAATCAAAATTTTTTTGTTTTATTTTGAATGGCTGTTGATCACGACAATGAACCCTAAAATCATTGCCATTGATGATAAATAAGTTGGATTTTTAGTAGAATAAAGCTTCTTATGTTTCATTCATAATTGGTTGTATAAAAAAATTATCTTGGAAAGAAGTTTACACTCCTTTGATCTTATCTGCTTCATCCAGATGTGTGATCCCAAAAAAACTCTTTAAATAGGCTCTTCATCGGATTGATTACTCAACCAACCAAACAAGATCCACTCACAAAACGAACATGTCCAAAGATACTTTAGCAACCAATTGGAATTCTCATGAGATTTGCCCCGTCCTCGATGTCCGCCTAGTTCAGGATCAAAACAACCATCCAAATCAGCATCCGCTCGAATTGGTGTTGAAGCTAGTCCAATTAATGCTCTTTTGCTTGGACCAGCAGTTCTTGAGGCTTCTAAGTCTCGCCTATCATAGGATAGTGTATGAAAATGATAATCTACTAACTAGAATGTGAAGCACACAGAGTCACCCATGATGCCATGTGTTAGACCGGTCCAGCCGGTCCAGGCGGGACCGGTGGACCGGCTCACGGGTGAAATTCACGAACAGGCGGAGAATACGCCTCCTGGCGGAGAACGAGCGGCCTGACCAGCCCCTTAGAGCTGTTTAGGAAGTTTTTTTTGAGCGTTTTGAGAGGAAAATTTGAACGTAGGGACTATTTAGGGAATTCCTTTTGATTTGTATGCATTAAATAAATGATTTTGCTAGGGTTTGAGCATCTTGAATTTGGCTGACATTTGAGATCTCTTAGATTTAGGTTTTCTTTGGGCTCTAGCGGCGTCTAGAGATTTGGGAGAGATCGATCATCCTCTCGAATTGAGGATCAATTGTATCTTTGCTATTTTATTCATTATCTAGTGGAATCTAAGTTTCTTCTTGAGTTTTCTCTCAGTTTTCTCGCAATTTCTCGTTGTTTTCCTGTGTTTGGCTGCTGTCCTCTGCTGAAAACAGCAGTTTTCTTCTCGTTCTACTTTAGATTTGGCTAGGAAATACTTGAATCAAGTATTTCCTATCAAATTGGTATCAGAGCATCATTTTTGGGACCGTTGGTGCCTGAAATCCTGAAATTTCAGCGGGAGTTTCATTTCCGGAAAAAGATCTTCGTGAATCTTGAGAAGAACGATGGCCGGAAAGAAGGTTGACGTCTTGGAAGGCGAAGTCGGCCAATTGAAAGTCGATTTTGAGAACAGATTCTTCAACCTTCAAAATCAAATCACCTCCAACAATAAAAGGTTGGAGGGGAAGTTCACCGCAATGGAGGAAATGTTGAGGAAACTACTTGAGATGAAAACCAATCCGGCGGCATCGGAAGTAAGAGAGACCGCCGACGACCATGGCATGGGAGGAAATCCGAACCCCTTGCGGGGGAGGAGAAATTCGGAGGTAAAGATCCTAGAGGAAGAGAACGACATGCCTCCTCTAGAGCCTCTTTTGAGGGAAGAGATGAGTATGGGATATGACAGAAGGGGGGCTGGTTTTGGTGGGAGGAAAGAGGGATCTCATTGCCGAGGTGCTGAATTCGAAAGAATTTAGCGTCAAGGGGGGATTTTGAAGGAAGAAGGGAGGAACGTCATCGTCGAGGTGCTGAATTTGAAGGTATTCAGCATCGAGGTGATGATGTTGAAGGGAGGAGAGGTGAGTATGAAGAGGGGTTAGAGTATATTCGTCGGAGGGACGATCGGGACAATTGGGGAACGCCTCCTTTGAGGGGAATGGGAGGCTATGGAGGATATCGAGTAGATCCCAAGGTGAGGAAATTGAAGATGCCCGTTTTCGAGGGGGAAGACGGCCATGGCTGGATCTACAAGGTGGAGCGTTACTTTGCTGTCAATGGGTTGACAGAGGATGAGAAGCTGATGGCGGCAGGATTGTGTCTGGAAGGAAAGGCTTTATCATGGTATCAGTGGCGTGACAGGAGGGAGCCTATCAGGAACTAGAGGGAATTCAAAAACTGCATAATAGAACGTTTCCAAACCGACTGAGGAGGAGATTTCTATGAGCAATTCTTTGCTCTGGTGCAGGAGGGATCAGTAGCAGACTACTGTGAGCGGTTCGAGCACCTGGCTAGTAGGGTGGAGCGATTATCAGAGAGCGTATTGGAGGGGAACTTCATGAAGGGGTTGAAGGCAGAGATCCGAGCGGCAGTTAAAGTTCTGATGCCTAGTGATTTGGAGGAGGCCTTGAAGTTGGCACAGCTAGTAGAAAATCAGAATAATCTGGAGAAGGGAGCCAGGAGCAGCAGCTCAGGAGGCTCTTACAAGACTACGACTACTCTTTTAGCACCAAAGGGGCCTGCATCAGTCAACAATAATGAGATCCCCAGGGAGACGCCAGTAGGAGGAGGGAGTGGGGATAACTTCAAGAAGCTCACTGAGACAGAATTACAGGAGAAGAGGGTAAAAGAGATTTGTTTCAGATGTGACGAGAGGTATACGCCGGGGCACAGGTGTAAGGACCGAACTCTTCAAGTTCTTACTGTTTGTGATGAAGAAGGAATGGAGGGTGTCGTCTTTCCACCTTGCGGACAAGGTGGATCTTTGGGAGGGGAGTATTGTTAGACCGATCCACTGGACCGGTCCAGCCAGTCCAGGCGGGACCGGTTCACGGTTGAAATTCACGAACAGGCGGAGAATACGCCTCCTGGCGGAGAACGAGCGGCCCAACCAGCCCCTTAGAGCTGTTTAGGAAGTTTTTTTTGAGCGTTTTGAGAGGAAAATTTGAACGTAGGGACTGTTTAGGGAATTCCTTTTGATTTGTATGCATTAAATAAATGATTTTGCTAGGGTTTGAGCATCTTGAATTTGGCTGAAATTTGAGATATCTTAGATTTAGGTTTTCTTTGGGCTCTAGCGGCGTCTAGAGATTTGGGAGAGATCGATCCTCCTCTCGAATTGAGGATCAATTGTATCTTTGCTATTTTATTCATTATCTAGTGGAATCCAAGTTTCTTCTTGAGTTTTCTCTCAGTTTTCTCGCAATTTCTCGCTGTTTTCTTGTGTTTGGCTGCTGTCCTCTGCTGAAAACAGCAGTTTTCTTCTCGTTCTACTTTAGATTTGGCTAGGAAATACTTGAAATACTTAGATTTGGCTAGGAAATACTTGAAATCAAGTATTTCCTATCACCATGGTGCATTAAGTCTTGCTCTGCAGTCATCATGATTTCCACACCTTAAGACACTTGGCAAGGATGCCTCATGCAATTCATATAATGAAGGCATACTAGGATGGCCTATAAAAGGTTAAAAGGGAAAATAGAGAAGCATAATAAAAAAGGAGGTGAAATCCTAAGTTGGACTCCTGAGATTTGACTCCCTAGTCTTATTTTTTATTGTTCTTCTTCGTCCATGCTCTTCTCCTCCCTTTTACAAAAGATTCAATTGTAAGAAGAACCTAGTATAATTTAATAGTGGATGTAAGCAATGATTGCTAAACCACTTATTTTGTGTTGTGCTTCATTGAGCTTTCTCTTCAAATTTTCCTCTTCCATCAACCCAAGTAAGCAATCTTGAATTCTCCCACTTAAATTTCCTTTTCCTTCAATCGAGTCGTGAGTAAGGCCCAATCTTGAATTTGACTTGAGCTCATTTTAACTTTTTTTGTGCCCATCAAATGATTTTTCTTTTGCTTCGAATTTTTATGTTCTGATCTTTATCGTGTAGAAATACTTATAAAGTGATATTGCATTTTGACTTTATTTGGTTGTTTAAATAATTTCAAAATTCTGGTTTTCAATTCTTCTCAGTAGAAATTTTTGTTTTGCTCCATCTCAATATTTTTGATATAACTTTCTCTAGTTAGATCAGATTACTGTGATTTTTAATTTATTATATTTCTTTGAATTCTTTGCAATTCATACCTAACCCGAGTTAGCCATATTATTAAATTTGCCTAACCCAACCTTTACTTACCCATTGACTATTTTGGTTAATGTAGTCAAACCCTCATCCACTAAGTGCACTTGGTCAAACCTTTTTACTTGCTAGCTTAACCTCCAAAACAACCTTTGATATCCTTAGGCCAATTACTCCTGTTCTAAATCCCAAGCAACATATATCCCAAGAAACCTAACTTTTCCTCCTTTAAACCTTCACATAATCCTACAAGTTCCACAAATTTCAACCTTCATCATAATTCTCTATTCGTTGGCCCCTTCATTTTCTCCTTTTTTAATTCTTTTTCTTCATAGATTGTCACTCTTATAGAGTAATACTCAAAATGTTAGGTTATGAAAATTTCCAACAAATTATATTTGTTACATTTAATATTTAAATTATAATTAAAATTACTATTAACAGTAAAAGACTATAATCGTAATGAACTTAAATTATAATTGTTGTTTAATGTATATTTCCATGGTATTAATACTAACTGATATATTAAATTAGAATTCCTTATTTTATGAAGAGATGCCTTCATGGGTTGAATAAATCAACCACTGATTTATTTTCATCTGAAGGCTATGAAGGTTTTGGGAAATCAATTATATTAAATTCAGTTATATGCGGGCCCTCTCCTCTATTCTTTCTTTTGTTCGGAACTCTCACAAACTAGCAGTTTTCACGCAAGCAGGAGTGGATTCATTGTGGGTATGTTCGGCACAGTGTTGTACTTTAGAGGGATTCGACACAGTGCTTAGAAGGATTCGACACAATGCATAGAAGAGGAAATTCGGCACAGTGCACTAGAGGAAATTCGGCAGTGCAGTTTGTTGTGAGTGTGCAAGTTAATTGAAGGAATAGTGATTATGTGTGGTGTTTTGGTGCAGTGGAAAGAAACAACAACAACAAAAACAACATCAAGCCTTTATCCCACTACGTGGGGTCGGCTACATGAATCCTTTTTCTCCATTGTGTCCTGTTAAAAAGGTCAAATTCTCGTTTAAATCTAATAAAAAAAGGTCTTTCGGTCTTTCCTAATATTTTCTAATCAAGTCTTTTTAGGTCTGCCTTTACCTTTCTTAACATAAGTCAAATCTAATACCTCTACTCTCCTAACCGGGTCATTAGAAGGCCGCCGTTTTATGTGACCAAATCATCTAAGGCGACTCTCTCTAATCTTATCTTCTATTGGAGCTACTCCAACCTTTTCACGTATATGCTCATTTCGTATCTATCTCTAAGGGTAAAGCCACTCACCCACCTGAGCATCCTCATCTCTGCCACACTTAACTTAATATTATGCTTCTCTTTTAATGGCCAACATTCAGCAAGTAATGCAAGTAATGCAGTGGAAAGAAAGAGTAGAATAAAAGAATAATAAAAGGAAGGAGGTGGTAAGAAATTTTAATGTTAATTATTATTTTTTTGATTTCCTAAATTCAATAATAAGATTATAAAGAAGAATATACTCAATTATAAAAAAAAAAGAATATACTCAATTATGTTTTAGGATTCATATATATATGCAGAAAGGAGGAAAATATTACGAGGTGTAGAATTGAATAAGACAACTCATCAAAGAAGTAAGTAATGCAAGTTTAATTTAAAAGTATATACTAATTTTTTGGTAGACTTGAACACTAGCGTTTAATAGAAATTTAAGAAAATAGTTATAAAAAGGGAATGGTGTTATGAATGCATATTCACAACCAAGTATTTATGTACGAATAACCACATGCAAATTTGAATGATTTAGATTTAAAATAAAATGTAACATGATCATTTAAAGATTTTTTCTAGTTGATAATATTTTTAAAATAAGTAGAATTCTTTACTTGTGGCATACACATTCTCTTCATGCAAACAATATAATAAATATATTGTTATGAAAGTATGCAACCCTATAATACAAGTAGGAACTATGAATATGTGAAATATACTAAATATCAAATTAGTAAATATTGATTAGAAAATAATATGATACTTACACTCGCATGGGAGTAAAAGGGACCCTAGGTATAATACCTGTAATTGTAGGTGGGGCATAAGGAAACCCATACATGATACTTGCATAGCAGGTGGGACAAAAGAGACCCCTAAAGAGGCAAAATGGATCTCTATATAATTCAATGACGATAATATCATATTTACATGGGCTCCATTGAATATTCTTATAAAAGTATAGCCAAATTTTTAAAAGACTAATATTGATATTTTATCCAAACTTCAAATGAATTAAAGGTTAATCCTAAAAATGATTTTACATTGTTTTAAAATAATGGTAAGTTTCATGATTTCAATATGGTTATTTATTATAATTTTATATTTAAATTTATTATTTATTTTGCATAACTTATTGATCCTCATAGCTCACAAGTTTTTATACTGGTTGTTGTTACATAGAAAGGAAAGGAAAAAGTTTAAGCATAATAGGTTCAAGTTATTTAACTTTATGTTATATTGTTTAGAATTGTATGTGAGTCTACAGCTGAGATATGTAGACTGTTCAATGTTGTACTATTTTGAATTTTATTAGTGACTCTATAAATATTATTTGATGAAATTTGGATTAATTTGACGCTTTCGTTTATTATATAAATGTGATTGTCAATCAATGAATGTTTTATATAAGTATACAATTGAAGAGAAATAATTAAAAGTAAAGAATAAATTCTATGTTATTTCTGTGACACTTTACGTTACTGGTAAGGGATATCGGGGTGTTACATATAGTTCATGTTCTACAAGCAGTGCTTATTATTTTGCTAAATTTTATTTCATTCAAGCTCAATAAATGATTACATTATTTTAAAACATTTATGAGTCTTATTTAGCTTATTATTCTTCAAATTATTGGAAAGCTTATCCAAATTATTCCTTCGACCACTTTTTTATCCTTGTTACAATTCTTTTTCTTCTCACTAATCACATCCTCAACCTTGCTTATGGAACCATTTACATAATCTTTATTATGTTCCTCATGATTATTATCTTCATCCAAGCTTATGACACAATCCTCCACCAACCCCACCGTGTTCTTCTTATAGAACTTGCCTTGAGGAAGTTCATCTACAACATATGTATACTCTTCTTGAGGTTATTCATTCTTGGAAGTTGGATTTCCTTGTCTCACCCTCATCTTTGTTAGGATTTGACAAATATATTTCAAATTACTATGCATATTCTTATAACACATTATGTTAGTACCAAAAACAATACTTTGGTCTAAAATGATGATTTATATTGGAGATAATATATTCCCACACCTTCGAAATTCTATTGGGAATATTTCCTTCTAGAAATTTCTCCATGATTATATCTCTAAAGGAAACAATATGTTCTTTCGAATACTTTGACTCCCATGGTAGTTTGTTTTTTAGAACTTTGCACATTCAATTGATTATCACTCTACCAGGCTGCATGGTAGAGAGTCCATTATGGAATTAGGTTCTTATCGATTGTTCTTGTCATCTCATCTCAAGTTCTCTTAATTTGAATCACAAATATGTAATCAAACATGAAAATTCCAATCATGTATGGGCAAAACCTTGCATATGTTAAAATCATACTTAACATATTCATGCATAAAAAGAAATATAATTATTAATCAATATTGATTTTGCATCATACTGGCATGGATAGATTAGGAGGATCAGGTTTATCTCAATTAAAAAATAAAAGCATTGAGATTCAAGCTCCTACTTAAGTTGCACTGACAATTAAAGAGGAGGGTTAGCACAAAGAGATTAGGAAGAAGGATTTTGTGAAGAGTTCTCGCTACTTGTAGAATATCCCAGAAATTTAGCTCCTATTGTAGTTTGATAAATCACAAATTTGGGCCAAATTTGAAAACTTATGGGAAATCCCAAATTTTATAAATTTGGGAGATATGAGATATGCATTTGGTAGGATTTACTACAAAGCGTGAATTTCCAAGGACAAATTGGCATTCTGAACAGCCATTTGGTCTTCAGAATGAGATTCTTTTGTTATTTTTTCCTTAAAATGGTTCGAGTGTATTTAATATGAAAAAAATATTGCTAACTATTTGGTAATCTATAATTTTGTGTGCTTTTAGATTAGAATATGAAAGTTTATCTGAGTAGCGTTGTAGCTAATTACTGTGAATGTATTAGGTTTACTGTGAATCCTCAGCGGAGAATTAAACAACATAATGGTGAGAAGAGTTGTGGTGCATGGAGGACAAAGCGTGGTCGGCCATGGGAGATGGTTCTATGCATTTATGGTTTTCCATCTAATGTTTCTGCTCTTCAGGTGAGTTTCTGTGCAGCCCTGTTCTATTACCTTTTGCAGCGACTCTAAAAGTTCTATAAAACCTATGAAAATATTTTTTTGCCTTCATTATTGCATATATGAGTGCATGTATAAGCTTTCTATTGCAGGACAAAAATTGACAGTTTACATGAAATCATCTTTTATCTCCTTATTGAAGTCTACTCATCAATTTGTCAAATTTTTAAATGCTTCATAACTTTGAAGATTTGTAAAATTATATATTTATTTATATGCTCTCATTTCTCATTTCAAGTGCCTAGTCATCATTCCAAAAATTAGGCAGTTCACCACCAAGAAAGCCAAAAAATATATCGAAGACTGCTTATTTCTGGTTACTATTAAATTAGTTGAGAACATCAATGCATATAGATTTATATGCAAGCATTATAGATTCTAACTTTGGGTTAAGTATTGAGGCTACATAATGAAGTTCTTGCTTTAGGGCTGCAAATGAGCTTAGTGAGGTTGAGCATGCCATGATCAACTTTGTTTATTTATTTTTCTATTAACTTCGAACAAAACCTGAACATAAGCTGAGCTTCCAAATTATGTTCAAGTTTATTTTTAAGCTTGGAATTGATTATACTCTTCTATAGATGGTCAATTTTACATGTACCTCACTTATATTTTCTAAAATTGCACTTGTCCCCTATTTTTGGTGCTCTTTGTTAACAAAGTGATGCTAACATGCAATTTAATATTCAATAATATGAGAGATAAGTTGAATTTTTTAAAACAGATTTTGGTTATTAAATAATGTAATATATAACAATAGGAAGCAAGTGTAATTTTAGAAAACATAGGGGAGCTATGTATAACATTAACTATCCATAGGGATGGCTAACCCTTTAGTTTATTTTTGAGTTCGAGCTATCATTGAACTTTAATCAAGACTAACAAAATATATGTGAGGTATTAATATTTAAACTTGCAAACTACATTTAACGCAAATGCAAATGTAATATTTCATTAGAAATTCACATAATTTAGTTAGCATGTTTTTTATATTTTATAATAAAATGTAAATAAATGATAAATTTAAATAAAATTATATGATGATTTGACCATAATAAATGTCTGGAAAGTAGAATATTTTATCCCGAAAGATGGCCAACCATTTTACTATGCAAACAATGTCCTTAAATATCTCACGAAATCAAACAAAAACTGCAAGTGAAAGGACAAATTACTCCCAATAAGTCCTAGCAAAGGATCTACAGATACTCTCACCAAGGGACTCTACAAACTCATGTTCAAAAATATTGTAAGTATACTAAGAATGTTAGATTTATACCATTCAATTTGAAAGAGATTGTTGAATGATCATGAGGCCCACATCACAACTCATGGCCCCAATAGGAATTCGGTCCTTTTCCCACACATGGCTAGCCATTGGTTGGACCCATAAGTCAATCAATCTTGGTAGGAATCCTTGAGCGTATAGATTAAGGGTTCGAATTGTTGGAACGATTCTCTTGTGGCTTGTAGATTCCAATCCATGTGCCTTATCTTCTACTTTTAGCCGCCTCTCTCTCTTAGGGACTTTTTCCTTTTTCTAAATAGCTTTGAATTTTTTTTTATAAGACTTTTGAAAAAGTCTATATACTTCCACCCTTTTTATAGTCATAAAATTCAAAGTGGCTTTTTAACTTTTCTACAAAATAAATGGTAAACTGATGTAGGACTATGTATGATTTAAATGATTGTAATAAGAATTTGCACGTTTTTAAGTAAGAGCAATAAGAATTAAAATGTTAGCCGCTTAACGATAATAGAAAACAAAATAGGGGTGCTTCCGCTTAGGCCAAATCACATGCTAACAGTTAAGATTACCAAAACAATTAGAACTTCAATATAAGTAATAGAAAGTAGATGCATAGAAAGTCATAACCCATTCCCTACATTTACTGAGCTTTGACAAATAGCTTTGCATGATTCCTTATGCTTGATTTACAACCTACAATAGAAGAAGATTATGAAGGAAATTGAAGAGGGGGAAAAGTTCATCCTCATCGAGGCACGACTATGATTTGCCGCTGAACGGTGAGAAGTTGTTCTTCCTCGGCGAAATTATCTACTTCCGGATTAACGTCGAAGAAAGGCGATCGAAGGATGTCGACGAAGCCTTGTTTGTTGTAGACGAAGCCGGAGTCAAGTTCGGGATCGGCCATGCATCGATTTCGTAGTGTTGAAGTGTTGTAGAAGACGTCTCTTTGGTGTCCTTGTGGATTCCCCTTGAGAGAGAAGTTTCTCTCAAGAAACCAAGTAGGGGAAGGGGTGAAAAGGTGGTCAGCCAATGTAGGGGCTTGGGGGAAAGTTAGGTTCAGATTTTAGAGGAGGGAGGGAAATTAGGAAATAGTTTCCTAATTTATCCTCCAACTTTGGAAAGGATTTAAAGGGGGGATTTAGAGAGAGAGAGGGGGCGGGCAAGGGAGAGAGGAAGGGATTTAACTTCTTTCCCAAGTGAGAGGTTTTTATTTTGGAAAGCATTAAGGAGGTGGGGACAAGGATGGGCTGGCGGCATCAAGGGGGATTGGGGAATTAGGCAAGGGATTTGAGACTTACTTAAGTGGGATTCTCAAATTAAGGAAGAGAATTTAATTCCAATTCAATTCAAATTTAATTTAGATTTGATTTAAAAACTTTCCTAAAATAGGATTCTATTTTAGGAAATGTTTCAAAATTCAAATTTGATTTGAATAATTGAAATTGAAAAACTTTCCCAAAAGAGACTAAGTAAGAAAGGAAAGTAGTGATGAGGAGTTTGAAATTTTTGGAGGCAAAGGGTAAGGGGTAGGCTGGTGGCTAGGCTAGGGTTGGTGGGGTTCAGGTAGCTTTGTAATAGGGTTATGGGATGTAGCTAGGTAGGAAGGGTGGAGAAGGTGGGGTGGGGCTTGGCTGAGTGGTGGGATGGTGGTTTGGATGGCCGGCGGTGGAATGGCTTGGAGGTGGCCGGTGGTTTATGTGAAGATGGTGGGGCCATATGGTGGAAGGGATGGGGAAGAGGAAGAAGAGAAGATAGGGAAGAAAAAAATAACCACGAACCCTAACACTTACATGATTGGTGGGTGATCCGATTCCCTCTCATAGGGATTTCACTCCAAAGACTTTTAAGCTCTCACAAGAATTTGATTTGCAAGAATTTGATTATAATTCGTTCATTAACTTCAAAAGAAACATAAGAGGTATATATATAGCCTCATACAATGAAAGAAAAATAAAAGACGACATTGCCCTTAGGGCTTAAATATGACAAAACCCTTAAATAAGGGTAAACAGGGAAATGCTACTAAAACAAATACATAAAATAAATAAATACAACAAATACATATGAAGATTCAAAAATAGATCGGTACGATCGTGGCCGTAGATCATCGGCCACGTCTCTGATATACTTTCCATGATCTGATGTTCCCATCATAAACACCTTAAATCACTCTGGGAATTGCTTCAACACCTTAAATTACTCTGCGAACTGCTCAACTCGACATATTCATTATGGAATAAAGTCACCATTTTATCACAAAGCTTCTTCAAGATTGTTTGAGATATGATTTAAATTTTCTTGTAAATGATTAAATAAATTAGTGTTTGCAAGTTATGGATGATGCATTTGAAGACTCATGCAATTATCTTTTTGCATTTGATGATAGTTCAAGATCTTATTAATATTATTATTAGAATTGATTCTTTGACTGTGATTCATAAATGCTATAACTTTGTCATCTACCAACTGTCTCTCACCTACACTGAACTTTGCCATTAGAATTGTTTGATTTGACTGTGATTCTCTGATTCCTTGCTTCTGTTCTGGGTATGCGTACTTCTAATTTTCAACTTGAAATTTTTAATTTTCAGTTTGAATGGGCATGGCAGCACCCCACAGAATCTCTAGCTGTTAGAAAAGCTGCTTCAAGTTTTAAATCCCTCTCAGGCTTGGCTAATAAAATTAAGCTTGCCTATTCAATGCTCAACCTCCCATCCTGGGAGAAGTATGCTTCACAGCTCTTTCCCTTCTTTCAATTAACATATAACTATAAAAATTTGAGCTCCATTTTTCTTTTTTAATCAGCTTAAACCTCACAGTGAACTTCTTTTCAACAAAATACACAAAACATATAGCTGGTTGTCCAAGGTTGCCAAATCAAATGAGGTTCAACATTTGTTCCATGGATGATCTCCCTTGCTATGTTGAAGGGCGTGCTTTACATTGCAGCAGTGATGTCTTTGATGAAGCTGATGGAGAAGAAGATATCAATGAAGACATAAACATGCCTGCATCAGCAGATGTTACAACTGAAGGAATGAATAGAAAATTCAATCAGATGGGAAATACTGTATCTTACAATTTTGATTTGCAGACACAGAAACCGCAAAACTTTCCTGAGTTCTTAGAGTTTACTGAAGAATGCTATGGAAACTTATACTCTAGTTCCAGAATACTACCGGAGTCAAGTGAGTTTACTGAATTTTCCGAGTCCCCTAGAAGAGTCATTGAATGCAGAAGAGGCTCCTCAACCAGCCTAAGTCCCAATTCTTGTAGTGAAGAGAGTGAAATGGAGCAGGCTAGACAGAAATCAACTCCAAGAAGTTCTGATAATGAAGCAATGACCAGTAGCTTGCTTCTCTCTCCCAAAGTCGACGTGATAAACCTATGCACTCCATCCAGCGGCGTTATTCGATCGAAGACGAAGCGAGCTTTGTTTGACTCGATAATAATTGATCTAACCGATTCGCCGATGGTTATTCAGCTTTAAAGCTAGTAACTGAATATTTGCAGCACATTACAACTTGTATTGTGGTGCTGGATGTTCTTTGGTCTTGAATGTGATTGCTATAGTCTTGCTTGATAAGGTCAAGAAGTTGGGTGATGGAACAGTTGTCTTATGTTATTGAGAGGTACATTAACTTCCTTCTGCAATAAAGGGATCCTTGGAATAGTTTGCTAAATATTTTGCCAATTTTTTAAATATGAGCTATTTGCAATGCTTTAGTAGTCAGAGTTTTTTGAGATAGAAAATTTAACTATGGATTGAGAGTTTCCTTAATTTGATTTGTACAACCTTGTCATTAGTGCAAGAAGCCCTTTAGATGTGATTACGGCTTCGTTTGGGACGGCTTTCTTATTGCTTCTCAAAGCAACTTTTTAGTACAAAAATTTTCCTTTTTCAATTAGAAAGCTGCTTTAAGAACAACAAAAAAGTTGTCTCAAACAAAGCCTACATGTGTAAGGTTAGTTTCAAGCTTGGTAGTCACTCCAACAAGGAATGGTTGAAATAAGCTGAATAGTGTCTCATAATTTGTGCATACATTTATTATATAAGTAAAATATATAAATTCATTGACTAGCCATACATTACATTGATGTTAAAATTATTTATGAGAAATACTAATTAATGTTAAAAAAATTTCTCATTATGTCTATTTGATACATCATTGTATATAAAAAAATTCATTTTGTTATTAAGCTTTTAAAAGTTTCGAAAAGATATTATATATTTTGTTAAAAATTTATCTTTAATCGATTGATAATAAGTTGAAGCCATTATTTTGGAAATTCACGACTAATTATCTGATTATATGTAAAAATAATATATTTAGTAATATTGATAATTAAATTATCATTGACAGCCATCGTTCTCTTGCAGGTGATCGCAGCTATTATTATATAAATCAACATATTTGATATTCAATAAAAATAAATTAATATATTTATAAGATATCAAATGTATATTTTTTATTATTAAAATTTAAATCAATATAAAAAAATAAAAAATAAAAGTGATACCAATTACCAAACATCCCCTAAATTTAGCGCATTATTAAAAGATATATATTTAGAAACTTGGGCATACATATACCTTAGCTCCTTGCCTTCAACCTTCAGCTTGCTTGCAGTTCTGCAGGTTGCAAGTGGCGCACTGGAATGGTTCAGGGCCAGGCTTTTTGGAGCAGCCCATAACTGGGCCCAATCTGTACAGAAGCAGGCTCCACGTTTTGTCTCCCGAAATTACTTCTCCCGAGCTCAGGCCCAACACCCAACCCGCATTAGTCCTGGTACGGGTGCCAGATTTGGAGGTCCCACCACCAACATTGACTGAAGCATTCTGCGAAAAAATTTAAGCCACCTTACAGCTCCCATCTGTCCATGTAAATAATAAATACTTCTCAGATTTGATCAAAGAGAGAGATTAGATCTTCAAATAATCTAATTTATGACTTATATATGTTTCTTATTATTGAGATGTCACAATGCACATTTGAATTATAATCATTTGAACACCCTGAGAAGACAAATTCAATGGGCTCAAATCATCTCATTATGATATTATTAAGATATTTAAATGATAAAAAAAAATGACATATGATCGAGGGATACAATACAGGTAGTCCAACAGAGTAAAAAATTTGGTTATATTTAAGAGGCATGATACTATCGCTTGGGACTCAACGAGTTAAAAATTTTGAAGAATCTCAGAGTTCCATACTACTATATTTTTTAGTCCAACTTCTACCTTCTTTTTTGGATTGCTTCATACTACTGTTGCTTGACTACGATCTTTCAACTATAATATACTGACCATCAGTGATGAAGCCAGCATGAAGGCAATGGGGGCATGTGTCCCCATAGGCGTATGATCCTTCATGATAATGATAATTGAAATAAAACATGGTGATGATGAAGGGGACGTTGCAGCTATATATGTGCCTTAGAACTGTAACTGAAATAATTGTTTAAAGCTTGCAATCGATAAGAAATTTAGTTTTTCTTTTTTTCATATTTCTATTGCCTTATATATTTTTATGCTAGCTCAAATATTTGTAGATTGTTGGCGGAGTACAAACACTTCTGAAAACTTTGCCAAAATATTAAAGAAAAATATACATGAAAAATTCTTTTATGGATAAAATTATCACCAATGAGAGATACTTGTTAGTATTTATGGATTGCTTATTAGACTCATAAGTCATTCAAAACTTTAGTGCCCGTTATTTTTTAGTTAATTTATTATTAAATCCTATAAAAATATATGAGAAATTTTAAAGTAAAATTTTCATATATGTCAAAACTTTATAAGTAATACTTGCCCTTACTTATATTCTTAAAAGTTTAAAGATTGTTTTATTATTAATTATTAAATAAAAAGATAAAGACAATCATATGAAAAAATTAGAAATGTATTAAAAATTACAAATTTATGCTCTTACTAATAAAATTTTCTAGCTCCACCCTTGCCGAGCATGAATAGTTCTAGATGCTTATATTGATGTATTTGTTCTTGAATTTGATTGTATAAAATGAAAATGCATAAGGTCTATCAATACTAATACATGAATAGTTCTAGAAGCTTCTTTAATACAACTTCGGACTACAGTCTCCTACCATTCTTTAACTATCTCACTAGACTCAATTCCTCCCACCATTGGAAACTTCCAAAAATAACCTCCTACTAATTTCTATTATATTATTTATATAAGCTTCAACAATAATCTTATATAGAATTGTCTTGATGCTCTTTGTCTTTCCAGCGTAACGAATGCAGTCAGATCGATTTGGGCTGAGCCTTGAAGAAATTGAGAGAGAGAAAGACAGGAAATATCTCGAAATGTTATTAAATTTCTCATCTTTGCTCGTTCCAATGCTCTTTCACAGAGATCTGGTGTTGATTCAGTAGCTATAGAAAGAGAAGATACACTCTGAGATTTGTCCCCTGCTCCTAAATCCTTTTTCTTCACCTCCTGCTCCTCCTCTGTCTTTCATATCTTTTGTGGACAGGTTTAATCGGCGCAAATGCTGCAGAGAAGAGGAAGAGCAAGAGGCGCATCCTTCTCCATGAACGCAGTTCTTTTCTGCGTATCTCTCTGTTTCTTCTCCGCCTCTCCTCTGTTTTCCATTAACTGCAATGAGGAAGCTTGCAAGGCTGGTTTTTTATTCAAAGGTGTCAGTTTTGAACCCAAACTTCTAACTTTTTCTAAATCAAATGCCTTGGTTTCATCTCATTTTCTTCACAGACAGAGAAAGCCTAAGCCTAAGAACCGTCTCCTTCAGCCAGGTAAATTTTCAGAGCGAAGAGGCCGACGGGGTTGCAGAGGAGCTGCCGGGGTCGGATCCTCCGCGGTGCACGAATAAATGCGGTGAGTGTACTCCGTGCAGGCCGGTCCACGTGCCGGTGCCTCCCGGTACCACTGTGACCACCGAATACTACCCTGAGGCCTGGCTCTGCAAGTGTGGGGAAAAGTTCTTCATTCCCTAGCAGGCTAACCCCATCATCATCATCATCACCATCGCCATCCCCATTGATCAGCATCATCATCATCATCATAGTTATGTTCCATTGCCATGCGATGATGGTGGGCTACATGCATGCGCTTATGCATGGAGTGATGGAGAGGGCAGCAGAGGGAATGAATTCTATTATGTCGATTAGCTTGTTTGCTTGATTGATAATTGAATTGTTATGTTAGGCTTCGTTTGATACAGTTTTTTTATTGTTTTTTAAATTAAAAATTTTAAAGAGTGAGAAATTATTATTTTCAAAACGAATAATTTATTTATCATTTTTTTTTTACATTTTTGTAATTTTTTCGTTAGTATAAATTCAATTATGTGAAGAAGGGAATTATGAAAATAGGAAAACTCATGGATAAGTTTTCTTTATTTATTTTATATATTTGACTTGTAATTGGTCATTTAATTTAAAGCTGCAAAAAAAGTTTATTAGATGCAGACAAAAGGTGAAAATAATTCTTAGACTTTTTATATTAGATAATTTTAGTGTCAAATTATATATGTGTTGGTTTAATTCATTGATTACTCAAACATGGTTAAAAATAACATATCTATGGAATTATTTTGGATTAGAATTGGAGAGTCAATGATCTATTTTGAATCTGATTGAAAGAGTTTAAAGAGTAAATTTGACGCATTGGATAGTTGGTATGACACATCAGTTGAAAGCGGCTAACGTGCAAAAATCAGCATTGTCGAACTATTACGAGGGAAACTGACTGCATCCTTCTTGGCACTAGGGTTGGAACCAGGAAGAGCTGAGGGTGGGCAATTGTCCACTATAAAATCTTTTTTTTTTCCTTAGAAGAATAAGCATTTTAATTATTTTGTCCACCTTCAATAAATGCAATTGCCTAAATTCTAATTTTTTTTTCTATTTCATGTATAAAATTATGCATTTCATACTCCTATTTTGCTCACCCTTAAAAACGAGGTCAGTTCTGTTCTTACTTGGCATTTCCACAAAAAATAGGTTCCTTATGACATGAGATTGGCAGTATAAGAAAGGTTACACATATGTTGATTTGAACATTCCCATTGTAAGAGAGAACTCTAAATTGATGAAATGAGGACTTTGGGATTGCTTTTTCTTCATGGAGTTGTTTGGTTGACTAAAGAAGGAATGTAGTGTAAAATTATTATAATGTAAAATGAATGCAGTGTAAAATGAATGCTTTGTAGTTCTTTGGATGAATGTAAAGTAAATGCAAATGAATGATTTTTTTTTATTTGGTTTGAAGTAATGAATGTAGTGAATTTCTAAAAATGGTGGGGGCCGACAGGGGAGGCGGCGGGGCAGGTGGCAATGTTGGTAGGCGGTGGTAGTGGCTGGTGGTGCCATGGTGGTAACCGGCAGGTGGCGGAATTAGCAGGGGTGTATATACATAAATGATAAATTTTAAAATTACCCTAACCACAACTTTATTTGAAATACATAGTAATTGAATGTGATAATTATGGCTGTTGAAAGGGTGTGCACAATTAGTATTGATACGTCATGCAAAAAATTATCTTGATCGGGCACGAATCTTGAGGCAAAAATCAAGTTAGAAACTTTAAAAATTAATTTCGGGAGAACCTGAACATCGATTTCAGCAAACTTATAGTCAAAATGAGTGTCTCGAAAAATACAAACCCAAAGACATCAAATTCAACTCAATCCGAGCTCAAATGAGCCCAAATCAAGCGCTCGAAGTGCTGTTGGAAAGCTCATACCACAATTTGAGTTATCAAACTGTCTCCGATTTTAACGAGCTTATAATTGAATCGAACGGCTCGACGAGACGAATCCAACGAGCCCAAGATCGCCGAATTCTGACATCACTAAGGCCTTCAAATATCCAACGAACGGTGCACGATTGAAGCATTCAATATCAGCTGTCCATTCAACCACTCCCTATTTTCCCATGATCTCATTCCTATTTACGAGCTATGCCACTCCAGAAAAACTATAAATAGAGCCCTCATTCTTCATAAGAGAGGACTCAAGCAAGAAGAAGGGAATAAGAAGAGAAGGAGAAGGAGAATCAGCTCCTCCTCGACCACCGCCGGAGTTCTTCCCGCCGTCTGAACAAAGCCGGAATTCTGCCAGACTTTCGGGAGATGCCGGAACTCTGCACAACTTTGTAACTGAATTTCAATTCAAGAGAAACTCATTGTAATCTGATCGTCCTAACTTGTGGGACAAATCATCCTTTTGTATCTCAAACGACACTAGTGGAACTTTTCAACTGGGCGCGGCCCCGTGGTTTTTCTCCTTTTTAGGGTTTTCCACGTAAAAATCTTGGTGTTCTTTTATCTTCTGTTTGTGTGTGCTGAATATTCGTACAATGCTCAGACGTAAAATTACAAACTCTACTGCCGCGTATATTCTAGTCCGCAACAAGTATCTTGTTGTAGCTCCAAAATGTTAGAAATGGAGCCTCAAACTTAACAAGGAAAAAAAAAAGTAAGAAACTAAATTAAATTCAATGTAGGCCATGTAAGAATACCAATCTTTCACATGAAGCTAATGATGAAGACCTAGCTTCAAAGATTTTTCCAAGGACATAAACTTTAATTAGCTCTAAACCTAATCACTTTTTAGCTTAATCTTTGAGCAAAATTTATAAATAGATTATTCCTTGATAATAAGGCCAGTTCCCACCAAGCCAAATTTTATGTATTAAAGGCATCTGAACACTGTAAAAATTTCATTTGATAGCCATCGAGGTGATAATGACACCCCTCCTCTCCTTTATTAATTAGTCCAATGTGTTGAATCTCTTGTTCTTTCTATCTTCTGTTTCTTAATAAAGAAGATGACCACTTTTGATGTTTCGATCCTGTGATGAATTTCTTGCTGCCTCTTCACTTTTGTCTCCAAGCTCTCTATTGTCGCCATCAACCGCAACACCCAGATTTTTAGATTCACTATTAAGAAAGATTGTTATTAAAGTTTTTGTAGTTGAAAAAAAATTTAAAAAAAAACTAAGAAAAATTAGAAGTTACTTATAAAAGTCTAATCATACACTTGATGTGTTAATTGTGATTGAAAATTTTAATTTAGGTTATTAATTTTAATGATTTAGATCCTTCATGTAATGAGTACGTGTTTTATAACAATGGAGCCTTCTAAGCATAGTTAATATAACAACATTAGATAATATAATATATCATATGATGACTAAGACGCTGGAAATTTAAAGACCTAATTTAACAGAAAACTAATTCTTAAAGGAATGAATTTGAGTTATTCAACTTTACTATATATTAAACATCTCTTAGCTTGATCCCCGCTTTGCTACGGTTTTCCCCTAGCTCTTTCTCGGCGTTGGCCGCCATTGCCAATGTCGGTGTCTATCTCAGGGAAGCTTTCTCTATCCCTCCTTTTCTTTTTCGCTGGTTTTGTGGTTTTTGCTTCATTTTCCTGATTTGTCCACTTTTGGCCATTTGCTGCTAGAATGGAGATGAATCGTTTAAACGATACTGGTTTTTTTAGATGGCTCAAAGAAATCGCGTTATTTTCTTGATGACATTTCTGGTATTTCCTCCACTGCGACTTTTCTTGAGCAGAAATCTACACTTTTCATGGTTTAGCTTCACTGTGGATCTTAGAGGAGGAGATCCTTGCTCTTATGGCTTCTCTTGAATATGGGTTGGTTGGCAAATTTCCTTCTTGCCGACCTAGTCTTGACTATATCCGAAAGTTTTTCTTCAATCTCAAGCTTAATGGAAAATTTTTAGTTAATTTGTTGAATCCTTCGCATGTATTGATTAAGTTAGTTAATGATTTGGACTAGAACAGAGTTTTTTTCCACATATCTTACTTTGTTAACAATTGTTATATGAAATTAGCCAAATTGTCTTCTTTATTTGACATTGATGTGGAATCTCCTGTTCTCCTCATTTGGATCTCATCCCCAAACTTGCGGTCACACTCTTCTCCCCCTGTATCCTTCACGGTTTTGGATCGTTGTTTGGTCGTCAGTTAAAGTCGACAATGCTACCACTATAGGCTCTCGCCCCTTTGTTGCACGTGTTTTGGTTGAGCTTGACATTGCCAAAAACTTTCTCAATAGTGTGTGGCTAGGTTTTGAAAATTTTGGGTACATACAACATGTTGAGATGGAGAATTTTCATCCCATTTGTGTTCACTGTAAATGTATCGGGAATTCGAAGAGTGTCAGTCTCCCCCAATCTTCCCATGTCCCAGTTAATGTTACTTCCAATGATACTAATCTTGTTAGCTCTTCTGGGAATGCAACTGGTGTTATGAAAAAAATTTGGATAATATAGTTATCACTACTTTGACTCTTGTTATGTCGGTTACTGAGTTGGTGATTAACGGGGATACTGGCATTGATATTGTTAATGTAAATTCTTTGAATACCATTTACCTACTACCACCCTTCTTTAGTGCAGGTGGTATCATTCATATGCCTAATAACGCTTTGCTTAATCTTCTTTCTTGCAATCCTAGTAATCAATTAGCTAAGATGTCTCAATTGGAAGCTATGGTTTCTCGAGCTGAGTACAATATTATTAATGACCTCACTAGTGATGTGGATGTGATGTATGTAGGGAATGTTTCTCCTCCTGTTTTTTGTTAGTGTGGCTTTAGCTATTCATGACATATTGGTGGTTTCTGATAAAGCTCACTTAATTGGCTTAACTCCTACTCCTATTTTTTATGTTGATGCTACTACTTTGACTGGTGGGGATTTCATGGTTGACATTCCTGTTGGCCGTGCATATTGGATTTGTTCTCAATCGGGCGAAGACTAGGGCTCTGAGGGAACTCATGGTGATTTATTTAATTGTATGACTGAAGATTGTAATTTAAATGCAGTACAGGTGAATGTTGAGGTGGTTCTCTGGAAAATATGGAAAGGAAAAAAAAAAAAAAGAATAAAGCCAAACCTCATGTTCGTGGGCTTTAATTTTATGGCTTTGTTTTTCCTATCTATTAAGGTTGTTTGGTCTTTCATGTTCTATTCATCTCTCTTTGGTGGATGTGTGGTTGTCATCTTTGTGATTTTTGGTTGGGGCCGTTCATGTGCCGTGGTTGGTTGTGGGTGGTTATCTGCTAGTTCTGTTAGTTTGTATGAGGCTTATTGTTTCCTTTTCCTCTTCATTGCATGTTCTTTGTTAGTTCCTTTTTTGCATGTTGTTGTGGCATTATGATGCTTATGTTGGTTGGGGTCGATTGTAGTTGTTATGTTGCTCATGCTTTCCTTCTATGGTCCCTCTCTTGGGTGGCTCTTAGGTTCCCTAGGTGGAATTGCTTGTTTTGTTACTTTCATTGTTCATTTCTTGTAATAGATTGAATCATAGTCTCATAGAATTTGCTTTAAATGTTATTTTTTAGAGAACTGATGATTCATTAAGGAATTGTAATCCTTTTTAATTTAACGTATAGGCTCCTATGAGAATTTTATTAGAAAAAAAAAAAGAAATGAATTTGAGTTATCTTAAGGAACTACAAAAGTAAGGCTAATAAATCTCAAACCCCTGCCAAGACTCTTATCCTTATATGACTAAATTCATTAATCTAGGAAATTTAACTCTTTTTATTCATAAATCATCTATTATTATTCTGACTACTCAATATAAGCTATATGGCCAACTACTTCTCAAATAAATTTAACTTCTGGCCACAAAGATTATTTGCCATCTCTAATATCTCACTCTTATGGATATTTATCACTCCTAAGCATAACCAATTGAAATTATATCAGCGGTATGGTATTTTATCCTTAGTACTTGATCACTCCCTAACATACTTAGTATCCCACACACATTTTGCCACCTAAAGCACTCACTTTTGGGAAAAATTATTAGGTGCGGAGTGCGCACCGTCCGCACAAGCACTGAGTACCTAGCGGTACCCACCCAGCGGTACCGAGTGCGGATACCCCTATGTACCAAATGCTTGTGCGGACGATTCTCCCCGTCCGCACTCCGCACCTAATAATCTCTCACTTGGCTCTCCATCTCTCCTTGTCTCATAACCCAGCTTTTGGATTGTTTTAAGGAGGATAAACTAAAGTCCTATCCTATAGAAGCTTTGCTGGATCGCACAAATATAAGAGGAAAATTAAAACTAGCAACGGAGAGAATTATAGTCTTCTTATTTAGTGGAATCTTCTTCTTATCTCTTTATAATAGATGTCGGCCATTCGCATTTATAAACCAATTTTGATTCTTTCTCTCTTAAACTGATCAAAAAAATTTTGCATTAGAAAGTAACTCAATTTGACCACTCAATCTCACTACTACTTTTCAAATTGATACCTCGCCCCTTGCCACTAATAACTAATCGGAAATTAGAACTCCTTTATCTAATCATATATCAAAGGACAAATTATTATGTGTGGACACCGAATACAGCTCTACATTCGGAGATTAACTAGAATGAGTCACGTTGGTAATACCGAGTGGTATCGAGCCGCGGTACCGATGTGACTTATTCTAGCTGGTCTCCGGACGACATTCGGAGTCCGCATAAAATAATTTCTCCCATCAAAGAAACTTCCATCCATTCAAAAAACTTCACAAAGTACTCTCTACCAGCAAGAAGCTATGAATTAAAATGATGCAAAAGAAGTGTAATTTCCTTTGCTGGAATTAGTGTAAGAGAGATTTATATAAATACCATTTTATATTGTGTTATTTACATATGTAATATAAAACTTTTTATTCATGTCTACCACTTAAAGATAACTTTAATATTAAATATGTCACTCTTATATTTTATTCCTACCACTCATATCATCCTATAAATTTTAATATTTTATTCTTTTTGCACTCATATTTGATCTATGGGTGGTAGGCATAAAATATAAAAATTATATATATATATTATATATATATATATATATATATATATAACATGATATAAATTGATATATATGTAAATCCCCCTTAACATAACGCAAAAATTAAAATTATGATATCCCAATTTTTTTTAAAAGTTAAATAATAGGGGGTATTTCACAACAAATAGAGCACGTAAGCTTAAAGTAGGGGTGTCAATTACGGGTCATAGGTTGGGTTCGGGTCGAACACAGTACTGACACGAGTTCAATCGGGTTGACACTAACCCGACCCAGGTAGGTAAACGGGTTGGAAACTCGGACCCAGACCCGACTCGTCGGGTTGTCGTGTTGACCCAACCCAACACGACACTGAATGCAAAAGGGCGGAACGCGGGCACGCGGACTAGGGCGCGCAGGCGGGCGGGCGTGCGAACGCGGAGTCGAGCGCGCAGGAGCAGGTGGGAGCACAGGCGGGTGGGCGAGCGCGCAGGCGCACACGGGCGCCCGGGAGCGCGTACGCGGGCGAGCAACGTCTGCGCGGGCAGAGCGGGCGCTAGCGGGCAGAGTCGGGCAGCGCGCGATGCGACTCGCGGGCGGCAGCATGACCAGCATCTGTGCGAGCAGACTCGGGCAGCGCGCGGGCAGCCATGGTCAGCTGCGCGGGTAGACGGGGCAGGTGCGGACAGCCTAGGGTAGCGCGGGCAGCTCACTCTAAACAGGTTTCTAGGTTGACCCGGCAACCCGTCGGGTCAACCAGAGCCCGACCCGTTTTTCAAACGGGTCGAATCCGGGAACCCCGACCCATTTTTCAAATGGGTCAGGTGCAACCCGAAATTTCCGGATCGGGTTCGGATGATTTTCGTGTCGTGTCAAATACTGACATCCTGAGCTTAAAGCCTGTTGGGGGATTTTTTTTAATGCTTTTTAGCAAAATTTTAATTGTATTATTTTTCATTTTAAAATACAAAGTAAGTTGTTTTTAAACACTGTCAAATTGGCTTTGATGTGTTTTGTGTTTTAAAAAGCAATTATCACAATTCATCGTCATTATCGCTCGCCGCAGTAATAAATAAATAAATAAATAAACCACCTATTATCTTGTGGACAACTTGCACCACCACTCCATAAATCATGTTATTTAATATTTAATAAAAAATTAAAAATTTTATATTTTAATATATCAAATATTTTTATTTTATATTAAATATAAAATAATAGAATAATAATCCCAAAAAATGGTTGCCAGTGAGAGCTTTCCTCTTCCCATGAAATGGCGAAGAAAGAGTCCGAGAGTAGGTTCCAACAAATATAAACATGTGCTATAATCGGCCAAAAAATGAGATTTCAGAGTGCAATTTGACTTTGAAAATTAAAAAATTAATTAAGAGGATTGAATTGGACGACCTTCAATGTATCTGGCCTGCAAGGAGAGGTTTAAGTGGGTCAAGTCGATTTATGAGCTGGTTCGAGCCGTGTTTGATGTGTCCAGCTCGCAAGCCAATTTGTTTAAAAAATATTTATTAATATAAAATGCGCTTAAAATATATTATCATTCAAGATTTTTAAGTATAAATTTGTAAAAAAATATACCACTTTCTCTTATAATAAGTAATTCTTTATATTTTTTTTTATCAATTTCTTATTTTTTTTATTGTTTTATTGTAATAATTATTTTCTCTTTTATAATAAACGAGTTAGTTTGGGAGTCATTCGATTTTATTTTGCACAATAATTATTTATGTTCATAAGGGCTCCTTTTGATGCTTGTGAATATAAATGATATTTTTGAATCTAAAGATTTTATTTCACTTATTTTATATATGAAAAAATTATGTTATTAAGATATAAAATTATATCCAATTGGGATCTAAATGTTTGTTTGCTGTGTAATTCATTCTCGTACAAAATTGGACGAGTTTGGTTTAACTAAAAATGAACTAAAGTGATTTATATTATATTAATTTTATTTTGCATGGCTTTTTCATTCAATTAAATATCAAAATTTTCAAAACCTCTGTATTTGAAATACTTTCTGTCCATTTAGAATCCAATCAAATAGCCTCTTAAAGAACAATCAAATGAGCTCTAAATTTTGTTTGAAGTGAGGGGCACAAGAGACATTCATAACTATTGAATTCATTTGATGCATCAGACTAAGACTTCGTTTGGGACGGCTTTTTTATTGCTTTCTAAAACGGAGTTTTAGTACAAAGTTTTTTAATTTTGTATTAAAACTCCGTTTTAAAAAATAATAAAAAAGCTGTCCCTAACGAAGCCTAATTTTACCTATTAACCGACTCCTTGATAAAACATAGCCAAATTATTATAGTGGCACGAGATCATAAGGAGATATGATCAGCCGTTTCACACGGAGGAGAAAAGCAAGAGGAAGTTAGGTGGAAGCCCCCTTTCGGGAAAAAAAAACAGAAGAAAGAGAGAGAGAGAGAGATTACAGTAAGTAGAGTTCGATCTGCTTTAAGTAAATCAATGTAAGTTTAAGCCAACGAAAAAAGGAAGTTTTAAGGTTAAAATATTCTAATGAAATTTTGACTATGAAGAATTTATAAATTATTAAATTTATTTTAATATTAATATAATATTTAAGAAATCAATTAAAATTTACATTCCATCCATATTATAATCTATTGAACAACGTTAAATCAATTTTAATTAAATTTATAATGAAAATATCTTAAGTTATTTTTTTCACATTAAAAATATATAATTATCTTAAAGACGAATAGGGATAAAATATTTGTATCTTTAAAATAATTTTATTGAATATTAGTATATTACATATGAAAATAATTTTATTGAATATCTGGTTCGGTTACTTCGGCTGTTTTCCCGGAATGTCGCTTGTCTACCATTCGTGATATGCCGGCGTAATGGTTTTCGGAGGATGAGTTTTTCCATCTTGCTAAACCTTTCGAATATGCTTTAGTTGGTAAGTTTCATCTGAAACGTCGAGTGTTGGATTCCATTCGGAAATTTTTTTTCAACCTTAAACTCTCCGGTGATTTTTCAGTCACCTTGTTAGATCAAACGAATGTGTTGATTAGATTATGGAAGGATTTTTGCTCACCGTTCCTATTTTGTTGCTGGCTGTTTCATGAAATTATCAAATGGTCGTCTCTCCTCGACCTGTTGGAGGAGTCGTCGATCGTCCCTGTGTGGGTTTCTTTTCCGGGTTTACGTCCTCACATGTTTTCTCCCAAAATTTTATTTGGTTTGGGATCGATTTTTGCGCGGCCGATTCAAACTGATAACGCGACGGCTGTGGGATCGCGCCCCTCAGTCGCTCGTCTTCTGGTTGAAATCGATATATCTAAATCTCACCAGGATTCGGTGTGGTTGGGTCCGAAGAAGTGTGGGTATGTTCAAAAGGTGGTGTTTGAAGATGTTCCAAGCTTTTGTCAGCATTGTAAGGTTGATGGTCACAAAAAATTGGAATGTTCTAAATTATTTCCTCAGTTAAGACCACCTGTGAATTTGGTTCTCCCACCGGTGGATGCCGGGTTAAATCAAATTGTTAATCCTCCTGAATCTGTTTTCTCTCCAACCCCGAATCTTCTCTCTATTCCTCTTGATGTTGCAAATACGGGTATTGGGGAGGTTTGTATAAACCCTGGTGTTGATTATGCTGTGGAGGTTGCGCCTCTACGTGTTATTGTTCCATCCACTGATGCCGTCATTTCCCCTGTTTTGTTGGATGTGCCTATCGGGTTGGGGGTTGATGCCTTTGGTGGTGGTGTTGTTTCGATCCCTGGGTGTGCTCCGGTTGGGCTTGTTGTATCGTCTGGTGATTCAGTTTTACCTGTTATTGATGATGATAATATTGTTGTGAATGTGCCAGTGGAGATTTTAAGTGAAGTTTCAAAGAGCTCTAATCAATTTGTCAATGTTCCGGTTAATGTGGTGGAAACGATCAATCTGGTGAATTCTTTGAATTCTTGTTTTGATAGGTCGGATCAAATGGATTGGTTGCATGGATCTTCTGATGGTGATTTTGAATATGAGCAGTCGGATTTTGGTTTCATGTCATCTGATTTTTGCTGGGGCTCTGACCCGGGGAATGATTTTTCTTTGGTTCGTGTTAATGTTGGTCGTTCGAAGGTTTCTCATGGCAGGGGCCGTCGAAGACGTTGATGACTTGTTGTTTTGTGTTACAATTGCTGTGTTTTTTCGGATAATGCCTTACTATGTCCTTGCCGTTCTTTTTCCAATTTGTTCTGGGCTATGATGTGGTCGGGGCTCGTGCCCTCATCTTTTTGCTGGTGGCAACCTTTGGTGCTTTTCATAGTTGGTCGAATACTGGACGCTTTTATCACCTTACTGGATGGCCTGTACGAGCTGTTGGGGCACTGGAAGTCTCGGCCAAATACTGAGCCCAACTATCAATGTATTTTGTCTTTTTATTTTCTAGTTTGTCATCTTTTGTTGTAACCTTTCCTTTTATTAATAAATTTGTTTTTGTTTAAAAAAAAAAAAAAACATATGACAATAATGACGAGCCAACATTTACTTGTATTCGCCGTAGTTTGTTGATTTTCATATGAATTTGAAGAGAGTTAGTTAAATTATGGAACTCAACTTGATTCTGTTGTAAGCTTTGGCAATTATTCGTGCCGGAATCAAAATTATTTATCGGTGGGGCACAAATTTCTAATTTGAAAATACTGCCAAACTTTTTCATTTGAGCTTTAAAATGACATTAGGATTTTTTTTTAAATATCTAATATAAGGTTTTCAAATCTAATTTAAATAAAAAAATAATTAAAAATATTTTATAACGAGCAATGAATATATAAAAAAGCTGCATCTTATTACTATAAAAATATATAAAAAAATTATAATTAGCATATTTTAAACTACTTGATTTAAATTTAAATATTGTAATATTTCTCTGGTGCAATTTGTTGGATTTAATTATATAAATTTCTTATTGTTGCGGGCTAGAAATTACGCGGCGATAGAGATTTGATCATACGTCTTAGCGTTGTACGTATAACTAGCACACACAGAGAACACAAATAATTTTTTACGTGGAAAACCCTTGAAAGGGAAAAAACCACGAGGCCTAGCCCAGTTGAAAATGGTTCTACTAGATTTTGAGCTGGTTACAAAGGACTGAATCACCTCCAGGGGTGAACAAATTACAATCAATTACTTAAAAAAGACGTCGAGTCTTTGACAGGACGTAGGGACTGGATGTCGGGCCCTGAACGAGACGTCGGGTCTTTGGCAGGAAGTAGAGACTGAGTGTCGGGCCTTGAACAAGACGTCGGGTCTTTAGCAGGAAGTAGGGACTCAGTGTCGGGCCTTGAACAAGACGTCGGGTCTTTGGCAGTACATAGGGACTGAACGTCGGGCCTTAAGGTGGTGGTCCGGCGAGGTTCCTGCGGTGGTCCGACGAGGTTCCTGCGGTGGTCCGGTGGTGGTCCGACGAGGTTCCTACGGTGGTCCGGCGGTGGTCCGGCGAGATTCTGCGGTGGTCCGGCGGTGGTCCGGCGGCTGTCGAGGGGGAACTCCTTCCTTCTCTTCTCTTCTTCTCTCTCTTGCTTGGATCCTCTCTTGTGAAGAATGAGGGCTCTATTTATAGATTTTCTGGAGTGGCATGGCCCGTAAATAGGCGTGAGATCAGGGGCGAATAGGGAGTGGTTAAATGGACGGTCTATATTGAATCCTATGGCCGTGCACCGTTCGTTGGCCATTTGGAGGCCTTAATGATGTCGGCATTTAGTGATCTTGGGCTCGTTGGATTTGACTCGTCGAGCCGTTCGATTCAAGTATAAGCTCGTCAAAATCGGAGACCGTTTGGTAACTCAAATTGCGGTTTGAACCTTCCAACAGCGCTTTGAACCCTTGATTCGGACTCATTTGGGCTCGGATTGAGTCGATCTTGGTGTCGTTGGTGTTGTATTTCCGAGACGCTCAGTTTGACTGTAAGCTTGTTGAAATCGGAGTTCGGATGCTCCCGGATTTAATTTTTGAAGTCTCCAACTAGCTTTTGCCTCGAGATTCGTGCCTGATCAAGCTAATTTTGTGATGACGTATCAGTTGCCCCCCTATTTTCGGACGTCGAAGCTCCAGAAGTCTGAAAATATAAGTGTCGACAATTTGCATAGGCCGAAATTCCAGAAAATGCATTCCGAAAATTAATGGCTTGCTCAAATTTGATCATAGAGGCCTTGTTGAGCTCCGAAAGTGTCGGAATCGAGTCCGGAACGTCGAAAAACATGTTCGGGGACCCCAAAAATGTCAAAATCGGAGCTTTCGGGACGAAAATCGGGCCCAGAATGGGCTAAGCGGCCGGACCGGCCGGCCGGCCGCCGCCGCCGCGCCGACGCCGGCGGCACCGCCGGCCCGCGCTGGATCACGCGCGGCGGCCCGCCTGGGCCCGCGCTCGCGGGCCCGCGCTCCAGCCCGCGCGGCGGCCCGCCTGGGCCGCGCCTGCGGCCCGCGCTGCAGCCCGCGCGGCGGCCCGCCTGGGCCGCGCCTACGGCCCGCGCTGCAGCCCGCGCGGCGGGCTGCTGTGCCCGCCTTCGGCCCGCGCGGCGGCTCGCCTGGGCCGCCTGGGCCCGCGTGGTCAGTCCGTCTGGAAGCTTCCCACCGCCTCTTTTGAGTGAACGGACGGGTCGGTTCGGGCCCACCGACCTAGTGGGCCCCACCTGTGCAGAAAATTTGATTTTTTGGGCTTTTTTGGCCGAAAAAATTCCTAATAAATCCTAAAAAAATCCCAAAAAATTCTGAAAAAATTCAGAAAAATTTAGAAAAATTTGGGAAATTGGAAATTCTAGAAACTTCATTCCTTTCTCCCAAAAAACTATAAAAAGGGTCTTAGATCCTTAAGAAAACTCATTCCTTTCTTCTTCTTCTCATGTTTTCTTCTCTTCCTCTCCTCCTCTCTTCTAATCTCCCTCTGTCCTTTCTATTGAGGCCTTCCCTCAGTTTTCTGAGGCCCCTCTCTTGGCAAGGAAGTCCGGAGATTCTCTTCTTTCCCCCTCTCCCTCTGTCCTTTCTATTGAGGCCTTCCCTCAGTTTTCTGAGGCCCCTCTCTTGGCAAGGAAGTCCGGAGATTCTCTTCTTTCCCCCTACACCCTTTTAGAGAAATGTCAGGTGATCGCCCCCCACCGAGAGATCCTGCGATCCGGGGAGACCCCGTCGCACCGCATGATGGCGAGCGGAGGCCAAATAGGGAGTTGGATGAGACAACGTCGACTGTTACAAATGACTTCCTATTCCTTTTTCGCAAGAATTATTACTTCCCGAATGATGTGAAGACGATGGTCCCGAGGATGTCTGATCGGGCGAATCTTCCTCCTCCTGGGTACGTGACCGTTTCCGAGGCCCACTTGCGGGCTGGTTTACGCTTTCCGCCTCCTACTGAGCTGATCGAAGTCTTACAAAGGTGCGGTGTGAACCTATTTCAACTTTCATTTAGAGCAATATCAGTGGCTATGGGATTGATTGCTCTCTTTCGGGATCGGGGAGCTACTATGACCCCGGAGCATCTTTCACGGATGGGCAAGCTCACCAGTAATACGTCTGGGCGTATGACTTTCAGATCCAAATGGTTGGATGTACGTACCCGCGATCCTTCAAAGAATTGGGTCAATGCTTTCTTTTTTGTGAAGAATGATTGGGGCTTGATAGAGAAGTGGGGAAAGATGAGGGATTTGCCATCCCCTCTACATGTCAGCGAGGAAGACATAATGAGGATCTTGAAAGTTCCCGATCTTGAACACCTTCTATTTGAGGTTCGTCATATGAGCAAATACACTGAAGAAGAGTTCTTATTCAAGGTTGGGATTTCATTTCATACTGGGAGGTCTGATGCAAGGAAGTTGAAGCCGACATCCAGGATTCCTGAGCCTCCTGCCCCTGCTTCAAAAGCGGCTCCCAAACGACCGGCTAGAGGCGACGACCCCCAGGTTTCGAAGAGGAAGAGGTTGGAAGAGATAACCACTGACAAGACCCAACCTGACTCTTCCCCAGCCAAGCTGCATATCCCTGAGGATGTCATGAATCATCAATGCCTCGGACATAACAAGACCAGTAATTTGGTGAGTAACATCTCTCAATATTTTTTATCTCATTTGCTTCTGAGGTGACTTCTAATAAACTTTCCTTTTTATTTCAGCTGTCACGCATTAGGATCGAGATTAATGACTGGAACAGTGAGTTTGTTAAGATCAAGTATCTTCAGGGGGAGTTCAAGCGGAAGTATGAGCAGAAGGTTAAGGAGGTGAAGGTGCTTGAAGATGAGTTGAGCGATTGTAGGACTGAGCTTGCCAACACAATGCGCTCTGTATCTCTCCAGAATCGGCAGGCAGATCGGCATCAGATAGATCTTGAGGAGGCTCAAGCGATGATCATCAGGCTTTTGAAGGAGCAGAAAGTTTCTGAAGAGAAGATAGTGTTGCTTGAGGTGAAGGATAAGAAGTCCCAGGCCATTATAGCTGAGAAGGAAGCTGCCTTGTCTAGCCTAGAACCTTCCAGAGTTATTGAAGACTTTAAGAAGTCCATAGCATTCAAGACTATCGTCCATGATCATATTGAGGAGGCCCGAGATCACATCTATGCCATAGAGGTGAAGGGTTTGGAGCAGCAGTGTACTGAGGATGGATTTATTAGAGGCTTCTTTAAGGGAGTTCGCTTGATGCAGCGAAAGACCAGAGTTTCAGCCGAGGAGGTGACCCCTAGCCAGGCTTCAGCTGACTTTCCTTCAGGCTCTGATGGTGATGAGGTAGAGAGTGATCTACGGAAGGTCCTTGATCTTGATGCAGATGATGAGATAGTAGATGTTGAGTAGGTTTTCTAGTTCCTGTTATCTGTATTAGTTTGTCTTTTTAGCGATTGTGATGTATCTGATGTTTGTACTGTTGTGTGATTTCTACTTTGACTTAGTAGTTGATTATTGTTCTGTTGTTATATGACTTTTGATATTATGGTGTATTTATTCGTCCTAAGTAAATTTTATTCATGTTTGCTTAAGGTATTTGTCTTCCAACTTGTGCTTAAAAGTTTAGAATGATCCTCTAAGGATGTGCGGTTTAATCTAAGTTGTACGTCAGAGCCTTGCTTGATGACGTCAACCTGTAAAAGAGGTTAAAAAAATCTATAAGAGATGTAAGACCTATCCGAGGTTGTGAGTCAGAGCCCTGCTCGATGACGTTAACCTGTATGGAAGAGGTCGGGAGAATCCACCAAGGATGTAAAACCTATCCGAGGTTGTGAGTCAGAGCCCTGCTCGATGACGTTAACCTGTGTGGAAGAGGCCAAAAGAATCCACCAAGGATGTAAGACCTATCCGAGGTTGTGTGTCAGAGGCCTGCTCGATGACGTTAACCTGTGTGGAAGAGGTCGGGAGAATCCACCAAGGACGTAAGACCTATCCGAGGTTGTGTGTCAGAGCCCTGCTCTATGACATTAACCTGTGTGGAATAGGTTGGATCGAATCCTCCTAGGATTGATCAGCTAACGATTGAACAATGATCATTTACTGCTCAAACATATTAAAGTTCATAACTTAACAAAGTCTTTACTGCCATTAAACAAAGAACATTGCTCCCGAAAACAGTTTAAGGGAGAAGGAAACTAGAAACACCACAAATAAAGCCCGAAATTAAAGACATGTACAGTAAGCAAAAACATACAATATTCTAAAACAAACGGCACGATTACGCTCTACTGATAGTATTTGCGGAGGTTCTCGATATTCCAAGTTCGAGGAAGCATCTTCCCTTCAGCATCCTTTAATTTGAAAGTTCCTGGTTTCACCATAGCTGCTACTAGGTACGGACCTTCCCAGAGGGGGGAGAGTTTATTTCGTTGAGGGCCTTTGCCTGCTGCCTCAATGCTGCGTAGGACCAGATCTCCTACTGATATATGTCGCGGCTTCATCCTTCTGTTATAGTGACGGGAAACTCTCTGGTGGTAGGCTGCTACCTTAAGTATTGTCCCGTTTCTTACTTCTGGAAGGAGGTCTAGGTTGTGCCTGAGTTTTTCGTCATTGGTATTGGAGTCGAAAGTTTGTACTCTATGACTGGGGACTCCAATATCGACTGGAATGACAGCCTCTGTACCAAAGTAGAGGTTATACGGCGTCTCTCCTGTTGGAGTCCTTGCTGTCGTACGATAGGCCCAAAGGACGTTTGGGAGCTCGTCAGCCCATTGCCCCCCAGCCTTCTCCAGCCGTGTTTTCAGTCCTCTCAGAATGGTCCGATTAGTGACTTCTGTCTGTCCATTAGTCTGAGGATGAGCCACAGCCGTGTGTACTAGATGAATGTGGAGATCTTTACAAAATGTGGTAAAGACCCTTCCGGTGAACTGTGTTCCGTTATCAGTAATAACTTTTACAGGAATGTCAAAGCGACATATTATGCTCTTCCACAGGAACTGTTTGGCATTTGCTTCAGTGATCTTTGCTAGTGGTTCTGCTTCTACCCATTTCGTGAAATAGTCGACAGCCAATATGATGAATTTTCGTTGTCCCGTGGCCATAGGAAATGGTCCCATTATGTCGATCCCCAATTGGGCAAAAGGCCAGTAACTCTGTAATGTCGATATCTCTACGGCGGGTAGATGAGTGAGGTTAGCGTGCAACTAACAGTTGTTACATTTCCGTACAAGTTCTAATGCGTCCTGTTTTATCGTCGGCCAGTAGAATCCTTGTCTCAGGACCTTTTGGGCCAGTGCCCTTCCACCCAAATGTTCCCCACAAATGCCCGATTGTACTTCGCGAAGTGCATAGTTTGCCTCCGAAGGAGGAAGACATTTGAGGTATGGCCCTGTGAAAGATCGTTTGTATAACTCTCCGTTAATAATGGTGAAGTTGGCTGCTTGCCTTCGAAGCCGTACTGCCATAGCTGGGTCTTCAGGGAGAGAGCCTTCTTGTAGGAGAGCAAAAATGGGGTCGATCCAAGAAGTTTCTTTTGATTCATCTATTGATTGAAGTACCCATGAGCCTTGAATGCTCGGAAAGTGGATCTCCTCAATAAATTTTCTTTTAAAAACATCTCCCGTTGTAGAAGTTGCTAGCTTGGAGAGTGAGTCTGCCCTTGCGTTTTGCTCTCGAAGGATATGGATGATCTGATGCTTTGCTATTTGAGCCAACAAGGTTTTAACTATCTGACAGTATTGAGCCAAAAGTGGATTGTGAGCATCGAATTCCCCTTCCACTTGAGAAGCAACCAGTTGGGAATCAGTGTGAACCACTAAGTCTTGGACTTCGCAATCAATTGTCAATCTTAATCCAGCGATTAAAGCTTCATATTCAGCAACATTGTTTGTTGCCGGAAACTTCAGTCTAAGCCCGTATTCGAGTGTGGCTTTCTGCGGGGAGATTAATAAGATTCCAGCGCCAGCACCAGAACTCCCAGAAGCTCCGTCTACATATAATGTCCAGCAGAAAGAGGAAGGAGACACATCAGGCGATTCCTCGGAGGTGTAGCTAGTACATTCAACCACAAAATCGGCAAGCACCTGTGACTTGATGTCAAGTCTAGGTAAGAACTGTATATCGAACTCTTCAAGTTCTACGGACCATTTGATCAATCTTCCGGATGCCTCGGGTTTTTGAAGAATATTTTTCAGCGGTAGGTTTGTATAAACCCTGATTGCGTGTGCCTGAAAATAAGGTCGTAACTTCCTAGCTGAGAAGACTAATGCTAAGGCTGTTTTGTCTGCCAATGGATAACGCATCTCAACATCTGAAAGTATCTTGCTTATGTAATAGACTGGGCGTTGAATTGAATCTTCCATCCGAACCAAGACCGAACTTATAGCCTGAGAAGAGACAGCCATGTACATATACAAAATTTCCCCTAGAATTGGCTTTGAGAGTAGCGGTGGTGAAGCTAGATAAGTCCAGAGTTGTTCAAAAGCCTCTTGGCATTTATCAGTCCATTGGAATCCTGAGCTACGAGCCCCTCTGAGAATCTTGAAGAAAGGCAAATATTTATCTCCTGAACGAGCCAGAAATCGAGAGAGTGCTGCAATCCTTCCATTCAGTCTCTGAACTTCTTTGATATTTCTTGGGGGTAGCATGTCCCTTAGGGCCTTGATCTTTTCCGGGTTGGCCTCAATCCCTCGGTGAGTAACCATGAACCCTAGAAACTTTCCTGAGGTGACTCCAAATGCACATTTGGAGGGGTTGAGGCGCATGTTGTAAGATCGGAGGAGGTTAAAACATTCTTCCAAATCTGAGATATGCTGAGATTTCTCGAGGCTCTTCACCAGCATATCGTCCACATAGACTTCCATGGTACGCCCAATAAGGTTCTTAAAAATCTTATTCATAAATCGTTGGTAAGTTGCCCCTGCATTTTTGAGCCCGAATGGCATTACCAGGTAACAATATAACCCTTTATCTTTTTGAAAAGATGTTGCCTCCTCATCGGTAGGATCCATTTGTATTTGGTTGTATCCGGAGTAGGCATCCATAAAGCTTAGCATCTGATGTCCGGATGTGGCGTCAACTAGCTGATCGATTCGAGGGAGCGGGAAGCTGTCTTTGGGGCAAGCTTTGTTGAGATCGGTATAGTCTACACACATTCTCCAAGCTCCACTCGTTTTCCGAACCATCACGACGTTGGCTAGCCAAATTGGGTAGTGTACTTCCCTTATAAATTTTGCTTTTTAAAGCTTATCAACCTCCTGTTCGATTGCCAGCTGACGTTCTAGGGCGAAGTTTCGTTTCTTTTGAATCACTGGTTTACACGCTGGGTTGATCTTGAGGGAGTGCATAATTACTTCAGGGTTAATGCCGGGTATATCAGCCGAACTCCATGCAAATATATCTTGATTTGTACGTAGAAAGTCTACGTATTCTTTTTTCTCTGTATATGAGATGAGTGATCTGATCTGTACTGTTCTCGAGGGATGTTCTTCTGTTAAGGAGACACATGTAAGATCTTCTACAGGGGAGGCTCTTTGAGGGGTATCTTCATTCTGAAGATCGAAATCTTCGATGCTTAGAGTAACTGATGAGTGTGGTTGAGCCTGCCTAAGATAGCATGATTGTGCTACTTGTTGATCTCCTCGTACTGTTCCGATCCCCGATGGGGTAGGAAACTTGAGCTTTAAATGAGGAATTGAAGCAACAGCCCCGAAGATTATTTGGAGTGGCCTTCCAAAAATTGCATTGTAGGCTGATTCGGACTTTACTATAATGAACAGAATGGGGTGCTCAACTTGACGGGGGAATTCTCCAAGCACAACCGGGAGAGTAATGGTTCCTTCAACTCTTACAGGTCGGTTGTCAAATCCGTACAGTGGACCGGCAGCATGCTGGAGTTTCTCTCTAGATAAGCCCATACTAAGAAAAGTAGAGTAGAATAGAACATCTACTGAGCTTCCATTGTCTACTAAGATCCTTTTAACATTATAGCATGGGTCGCCAATTCCTGCACTAATCACTAGTGGATCTTGATGAGGAGTTTTTACGCCTTCTAGATCAGACTCCTTAAAGGTGATGGAGAGATCGACATGAAGCTTTTTTGTTGGTGACTCCTTGTTCTCTGTAATTAGAACTTGACAAGGCGTTGAAGGGCCTCCAGCGATAGTTTCAATTTCGCCGACCATCTGGCGATTGTTTGTTGACTGTTTTTGTTGATCTTGCCCCCAAGTTGGAACAGTTTCTTCTCGAGCTGTTGGATTCTTGACGAACTGTCGGAGATATCCTTGTCGGATCAGTCTCTCAATTTCCTCTTTGAGCTGCCTACATGCTTCAGTGGTGTGTCCACGACTGCGGTGGAAATGACAATACTGTTCTTGGTTTCCGGTATTAGGCTTTAAAGGGTACGGCCACTTTACACTCTCTTGGTCTCGGATGGTCATTAATACATTTGCTCGGGATGTATTAAGTGGCGTGTACTCTTTTTCTTGTCGGGGCTCTCGTCGTGGCTGTGAGGGTCGAGGAGGAAGATTGTAGTTTCCTTGCTTCTTCCTTTGCGAGGGGGATTCTCCGTCCCTGGGGGATTTTTTCGCTTCCTGGTTGTTTGCTCGAATTGCTTCCTATGAGCATTGATGGCTTCGTCGGCAGTGATTTGGGCCTCTACTCGGTGGATTAAATCCGCATAAGAATGGACCGTTTCTCGCATAAGTGCCGAGTAGAAAGGGCCTGGACGAAGCTGTAATATTTCAAACTGCTCCAGTATCGTCCAGGACGATCTGGGATCGTCCTGGGACGATCAGTGTATATTCAGTTCCAGAATCTGTCCAGAATTGCTCTAAGTGTTTTCCTGTAGGGATCGTCCAGGCCGATCGAGGTATCGTCCCGGGACGATCAGTGGATGGCACAAGTCAGTGAGTAGAGGTTTTTATCGCCTATGAATAGTAAACATCGTCCTGAAAAATCGTCCCTGGACGATGGGATTTTGGTCTGATCGTCCAGGCCGATCTGGACGATCGGCCAGGCCGATCTGAAGAAGATTTAAGGCAAATCAACTCATTTGAAGAGAGAGAAAAAGATTTTTATAAAAATATCTGATTTTTCGTCTGAGGAGAGAGAAAAAGAGGAATTTGGAAAAGTTGATTTCGGGAAGACGCGGAGCCGTTTTCGAGCGAAGTAACTATTGAAGAATTTGCTGTGCTCAAGGTAAGGCACATTCCGTCTTTCTCAATTTTCAGTTCCGTCGCGGTTGGCGGTATTTTTCTGTCCGGATTTCGTTTTCGTTACGATTTTTCGTCCGTATCTTTCGATTGATTCAGTTTTTACCGCGTAAGTTTTGGTATATCGTTGCCGTGCCGGGTGTGCACGTTTTGACTATATTTTGAAAATTTTCGTCCGGGTGTTTTTGATTCGACTGTATTTTTAGTCGACCGGAATTTTCTGTGAAATCGTAAATTCTCTGTGCAGTAGAATAAATGTTCTGGAATGTGATTATCTATGTTCTGTGCGAATTCGGTAAATTTTCTTTGCAGGAATTTTTGTGTAAATTCTGTATACTGCCGTTGTGCTGCCCGATTTTCGGGTAATTTCTGAAATGTCCGAATTTCTTCTGATTTGAAATGCTATGTGTATAAGCTATAAAAAGGGAGTTATAAGGGGCCTGAATCCTATGAGATTCAGTTAGTGAAACGGGAAATCTGAAATGAGCTCAAATCTGAAATCTGATATCTGTTCTGTTCCGGATCCGATGAATTTTGTTTTGGTGCTATAAGCACATCTGTTTTGGTGCCATGAGCACAAAGGGAGACATAAGGGGTCTGGATCCTATGAGATTCAGTCAGTGTCTGGGAAGGGAGGTATAAGGGGCCGGAATCCGTAGAGATTCCGTCAGTGTCAGGGCATTTAGTTATATGTATCTGTTTTGTTTTCTGTATCTGTTCTGTTCTGTACGAAATTGTGATTCTGATACGATATGCTCCGTACGATTCTGATTTCTGAATTCTGATTCTGACTCTGTTGATTTGTTCTGATATGATCTGTACGATTCCGATTCTGATTTGATATCTGTCCGTATAAGTTCTGATTTCCGATTCTGTTTCGATTTCTGATCTGACTTCTGTCTGATGAATTTGGTTTTGGTTTCTGAGAATTTAGATTGGTGGTTTGTTGCTTTGCTGAGCTGTTGAGCTCACCCTTGCTTTCTGGTGGTTTTCAGGTTCTGGGAAGGGCAAGGAGGTCCAGGATTAGTTTCAGAGTCCGATCCGATTATGTACTTTTGTACTTTTGATTTTTTGTACAGTCATGGCTTTTCTGTTCTGTCTTTCTTTCTGTCGAAAGCCATGCTGTAATATCTCGTTCCCTTACTGTTTCTCTCTGATTTGGATTTTCCTCCCAGAATCGGCCAGGACGAAGTTTGGATCGTCCAGGCCGATCAGTGCATTGAAAACAGCTGATTTCTGGACAGAATCGTCCAGGACGATATTGAGATCGTCCGGGACGATCTGCACTGTTCCTAAAATCGTCCTGATCATCGCCCTGGAGTATCGGCCAGGACGACCAGAATTGGTCTGATCGTCCAGGCCGATCGAGACGATCGGCCAGGCCGATCCATGTATGATATAAGGAAATGAGCTCGTTTTGAAGAGAGAGAAATTCATTTTAAAATATCAGATATTTTGAGGAGAGAGAAAGAGAAAGGGAAAATGAGGAAAAGCCTGGTTTTCGGAGACCGCGGAGCGCTTTTCGTCCGACGCTGCTGTTGGGAAAAGTGAAGATCTCGTGGTAAGGACTCCAAACCTTACTTCTGTTTTCAGAGATTTTGTGTTTTGACCGAGATATGATCCGTTTTGTGTTTTCGTAGTCGACTTTTCGACCTGATTTTGATTTGACAAGACTTTCACCGCACAACTTTTAGTATGTTATAGATATGATTATTGTACACGATTTGACTGTATTCTACGAAGATTTTACCGGTCGGAATTGATTCTACGAGATTTTAATCGAATTCTACGTGATTTTAAATCGAATAGAAAATAATCGGGACTTGATTTGATTTGATTTCTATAGGATAATAGTCTTGTATTGATGTTATTGATATTCCTTTGTAATTTGGAAAGATTTGGAAACTGTGTCTTTTTGCAGGATTTTTGTGTAATTTTGACCGACTACCGTTATGCTGCCCGATTTTCGTACATTTCCTGAATTGTATGAAATTGATAGATTGATTAGATATGGATATGACTATTGATATGATTGCTTTAATATCGACTATTGAATTGCTTATTGATTGAATTGACTATTGATACTGATCGCAAGTGGAACCTGGTTGAACATTGGTGGAGATTGATATTGATACCTGTACAGGATGGTGGGCCGACGGGCTTTCCTTTAAACATTGATTATTGATTATTGAAGGGAGACATAAGGAGTTTATTGATATGCCGACGGGCGAAAAGAGTGACGACTCTTATTGATTGAACCAATGTATTATCTACAACAGCAATATGGATTCTACAACAGCAACATGACCAGTAGATTGTACTTGTTCAGTATATAGTATTGAATTGCATGTTTACTGTATTGTTTTATAGATTCCTGTTTTATCGACTTTGATTGGATTTACTAGATCGTACGATTTCATTGATTTTACTGATTGATTTCTGTGCATCGACTTTGAGCATTGATATAGAAATGGATGGATATAGATATTGCATTGATAGCATGGACATCGCACTACTGCCTATAGATTTATTGTATTGCTGCCTATAGACTTATAGATTCACTGTCGCTACTGTTCTTCACTGTATTGACTGTTTTATAGATCTATTGTTTCGTATCGCTTTTCTTGACTAGATCGTATTGATTTGACCGTATTGATTTGATTGACGGACGATGATTGATTGAATTGATTTATCGAATTGCCTGCCGCTGCATTGACTGGTTTTATTGACTATTAATTTCCGCTGCATTGACTGATTGACCATTGACTGATACGGATTGAATAGATTGACATGCATATTGATAGCATCGCCGTGCTTTGATTTCAGTTGTAGGCTTTGGTGACCTGCTGGGCTTTGTAAGCTCATTATATGTGGTTAACAATTTCAGGTCCGAGCAAGGCAACTGGAATGGAGTTCGATCAGAATGTCAGACGAATCCTTTCGCTACGCGGATCCTCGGGGCATTACAAGTGGTATCAGAGCAAGTGTAGTGAAAGGATTTGATTGATAGTTTGATGGAATGAATTTATTCTGCATACATAGTGATTGACATGTGATTGATTGCGTTGTGTGTTTTGTATGGCTTTCGACGAGTTTTGATTTGGATTTTGATCGATTTGTTTTGCGTTGTTTTTGCTTCGTACCTGTAGGGAAATGTCGGGACGACATTTTTCTAAGGTGGGGAGATTGTAATATCTCGTTCCCTTACTGTTTCTCTCTGATTTGGATTTTCCTCCCAGAATCGGCCAGGACGAAGTTTGGATCATCCAGGCCGATCAGTGCATTGAAAACAGCTGATTTCTGGACAGAATCGTCCAGGACGATATTGAGATCGTCCGGGACGATCTGCACTGTTCCTAAAATCGTCCTGATCATCGCCCTGGAGTATCGGCCAGGACGACCAGAATTGGTCTGATCGTCCAGGCCGATCGAGACGATCGGCCAGGCCGATCCATGTATGATATAAGGAAATGAGCTCGTTTTGAAGAGAGAGAAATTCATTTTAAAATATCAGATATTTTGAGGAGAGAGAAAGAGAAAGGGAAAATGAGGAAAAGCCTGGTTTTCGGAGACCGCGGAGCGCTTTTCGTCCGACGCTGCTGTTGGGAAAAGTGAAGATCTCGTGGTAAGGACTCCAAACCTTACTTCTGTTTTCAGAGATTTTGTGTTTTGACCGAGATATGATCCGTTTTGTGTTTTCGTAGTCGACTTTTCGACCTGATTTTGATTTGACAAGACTTTCACCGCACAACTTTTAGTATGTTATAGATATGATTATTGTACACGATTTGACTGTATTCTACGAAGATTTTACCGGTCAGAATTGATTCTACGAGATTTTAATCGAATTCTACGTGATTTTAAATCGAATAGAAAATAATCGGGACTTGATTTGATTTGATTTCTATAGGATAATAGTCTTGTATTGATGTTATTGATATTCCTTTGTAATTTGGAAAGATTTGGAAACTGTGTCTTTTTGCAGGATTTTTGTGTAATTTTGACCGACTACCGTTATGCTGCCCGATTTTCGTACATTTTCTGAATTGTATGAAATTGATAGATTGATTAGATATGGATATGACTATTGATATGATTGCTTTAATATCGACTATTGAATTGCTTATTGATTGAATTGACTATTGATACTGATCGCAAGTGGAACCTGGTTGAACATTGGTGGAGATTGATATTGATACCTGTACAGGATGGTGGGCCGACGGGCTTTCCTTTAAACATTGATTATTGATTATTGAAGGGAGACATAAGGAGTTTATTGATATGCCGACGGGCGAAAAGAGTGACGACTCTTATTGATTGAACCAATGTATTATCTACAACAGCAATATGGATTCTACAACAGCAACATGACCAGTAGATTGTACTTGTTCAGTATATAGTATTGAATTGCATGTTTACTGTATTGTTTTATAGATTCCTGTTTTATCGACTTTGATTGGATTTACTAGATCGTACGATTTCATTGATTTCACTGATTGATTTCTGTGCATCGACTTTGAGCATTGATATAGAAATGGATGGATATAGATATTGCATTGATAGCATGGACATCGCACTACTGCCTATAGATTTATTGTATTGCTGCCTATAGACTTATAGATTCACTGTCGCTACTGTTCTTCACTGTATTGACTGTTTTATAGATCTATTGTTTCGTATCGCTTTTCTTGACTAGATCGTATTGATTTGACCGTATTGATTTGATTGACGGACGATGATTGATTGAATTGATTTATCGAATTGCCTGCCGCTGCATTGACTGGTTTTATTGACTATTAATTTCCGCTGCATTGACTGATTGACCATTGACTGATACGGATTGAATAGATTGACATGCATATTGATAGCATCGCCGTGCTTTGATTTCAGTTGTAGGCTTTGGTGACCTGCTGGGCTTTGTAAGCTCATTATATGTGGTTAACAATTTCAGGTCCGAGCAAGGCAACTGGAATGGAGTTCGATCAGAATGTCAGACGAATCCTTTCGCTACGCGGATCCTCGGGGCATTACACATGCACTGTTCTGTAGATGATTATTTTTTGAGGAAATGAAAAGATAGATGTTTTGTTCCGCTGCATTTGATAATTTTAGTAGCTCTGTTGTTCTGTGTGTTTCTGTTGAGTTAAGAATTTGGAAGATCAGTTCTGTGACCTAATCCAAAGCCAGATCCTGGATAAGCAAGTTTAGCTGCACGCTGCTCGTCGCGATCCGGCTAGGGCGGGATCCGTCCCCGTCGGGTCGGGTCGTGACAAGCTTTTGTGGTATCAGAGCACTGGTTTTGGAAACAGGTCGAATTGTAAAACAGAGCTCTAGGAAGTGATCAGTGAGTCTGTCTGGGAGGTAGTTTTGGGTCGTTTGACTTTTTATTGTGTTGTTTTTGTGTTGTTTTTGTGATAGTTTTCCGGATTTTCTGGATTTTTCTGTATGGATCAGCCAGACCCAGACATGACAGACGGTCAGAGTGACGATCAGGCAGCACCAGTGGGGAGTACAGCCCCAGTGGTCGGTGCTGACACGCTGTCACAGTTTGCGTCACTTGTTGCTCAGATGATGAGCGAGACCCAGAGCAGAGCTTCTACTGTTAGATCTGAGGATATTGACCGACACCTGCAGTTATTTTTGAGGTTGAAGCCTCCGAGGTTTGAGGGCGCTGTTGAGCCCAGAGCAGCCGAGGAGTGGCTGAGGAGATTAGAGAAGACTTTTGACGGGATGCAGTGTCCTGCAGACAGGAAGGTTCCGTTGGCTGTTTTTCTGTTGGACGGAGAGGCTGAGCACTGGTGGGATGGCCAGCAGGCAGCCAGATTTCAGGGCAGATTGAACTCTTTGATCACTTGGGAAGAGTTCACTGAAGTGTTCAGAGATTGGTTTGTTCCCCCTTCTGCACGACAGCAGATGCAGGAGAGTTTTCTGAGGCTGGTTCAGGGGAGCAAGACGGTGATGCAGTACGAGGCTGAGTTTACTGCATTAGCCAGGTACGCTCCGCAGCTGGTTAGCACGTCTGCTGAGAGGTGCTACAGGTTTCTGAGAGGCTTACGAGACACTTTGAGGCAGCCTTTGATACCGTTCCGGATTACTGATTTCTCTGAGCTTGTGGAGCGAGCTCGTCTGATTGAGAACGACATGACGACTACTCAGCAGCGGTGGTCTGCGAGTAGGAAGAGGTTTGGAGGTGATACTTCTGGCAGTGGTTCCTCTGGGAAGAGGAGATTTGTTCCTGGTTCTGGATCTGGAGATTCCAGAAGAAGCGGAGGATCGTCTGGTACTGTTACCAGTACGACTAGTTCTGGATCTGTCAGTTCGGCACCTGTGTGCCAGAGTTGTGGACGGCGACACCATGGCCAGTGCTACAGGATAGCTGGTCTTTGTTTCAGATGCGGTCAGCCGGGACATAGGATTGCAGAATGTCCACAGATGGGATATGAGCAGCGATCTGAGGGCTTCGTCAGACCTGTTGGTTCAGCAGCAGGAAGACCGAGGACTGTTCCTCCACGTCCTAAGGGATTTGCTGGTAGAGGTGGTGGTTCTAGTTCTGCACCACGGAGACCACCTACGATTCAGAGAGAGCAGAGTAGTTCTGTTGCTTCAGCTCCTGCTCCAGTTCAGCCACGAGTTTACAGCTTGAGTCAGCAGGAGGCTCGAGATGCTCCCGATGTGGTGACAGGTACGGTTTACATTTCTGATCAGCCCTGTCGTGTTTTGTTTGACTCTGGAGCGAGTCATTCTTTTCTGTCCGAGCATTGTTTTGAGCTTTTACATTTGGATTCGATGGTTTTACCGGTTTCTTTGTCTGTGATTTTGCCGGCTGGGAATCCATTGATTGCTCGACAGTTTTGTTTGTGTGAGATCGAGATTTCTGGCAAGAAGTGGAAATCGAGTTTGATTCGATTGCCGATTTCTTCGTATGATGTGATTCTGGGAATGGATTGGCTGAGTCGGTATGAGGCTCAGATTGACTGTCTGAAGAAGCAAGTGAGTTTGCTTGTGGCTGGAGAGAGAGTTGTATTTCAGGGATTACGAGGTGTTCTCTCCAGTCTGATTTCTGCGTTAGAGGTGAGCAGAATGTGGAAGAAAGGATATCCAGTATTTTTGTCTTCGGTGCGGGATCTGAACCTGGAGGTTGGTTCTGTTTCTGAGATCCCTGTGGTATGGGAGTTTGTGGATGTTTTTCCTGAGGAGTTGGTTGGTTTACCTCCGGATAGAGATGTGGAGTTCTCTATCGATGTTTTTCCGGGTACCGCTCCGATATCGAAAGCTCCGTACAGGATGGCACCGAAAGAACTTTCTGAGTTGAAAGTTCAGCTTCAGGAGTTGGTTGACAGAGGGTTTGTACGTCCTAGTGTTTCTCCTTGGGGAGCACCAGTTCTGTTTGTGAAGAAGAAGGACGGTACACTCCGTATGTGTATTGATTACAGAGATTTGAACAAGGCCACGATCAAGAACAAGTATCCTTTGCCTCGGATAGACGACTTGTTTGATCAGCTTTCCGGATCTTCGGTGTTTTCGAAGATTGATTTGAGATCCGGATACTATCAGGTGAAGGTGAAGGAATCTGATGTGGTGAAGACTGCTTTCAGTACTCGGTACGGGCACTACGAGTTTTTGGTTATGCCTTTTGGGGTAACCAATGCGCCTGCGATTTTCATGGATCTGATGAACCGAGTATTCAGGGAGTATTTGGATCAGTTTGTGATCGTCTTCATCGACGATATTCTGGTATATTCTGCTTCTGAGGATGAACATGCCAGACATTTGAGGATTGTGTTGGAGACTCTGAGGAGGCATCAGCTGTATGCCAAGTTCTCCAAGTGTGAATTCTGGCTGAAGAGTATTTCTTTTCTGGGGCATGTGATTAGCGGAGAAGGTATTTCTGTAGATCCCCAGAAGATTCAGGCGGTTGCTGATTGGCCAAGGCCGACTACGGTATTTGAGGTACGTAGTTTCTTAGGCATGGCCGGGTATTATAGGAAGTTTGTGAAAGGATTTTCACAGATTTCGACTCCTCTGACGAGACTGACTCAGAAGTCAGTTTCTTTTGTTTGGACACCGGAGTGTGAAGCTAGTTTTCAGAGATTGAAGGATTGTTTGACTTCAGCTCCAGTGTTGGCACTTCCGTCAGGTACGGAAGGTTTTCAGGTGTTCAGTGATGCTTCACTGAAAGGACTGGGATGTGTTTTGATGCAGCATGGTCAGGTAATTGCTTATGCTTCGAGACAGTTGAAACCACATGAGAAGAATTACCCGACACATGATTTGGAGTTAGCTGCAGTTGTTTTTGCTTTGAAGATTTGGCGTCATTACCTGTATGGCGTCACATGTGAGATGTTTACTGATCATAAGAGCCTGAAGTACATTTTTACTCAGAAGGATTTGAATCTGAGACAGAGGAGGTGGCTCGAGTTGATCAAGGATTATGACCTGACTATTCAGTATCAGCCTGGGAAGGCGAATGTGGTAGCAGATGCTTTGAGCAGGAAGTCTTCTGGATTCTCAGGTATTCAGCTTACCTGTGATGACTTTCTGATTCGTGATTTGGAAAGATTGCAGTTGGAGGTGATTTCCTCCAGTGATTTGGAGTTGGCTCAGATGAGTATTCAGTCTTCTTTGGAAGTAAGGATTCAAGAAGCCCAGAAGTCAGATTCTGATTATTCGAAGTTGCTAGCTCAGATTGGATCTGGTAAGACTCCTGAACTTCGAATTTCTGATTCTGGTGCTATTTTCTGTAAGAACAGGTTGTGGGTACCTGTGTTTGGAGATCTGAGGCGGGAGATTCTGTATGAATCTCATCATTCAGGCTACACTGTTCATCCAGGCAGTGGTAAGATGTACGCTGATATGAAGCTTTCGTTCTGGTGGCCTGGGATGAAGAAGGATGTGGCGGAGTTTGTGTCGAGATGCGAAGCCTGTCAGTTGGTGAAGGCAGAGCATCAGCGATCAGGTGGACTGTTGCAGTCGTTGCCTATCCCTGAGTGGAAATGGGAGGAGGTAACGATGGATTTTGCTATGGGTTTCCCTCGATCACGACAAGGACATAATGCTATTTGGATAGTTGTGGATCGATTGACGAAGTCAGCCCATTTTCTTCCGATCAGACAGACGGATTCAGTTGAACGCTTGGCACAGATTTATGTGAAAGAGATAGTCAGATTGCACGGTGTGCCTCGTGTGATTGTATCTGATCGAGATGGACGGTTTACTTCCAGACTTTGGAAAGACATTCAGCAAGGCTTGGGTACGAAACTGCATTTCAGTACAGCCTTTCATCCTCAGACCGACGGACAGTCTGAGAGGACTATTCAGGTACTGGAAGATCTGTTGAGACTTTGTGTTCTGGACTTTAGCGGAAGCTGGGAAGATCATATTCCGCTGATTGAGTTTGCTTATAACAACAATTTTCAGTCCAGTATCGGTATGGCACCGTACGAGGCTCTGTATGGCAGGAAGTGCCGTACTCCTTTGACTCTGACGGAGGTCGGAGATAGACAGACTTTGGGTGCCACTTTTGCTGATGAAACTGCTCAGAAGATCAGTTTGATAAGAGAAAGATTGAAAGCCGCTCAAGATCGTCAGCAGAAGTATTACAATCAGAAGCACAGATTTGTTGAGTTTCAGGTTGGTGACTTGGTGTATGTCAAAGTCAGCCCGATGAAAGGTGTGAGCAGATTTGGTCAGGTAAGCAAGCTTAGTCCAAGGTATGTTGGACCCTTTGAAATTTTGGAAAGAATTGGAAAAGCTGCTTACAAGTTATTGCTTTCTGATTCTATGCCTGATGTGCATAATGTGTTTCACGTATCCACTCTGAGGAAGTGGGTTTCAGACTCTGGGAAGATGGTATCAGCTGATGAGGTTGAGATTCAGGAGAATCTGGCGTACAAGGAAGAGCCAGAGCTTATTTTAGCGTACGACGTCCGGAAGTTAAGAAATAAAGAGATTCCGATGGTTAAAGTCCAGTGGAAGCACCGGACTGCACGAGAAGCAACTTGGGAAAAGGAGTCTGATATGAGACGGTCGTACCCGTACTTGTTTTGACTGCGTTTGGATTGGATAATGTCGAGGATGACATTTTTCTGAGTTGGGGAGATTGTAATATTTCAAACTGCTCCAGTATCGTCCAGGACGATCTGGAATCGTCCTGGGACGATCAGTGTATATTCAGTTCCAGAATCTGTCCAGAATTGCTCTAAGTGTTTTCCTGTAGGGATCGTCCAGGCCGATCGAGGTATCGTCCCGGGACGATCAGTGGATGGCACAAGTCAGTGAGTAGAGGTTTTTATCGCCTATGAATAGTAAACATCGTCCTGAAAAATCGTCCCTGGACGATGGGATTTTGGTCTGATCGTCCAGGCCGATCTGGACGATCGGCCAGGCCGATCTGAAGAAGATTTAAGGCAAATCAACTCATTTGAAGAGAGAGAAAAAGATTTTTATAAAAATATCTGATTTTTCGTCTGAGGAGAGAGAAAAAGAGGAATTTGGAAAAGTTGATTTCGGGAAGACGCGGAGCCGTTTTCGAGCGAAGTAACTGTTGAAGAATTTGCTGTGCTCAAGGTAAGGCACATTCCGTCTTTCTCAATTTTCAGTTCCGTCGCGGTTGGCGGTATTTTTCTGTCCGGATTTCGTTTTCGTTACGATTTTTCGTCCGTATCTTTCGATTGATTCAGTTTTTACCGCGTAAGTTTTGGTATATCGTTGCCGTGCCGGGTGTGCACGTTTTGACTATATTTTGAAGATTTTCGTCCGGGTGTTTTTGATTCGACTGTATTTTTAGTCGACCGGAATTTTCTGTGAAATCGTAAATTCTCTGTGCAGTAGAATAAATGTTCTGGAATGTGATTATCTATGTTCTGTGCGAATTCGGTAAATTTTCTTTGCAGGAATTTTTGTGTAAATTCTGTATACTGCCGTTGTGCTGCCCGATTTTCGGGTAATTTCTGAAATGTCCGAATTTCTTCTGATTTGAAATGCTATGTGTATAAGCTATAAAAAGGGAGTTATAAGGGGCCTGAATCCTATGAGATTCAGTTAGTGAAACGGGAAATCTGAAATGAGCTCAAATCTGAAATCTGATATCTGTTCTGTTCCGGATCCGATGAATTTTGTTTTGGTGCTATAAGCACATCTGTTTTGGTGCCATGAGCACAAAGGGAGACATAAGGGGTCTGGATCCTATGAGATTCAGTCAGTGTCTGGGAAGGGAGGTATAAGGGGCCGGAATCCGTAGAGATTCTGTCAGTGTCAGGGCATTTAGTTATATGTATCTGTTTTGTTTTCTGTATCTGTTCTGTTCTGTACGAAATTGTGATTCTGATACGATATGCTCCGTACGATTCTGATTTCTGAATTCTGATTCTGACTCTGTTGATTTGTTCTGATATGATCTGTACGATTCCGATTCTGATTTGATATCTGTCCGTATAAGTTCTGATTTCCGATTCTGTTTCGATTTCTGATCTGACTTCTGTCTGATGAATTTGGTTTTGGTTTCTGAGAATTTAGATTGGTGGTTTGTTGCTTTGCTGAGCTGTTGAGCTCACCCTTGCTTTCTGGTGGTTTTCAGGTTCTGGGAAGGGCAAGGAGGTCCAGGATTAGTTTCAGAGTCCGATCCGATTAGGTACTTTTGTACTTTTGATTTTTTGTACAGTCATGGCTTTTCTGTTCTGTCTTTCTTTCTGTCGAAAGCCATGCACTGTTCTGTAGATGATTATTTTTTGAGGAAATGAAAAGATAGATGTTTTGTTCCGCTGCATTTGATGATTTTAGTAGCTCTGTTGTTCTGTGTGTTTCTGTTGAGTTAAGAATTTGGAAGATCAGTTCTGTGACCTAATCCAAAGCCAGATCCTGGATAAGCAAGTTTACCTGCACACTGCTCGTCGCGATCCGGCTCGGGCGGGATCCGTCCCCGTCGGGTCGGGTCGTGACAGAAGCCCTCCAAGAAATACACCTCGTAGCAATTCGGGATCTACCCCTGGAATTTGTCGGGCTTCTGTAGAAAACCTTTGAAAATACTCTTTGAGAGATTCACCCTCATTCTGTCATATCCCTGAAAGGTGGGAGGAGTCTTTAATCATCCTTCGGTTGGCTACAAATTGTTCGACAAACAATTTGGCCAATTTAACGAATAGTGGAATGGACCGAGGGGGTAGGGAATAGAACCATGTCCGGGCCTGCCCTTTAAGGGTGGCAGGAAAAACTTGACAGAGCAGAGCGTCTGGGGCTTGCTGGATATGCATAATAGTACGGTAGTGGTCGATATGCTCGTAGGGGTCTGAAGTCCCATCATAAGAATCAATATTCGGGAGTTTGAATCTTGCCGGAACGGGATATCGGAGGACAGCTTCGGTGAAAGGTTTTGACTCCTGAATGTCCCGTTGGTGAAGGGACTGCCTGATACCCCTTGTGGGGAACTCTTCACGGACTAGTCTCCGTAACTCATGCCGTAGAGTATTACGGGGGAGTTCAGTGTCGTGCTGTTGGTCCAAGTCCTCGGGGACGCCTGGCGGTATATGCTGCCGGTAGCCTGTGCGTGAAGGATGGGTAGAGCTTGCTGTATCAGCAAGCTCATTCTCCGGACGTGTAGGAGGGCGCATCCTTGGCGGAGGAAGGGGGACTTCGACATGAAGAATGTCTTCGAATCCTGGCTGGTCTCGAGGGAGAAGAGTATCTTCTTGGGGTACTGGCGCTGGTCCTCGAGCTCCCCTTAAGAGCTGAAGGATCTCATTTTGAGATTCCTCCATTTTTCTGATACGCTCTTCTAGGGATGACCCTGAAGTTCCTTCTCCGGCAGGGTGTCGGTTACCGGGGTGAAAGGAGGCAGATGCCTGTCGTCCTTGATTCAGGGACTGATTCCTGGATTGGTGTGAATTAGAGCGGGAGGTTCCCATGATGCGATGGCTACGCCTGTTGACCATTAGAAGATTCTTTAGTGTAGTGGGATTGACTTTCCCACAGACGGCGTCAATCTGTTGCGGGCTAGAAATTACGCGGCGATAGAGATTTGATCCTACGTCTTAGCGTTGTACGTATAACTAGCACACACAGAGAACACAAATAATTTTTTACGTGGAAAACCCTTGAAAGGGAAAAAACCACGAGGCCTAGCCCAGTTGAAAATGGTTCTACTAGATTTTGAGCTGGTTACAAAGGACTGAATCACCTCCAGGGGTGAACATATTACAATCAATTACTTAAAAAAGACGTCGAGTCTTTGACAGGACGTAGGGACTGGATGTCGGGCCCTGAACGAGACGTCGGGTCTTTGGCAGGAAGTAGAGACTGAGTGTCGGGCCTTGAACAAGACGTCGGGTCTTTAGCAGGAAGTAGGGACTCAGTGTCGGGCCTTGAACAAGACGTCGGGTCTTTGGCAGTACATAGGGACTGAACGTCGGGCCTTAAGGTGGTGGTCCGGCGAGGTTCCTGCGGTGGTCCGACGAGGTTCCTGCGGTGGTCCGGTGGTGGTCTGACGAGGTTCCTGCGGTGGTTCGGCGGTGGTCCGGCGAGATTCTGCGGTGGTCCGGCGGTGGTCCGGCGGCTGTCGAGGGGGAACTCCTTCCTTCTCTTCTCTTCTTCTCTCTCTTGCTTGGATCCTCTCTTGTGAAGAATGAGGGCTCTATTTATAGATTTTCTGGAGTGGCATGGCCCGTAAATAGGCGTGAGATCAGGGGCGAATAGGGAGTGGTTAAATGGACGGTCTATATTGAATCCTATGGCCGTGCACCGTTCGTTGGCCATTTGGAGGCCTTAATAATGTCGGAATTTAGTGATCTTGGGCTCGTTGGATTTGTCTCGTCGAGCCGTTCGATTCAAGTATAAGCTCGTCAAAATCGGAGACCGTTTGGTAACTCAAATTGCGGTTTGAACCTTCCAACAGCGCTTTGAACCCTTGATTCGGACTCATTTGGGCTCGGATTGAGTCGATCTTGGTGTCGTTGGTGTTGTATTTCCGAGACGCTCAGTTTGACTGTAAGCTTGTTGAAATCAGAGTTCGGATGCTCCCGGATTTAATTTTTGAAGTCTCGAACTAGCTTTTGCCTCGAGATTCGTGCCTGATCAAGCTAATTTTGTGATGACGTATCACTTATAAAAGATAATTTGGAGATTTTAAAATAATTAAAAAAATTGATGAAATTCAAAAAAAAAAAAACTAGTTATAGTAATGTGAAGATAAATTATTAAAATGAGAAATATAAATGAAAATTAAAAAAAGTTTAAGATTGTCTAATAAAAATCAACAAAAAAATAGCTAACCTTATAATAGGGATAGTAGAAAATAAATTAAAAAAGTTTAAAATCATCTCATCCTCATGAGAGAGAGAGAGAGGAGAGAGAGAGAGAGAGAAGAGAGATTTTTTTTTCGGGATATTTAGATCATTTAAGACAAATTCACACACACAACGCATACACAAATACTCGAATCCTAAACATCATAGTTGGAAGCCTAAGCTCACAACCAACACGCCACGGTGAATTGTGTGAGAAGAGGGATATAACTAGTAGCAAGTACAAAAGGTTGTCCGCCATTGGCAATAGAGAGAGACTATCCAGTGAACGTACGCAAAGGAAGGTTCGGTTTTAGGCAAAAAAGCGCATGAAAAAACTCGGTACAGGCGCGAAAAACTCGGTACATGCGCTTTTTTGCCTAAAACCGAATCTTCCTCTGCGTACGTTCACTGGATAGAATAAAAGTTCGGAGAGAGATAGTGAAAAACAAATTATTTTGGCCAATGATTGGCTGATTTTATATAAGAGGAATTTTAAAAAAAAAAATATTATGTATGTGATGTACATATAAGTTTATCTTAATTATTCTAAATATTATAAAAAAATAACTAAAAAATATATAAATCAAATATATTTCCTTAAAAAAAAAAAAAAATTCCAACAGCCCCTTAGTTAAAGCACGCGAGCAACTACATTGGACCAATTCAAAAGAGCTCAATGCCTCAAAATGACTAGAAGCGTTCGTACATTTCAAACTACCTACAACATACAGCTTTACACACGCTGATTATCATCAGAAATGGTCAGATAACCTTATATAAATAATATTATATGACCTATTTCTAATAAGGGAAATTTGCATACATATCACTATATTTCTAATCTTTTAAATATTTAACACCTCAAAGTTTAATATTACTCTTATACCACCCAAATCCCTATTTCCCTTAATTTCTACCACTCTCCGTCTCCAGGCAGGCTTACGACGTCTTATTCCGTTTTTTCACAAGTTAGGGCTAACCTCCGGCTGCTGAAGTGGAGGGGATCACATTCCATTATATGCGATCAAAGCTCGACCTCTTCGTAATTCAAGGTAAAAGTATGAAATTTTTTGCTTTTCAATCTCTCGGCCTAAAACACATAAGAAAAGCCTCACATTTTCCTTCTACTCCTGATCAAAACGGTGACCAATCCAACAAAAGTGCATATCCAGAGCTCTCAAATTTTATTTATGGTCTCTTTGTTTAATGCCCGATCCATTCACACTCATCTCTCTTAAAAAAATGCAGTTTTCATCAACTATAACTCCAAAGATAAATTGTAGAAAGTGCATATCCAGATTTTTTTTTCACGATTTGCAATGGGGAGGGAGGGAGGAACATCGGTGAAATGCCTGAAGTGGGGTTCGAGCTACTAAACCAAAGTTCTGCAATTTTTCATAACAAAAAACTTACAGAATACGGTTGTGGTTGAAATGGCTTAATCAAAGGCAGACCATCTATTATAAATGCAAGGCTTACAGACAAAAGCAGTGACAGCAAGTGATATAGAAGAATAAGACCATACTATACTCTTTGCCATTTGAAGAAAATTTATAGCCGCCTATATTTTGCATAAGCGAGCAATAGAGGTATTCACGAGCAGCAGAGGTATTCAGATTAATTTTACCTGCTGCCCCGTCAAGATTTTGCGAGCAAAACCAGCGAGCGGAGGTATTCACGAGTAGCGGAGGTATTCACGAGTAGCGGAGGTATTCGCGAGCAGCCAGCTAAGGTAAACGGCGAGCAGAGGTATTCCTGATCGTCTGTACTCGCAAGTATTCCCGAGCAACTGTATTCGCAAGCAAAGGTATTCGCTGGTTGTGTTTACTCCGCGTGCATGAGAAAATTCGGCGGGAAGATATACACTGTGAGGTCCGACTTTAACGGAGTGGTAGAAGTGATGTAAAGTATGAATATACGGTGGTATAAGAGTAATATTAAACTTTGAGGTATTAGATATGTAAAATATTAGAAATATAATGGTATGTATGTAAATTTTCTTTCTAATAATAAAAGCAATTGCCAAGCGAACCACGCTAAGCCAAAAAAACGTACATGTGCATTAAAATAAATACATTAACAACCACATAGGTACATGTGCATTAAAATAAGGCTATTTTATTAATTGTATCTCATCATAATTAAAATATAAAATAATTTAATTAAGCTATTAGATAAATATTTTTATATTTCATCATGTACTTACTTTTTTTTGTTAATTTAAATAAAATATAATTAAAGCATTTGTAATTAAACTAGCATGGAACAAATTTAAAGTTAACATTCATTCATGGGAGGCTTTTTGATTAAGTTGTTTTATGTTTTCTGTAAATAGGACTTAGGTTTCGTTTGCGACAACTTTTTTATTTTCTATATCAACTTTTTAGTACCAAAATTTCTTTAAAATAGTAAAAAAATATCAGTTAAAAGATGTTCCGAACGAAGCCTAATAAAAGATGTTATAGAAGTTAAATAAACATTAACAAATTTTAATGTATATAATAGAAATATAAATATGAGTTTATTTTAATTTCAATTAAATATATATATTTAGCAAGATAAAAAATAAGAAAGTTATTATAAATTTGAGTTATATTCACAATTTTTGAAAGTTTGATTAAATGTTATAGCATGTTTGAAAAATTGTGTTGATATAGAGATAATTTTAAGTCCTAACTTTGTCATTCCCCTCAATTAGACAAGACTTGCTATAAATTGATGGACTCAAGCTTAGTATTCTCTAATTGTCGTAGATATTGTTGGAAAATTATTGAAGGAATGATGATAGCAGTCAAATGTTCTGGTGTTAGCAGTCAGACGGTGGTCTAATGATAGTGAATAAACTATGAGTAGACACATGTAATCATACGATATATGTGGCTGATGCTAATCGTTGGCATTGAATATCAAGTGAATAGCCAGAAAATTTCAAATCTTCATGCTCTCTTCAAACTTATATTTTGGTCAAAAATTTTTCATCATATGGAGTATATATAGATATTTATTTATAATGTTTAGGGAATGACATTTGATAAATTTAGCTAAAATTTCGCAACATGCCATTGTATAGGGCATATTGAGTCTAATCTACATCATTCATTTAGCATTTAAGTGCTTTAATGATCCTAAAATTGAATGATCTTAGTCTCAAATTTCATTATAATTAGATAAGATTTGAAGATGAAGTTCTAACTACACCTCAAGTACTTGATTTGAGCACATTTTTATTATATCGGATCACGTTTGATGCTATTGGATCCGTCTTGTCTTGTCACGACATGAATTTTAACTATAAATTTGCTAAATTTGAGCACACATTGTCTCGAATTTATTTTCAAAAGTTTTCAATATATATAACACATTAAGATTTGTGTCAATCAAAATGAATTTTTGAAATATCAAATATGAAATTGAGTTATGATTTGTAAAAAAATTCTGACTATATATATACAACACTGGTAAAATACGAGTTTGCAAGCTAAAGCATGAACCAATTCAATGGCTGCCATCCACTTGCAGACCAACTTGTCCCTTAGAAGTAATCAAAAGAAGAAGAGGTTCAAACCAACGTGTTTCAAGCTATTTTTCTTTAATTTCATGCTCAGAATAATTTTGTTTGTTTTGACTTTTCAGAAAGCGATTTAACTCTGTAAGGAATTTGCGTGGAAAAGCATTTTTCAGATTAGAAAGCCATGACATGAGCGACCACATCAATTTTCCACACAAACAATTAATTTTTTTCGAATCAACACACGCTTTATATTGCATGCATTTAAGATATATTCCACGGAAAATCCTTGTAGAATTATGAAAAATATATATAATGGAAAATATAAGATATTTATGTAAAACTTAATGGAGTTCTTAAAATTTATTAAGAGAAATTACTTGCTTATACGATTCAAGTTCTCGAATTCATATAAGAACTTCTTCATAATTAAGTTCTCTAATTCTTACAAGAACTCCTAACATGCATTATGAGTTCTCAAACTTTTGCAAGAACTCGCATCATAAATTATGTAAAAGAAATTGAGACGGAAAACTTTAATTTACATAAAACTTAAATCCTCAAGATCTTAAATAAGATGATTTTCACAATCTTTTAATCGAATGAAAAACATACCTTGATTCATTTTGAATTCGTCGAATTCCAAACTACGATTTCTCCCCCTTCTCCCTTCACTTTCTTCTTTCATGAGTTAGTTCTCTATGGAGCAAAGCAACTCCTCATATATATTGAGAGAGAGAGAGGACCGGTAGTTATTTCTTACGGATTGGTTACAATAACCGCATAGGAGTTATTTCTTACGGATTGGTTACAATAACCACATAAAAGTTATTTGATCAAACGATCCATAAACGAATGATCAAATCATCTCTTCTTGACCAATAGGATTAAACATAAATAATTAAATTTCAATAATTCTAATATATGGGCCACTTAATGAGTTATATAATTAAATATACATACTTAAATAATTATTGCGACGTCTCGCATAATTAAATATATATAATTATTCTAACAATTTATGTAATAGCTATAAATAAATTATTTAAAATAAGAGTTACCTATAATATTGTAAGCTTTTGAATGATATAAAAAATTCACATGATAAATTTTATCTTTAAAAATAAAATATCTATTTAAAAGATAAAATACATATTTTAATTAATATTTTTATTATTTGTGCTCATAGTAATTTCCATTATTCTAAAGGTGAAGTTTCGAAAATAAAATGAAATTAAAATCTTAATAAATAATTTATTATATTGCAATTAAGACATAAATGATTTATAATTTAATATTATTATTCTAGTAAATACAAATGCCAATTAAAAAAAATTATGATTTATCTTTTGATCAAAATATTATTAAGACTTAAATCAAACTAATTAGGGACATATTAAGGCAGCCTAAGTTTAAGACAACTTTATTGTTGCTTCTAAAATAAGTTTTTGATACAAAACTTTTTTGTTCAACAAATTTTTAACTAAAAAATTGTTTTAAGAGTATTAAGAAAATTGTAAGTTTCTTAATCATTTTGAAATTAATTTTATAAATTTTTTATCAACTAATGGCATCTATTTCCTTTTTCTTCTTCAATTTCCTCTCTTTAATACTCAAGAGTTGACAAATCATAATCAGGCATATAATCTTCTAGCATATGGCAATTAATTACTCCATGTGGCAAAGGTTTAAGCCATCATCAATGTTTGTTATTGTTTTGTCATCTTTTGTTTAGCGTTTTCTGCGTCAACTTATCTTTAGTTAGCAAATTTGTTTTTAGTGGCGGTTGTTCCAAATAGTTTTTTTAGTTATTCATGCACAAATCATATACTCAAGACTCGAATTCATGATCTCTAGGTTGGTAACCAAAGCTCCCAGCCAACTGACAAAAAAAAAAAAGAGTTGCCTGCTAATTAGTTGGCTTCGTGTGCTCCACACAAATATAGCAAATTGAGGTATAATTCAAGCAAAAAAATGCCTTCCTTTTTTTTTTAATTATTTTGGGAATGTACATCGGAGCTCTATATTGGGGCAAATTATTAGGTCTGGTCACCGGACCTATTTTTAGATCTGGACATCCAATAAAAAATTGCCACGTGGATTGCGCTTTAGGTGAGCTTTGATTACACTTTGACTGCGCTTTACCTTCACTTTGCATGCACTTTACTTGCGCTTTTGTCTATGCTTATTTGAGTCAAAGCGTAGTCCACGTGACAAATTTTTAGTGAATGTCCGGACCTATTTCTAGACCCGGTAACCATACATAATAATTTGTGTGATGATACCCATACTCAACTGTTAAGTAATAAGAACAAAGAAAAAAACTGTTGAGTAATAAGAACAAAGAAATCGTGTTGTCCAGCTCTAACCTCGCCGTCTCTGATCGCCAAGAGCCAGCTCAACCCGCGGCGGCATCCTAATCGTCGCATATAAAAACCGTCAACAGCCTCCTACTCCCTCTCCAGATTGAAAAATACGCGGTAGGCTGCACCGAAGCTCTCTCATGGCGGAAATCTCCGCCTCATCTTCCTTCTCTTCTCTTCAACTCCCCACCTCGTTTCCTCCGCCTCTGGCGTCGGAGACTCGTTGCGACAACGACCTTCTAAGGTATCTCCTTCGGCTCTCCCACGAAATATCCCTCTTCGACGTCCCTTGCCCCATCCTCGGTCGTCTCTTCTCTTCCATCGCCCGCAAATCCAAGCTACTCGCCATCCTCTTCGACGAACTGCTCCAACAAGACACTTACACAGCAGCAGTCGAACTTCCCCGCCCGGCCTCTCTCTGCTTTCGTGAGATCCTCGTCGTTCTACAGCGATTCAAAGCCCTGCTCACCGACTGCTCCTCTCGTAGTCGCATGCGCCTCATTCTGTACTCTGATACCCTCGCCAACGATTTCCACATGCTTGCCCTCGACCTGTCTACTCTCCTCAACATCCTCCCCCTCTCCGATCTCCGCCTCTCTGATGACGTTCGCGACCTCGTCGATCTCCTCCGCTCTCAATGTTGCAGAGCGAGATCCACCGTCGATCCCGACGTCTCCAACCTCCGCCGCGAGATCCTCTCCATCATTCACGAGATCGAGTGCGAGATCGTCCCAGAACGCTCTCGCCTTGCCGCCATCCTCCACAATCTCGGTCTCGATGACACCCAGAGCTGCCGCCGCGAGGTTGAATGCCTCGAGCGAGAAATTGGCGAACGGGTTTCGGAGAAATGGACGGCTGCGATGATCTCCCTTGTGGGAGTCGTGCAATACGCTAAGTGCGTGCTTTACGGCGCCTCCACTCCGAGATCGGATTCCTCCGCTGGGAAGCTCTTCTTCGCCAGCTACGATTCCGCCGGCGGTTCGCAGAATGGCGGTACCCCGCCGGATTTCCGATGCCCTATCTCCCTTGATCTGATGCGTGATCCAGTCGTCGTGGCGAGCGGGCAGACGTTCGATCGTGAATCCATCACCCGCTGGATTCGCTCTGGCCACGCCACGTGTCCCAGCACCGGTCAGGTTCTGCGACACACCAATCTCATTCCTAACAGAGCTCTAAAGAACCTCATCTCCCGCTGGTGCCGTGAGCAGAACGTACCCTTCGCTCTCTCCGCAGCCGGCGAACCTGCCGTTTCCGGCGGTATCGAGAACAAAGCCGCACTGGAAGCTGCTAGAATGACCGCAGCATTCTTGGTCCAGAAGCTGTCTGCATCTCCATCAACCGAGACGGCGAACCGCATCGTCCACGAGCTCCGTCAGCTTGCCAAAACCCAGTCCGAGAACCGAGCCTTCATCGCCGAAGCCGGCGCGGTCCCTCTTCTCCTCCCCTTCCTCTGTTCCAACGATTCTACTTTACAGCTGAACGCCGTCACGACCCTTCTCAACCTTTCCATTTTCGAACCCAACAAGAGACGGATAATGCGTGCTGACGGAAGCATCGATGCCGTAATCCATGTTATGTCCAATGGGGAAGCCAGCTGGCAGGCAAAGGAAAATGCTGCAACTTTGCTTCTTAGCCTATCATCAATGCATCCTTACCGGCGGCGGATTGGGGAGAACCACTCAGCCGTAGCGGAATTGGTGAAGCTCGTGCGGAATGGGCCTGCGAGCACGAAGAACGATGCTATGGCGGCCATCCTTAGCCTCGCTGGGGACCGTAAGATCGTTCCATTGTTGGTGGAGAAAGGCGTCTTGGAGGCGGCGCTTGATGCGTTTGCTATTGAAGAAGCAGCCGAAGCGGCGGCTGCAGTGATCGCAGGCATGGCAAAGCGCGGCGGAACGGTGGTAGTTGAGAAGTTGGAGAGGGAGGGTGCAGTATCCAAGCTGGTGGGAGTTCTCCGGCGAGGAACGGATAGTGCTCGGGACAATGCGGCAGCGGCGTTGGTGGTTTTGTGCCGTCAGTCGGGCGGCGGTGTGGTGGCAGAAGTGGCGAGTATGCCGGGGATTGAGAAAGTAATAAGGGAATTGATGGGGTGCGGAACGGAGAGGGGGCGCCGAAAGGCAGCTACGCTGGGGAGGATTTGTCGGAGATGGGTTGCAGGGGGAGGTGGAGAGGATCTCAACGGCGATCATGGCGATGGGATCAGGCCTGGTGGCGGTGGTGGCTTGTAGGACCTCAACTGATTTTGGATTCGGAATCCCGGCTGGTGGCTTGTACCATATGATTCCTTAGGAAATTGGTTTTTTTGGGGTGTAATTCCTTAGGCAATTGTCAATATTTAGATTTTATTTTTTCTTTTTCCCAATTCTTCATATAGATTTAAATATTTAATCCCAATTGGATTTTTTTTTTTTTGGGTTTTATTTGTTTATGAAAGCTTAATCTTGATGAAAAGAAGTGTGATTTCATATTATTATTATTATTATTATGTAAAGTGTTCTTATGTGATATGTCATTAAAAAATTTCTCTTCAAACATGAAATTTGATATAATATTTGAATTAAAAAATTTTAGAATTAAATTCACTATCATTCTAATTATAATTTTGCTAATTTGTAGTTAAATTAAAAGTTTTGATAAAAATATAAGATGAATTAATCAAACAACATCAAAAGTGATTATATTAGACTTCAAATTAGACCAAATCAAATGCTTGAAGTATTATATAAATTTTTTTGTCCATTTCTACAAGAGAAATCTAATAAACTTAATATCTCTCAATTATAATGTCAATAAGTTAGTTAAATGATGAAAGAACAATTAATCAACATGGGCCATGCCATTTGATATACTATTTTGTGATTTTTGGCTCAATTTAATGTCACTCTCCCATAATCATAAATAGACTCATTTTCTACATAAAAGGGGCTTGAATTTAAAGGGAGTTAGATATTTGAAGAATTTTAGAACCCTTAATTATTGATACTAATAATAACGTTAGCAAATGATGTTGTCAAACCACCATTGCTCGATCGTTGTCCTTCAACTATTAGCGACAGACCGTCGTAGCTTGTCTATGATTCTTCGCTAGAGTCACCCAACAAATATAGCTCGTTCGTCGTTGTTTAATCAAACACTATTTCCATTTTCATTCGACCATCATATTTAACTGTTGTCATCCATCCACCATCATCTAATTGTCATCATCCGACCACCATCATTCAACTATTATCATTTAACTGTCATAATTCGATGTCGTCACCCTCTCGCCAACTCCTCTTGACATCATCCACTCTTTAATATTTCTCCAATATTCTTTGCAACCACAAGAGATCGAGTTAATGAATTTGTAATTTTGTTTTCTCTTGTTAAGGGGAAGGGAGAATTTATGCAACTTTGCATACATATTATTTTATTTCAATTGGACCCGGTTCAATCGGTTGATAAGTTCATATCGATACTAAAAGATTATTTCAATCCACAGCTAACATAAAAATGATAAAATATTAAAAATTGAAGAGAGTTGTGAAGAAATTGATTGAGGAAAGAAAGAAAGAAAATAAAAAACCTTCTAAGTCATTTTATTATTTTTCATATTTGTAAATGAAACTGTTCTTGAGTTCATAAATCTTGCATTCTGGCTCAAATTCTTTCAATCTGTAGTTATTTATCATGCTGACTTAAAAAAAAAAAAAAAAAAAACGTTTCATTTGGGATAATTTTGGCCACTGTTTTTTCTTGTTCTTCAAAATATTTTTCTTAATGAAAAATTGCTTTAGAAAGTACAAACAAGCTTTAACTTCTCATACCGCTTTACTTTACACCATGTATTCTAACGGCATCCAACCGAAAAATCTATTTTCCACTTCAAAATACATTAAATTTGAAAATGTCAAAATTCATCTCCAATCAAACTGCATTTCTTCCTTCTTCCACGTGCTTCCTGCGAAGGTAACAATCTCTTTTCTCTTTCTTGCGCTTTTCTCCTCTTCCGCACTCGTCTTTGACAAATTTGTCAACACAGTTTTTTGGCGTAGGTGAACAGACTTACGTCAATATTGACGGCACGCTGTTCACCTACTGAATTATGGCGAGAGATTTAGAGTTCGAATGCAGCAAAAGATGGACGACATATGATGATATGCAGTTCGGTTGGAGATGATCTAAACAAAGATACTACTCAGCCTCTCTCTCTCTCTCTCTCTCTCTCAGACTACTTGGTCCTGTCCTAATTGAAACTTTTTCCACAGTCCATGCATGCATGCAATCAACGCATACAAGAAACAGAAAGGTTTGCAATAATTGAACCATTTGAGGTTATCCTCTTCTAACTGGATGATATTGATCATGCTGTTCAGGGTCGTTGTATAGCAAGATATGGCCATTTCATCTTCCAGTTTAAAATTTTCTGGTTCCTTGGACCAGAAATTGTATGGATCAATCGAATAACTTTAGCCTGGACGATAGTGCAAACAAAGCTTCACTCTTCTGAACAGATTTCGCATTAATTACTTCTATTATATAGGCTATGATAAATGTCTGCTTGTTAGTAAAACATTAATTTGTTGATGAAAGATGCATCACAGAGCAGGTTGCAGAAGGAAGATCCAATTTTATGACTTGTCAAAGCAAGTTGATTAGATGTGGCCAAACAATGCTTACCAAAATAAAGTATAATACATATCTCACTAGTTATGATATAAGTATATGAGTGAAGCAAAGCAAGTGGGAGGCCACCTCTCCTCCTAAATAATATTGGAACACCTAATATTAATAGTTTGGCAATGACCCGACATATTTCACATCTGTCGCGCCACCTTTATTATCGTCGTAATGAATCATCAACAACTACACAATTTTTTCAATGTGCCAAAGTATAGCAATTGTTAGATCTATTATGATTGAACAAGCTCTCTCGACCAATTGAGTCCATCTAGATCCATTTCGACTAAGCGACAATCCGCCACCAAAAAATTGACCTCAAAAATTTTCAAAAAAATTTCTATGCCCCATACTTAATGTCCCTACTTTGGTGCCAACTTGTTCTATTGGAACCTCGCAACTAATCAACTTGTCCTTAGGTGAGTTGCTTCATATTATGCTGAGCATTTGTTGCCAAACATCTACTGTGACATCTCAAGAACATTGGAGTTTCCACTATTCACCAACAACTTATAAGGAAAATATGGGACAGCTTTAATTTCTTTGCTTTCCAACAATTAGTAACAATAGTTATGTTTGGCTACATTTTTTTCTAATTTATTTTTTATTTTTTCGATAAACAAATTGCTTACAATTAGATATGATAATTATAAGAAAATTGTTGCGGGCTAGAAATTACGCGACGATAGAGATTTTATTCTACGTCTTAGCGTTGTACGTATAACTAGCACACACAGAGAACACAAGATTTTTTACGTGGAAAACCCTTAAAAGGGAAAAAACCACGAGGCCTAGCCCAGTTGAAAATGGTTCCACTAGACTTTGAATTTGTTACAAAGGACTGAATCAACTCCAGGGGTGATCAGATTACAATCAATTACTTAAGACGTCGAGTCTTCGGCAGGATGTAGGGACTGAACGTCGGGCCTTAAGCAGGACGTCGGGTCTTCCGCATGACGTAGGGACTGAACGTCGGGCCTTAAGCAGGATGTCGGGTCTTCAGCAGGACGTAGGGACTGAACGTCGGGCCTTAAGCAGGATGTAGGGACTGAACGTCGGGCCTTAAGCAGGATGTAGGGACTGAACGTCGGGCCTTAAGCAGGACGTCGGGTCTTCAGCAGGACGTAGGGACTGAACGTCGGGCCTTAAGCTGGTGGTCCGGCGAGGTTCTGTGGTGGTCCGGCAAGGTTCCTGCGGTGGTCCGGCGGTGGTCCGACGAGATTCCTGCGGTGGTCCGGCGGTGGTACGACGAGGTTCTGCGGTGGTCCTGTGAGGTTCCGCGGTGGTCCGGCGGTGGTCCGGCGGCTATCGAGGAGGAACTCCTTCCTTCTCTTCTTCATTCTCTTCTCTTCTTCTCTCTCTTGCTTGGATCCTCTCTTGTGAAGAATGAGGGCTCTATTTATAGATTTTCTGGAGTGGCATGGTCCGTAAATAGGTGTGAGATCAAGGGCGAATAGGGAGTGGTCAAATGGACGGCCGATATTGAATCCTATGATCGTGCACCGTTTATTGGCCATTTGGAGGCCTTAATGGTGTTGGAATTTAATGATCTTGGGCTCGTTGGATTCTTCTCATCGAGCCGTTCGATTCGAGTATAAGCTCGTCAAAATCGAAGACCGTTTGGTAACTCAAATTTCTGTTTGAACCTTCCGACAGCGCTTTGAACCCTCGATTTAGACTCATTTGGGCTCGGATTGAGTCGATCTTGGTGTCGTTGGGTTCGTATTTCCGAGACGCTCAGTTTGACTGTAAGCTCGTTGAAATCGGAGTTCGGATGCTCCCGGATTTAATTTTTGAAGTCTCCAACTAGCTTTTGCCTCGAGATTCGTGCATGATCAAGCTAATTTTGTGATGGCGTATCAAAAATTATTATCTTTTTTTTTTTTTTTTGTTAAAAAAGGTTATTTTTCTAATAATAATCTTATAATTATTTTAACAGTTATAGAGCAGCCTCAAACTGGAACTTTTATTTGGTTCAGTGTAAGGATGCAGAGGAACATTCGGTTGTAGGCAAAATCGTGCCTATACCGAGATGTACCGAGTTTTTTTCATGTTCCTCTGCATCCGATCGGAGGACGTAATAATTCTTCCTCAAACTGGTACATTGAGTAAGCTAATGAACCGGTCAAATCTTAATTAATCCCCACCTTTGACTCTTTATTATAACTTTGCACGCGATTTGGACCAAAGCTGGCATGTGCCGCACCAGATGGCTTTATTTTGTTTTTATTTTTTCAATTACATGTGAGATTTGGAGATGATCTTTTAATTGTTATTTCAATATTTTCAAATATACTTCAAATGTTAACTACTCGAATTGGAACAAATTTGGAGTCTTTGAGTTCCTCACATTGAGACGTTCAGTTCAACTATAAATTTATTAAAATTGGAGCTGATCGTTCTAATTTCAATTTTTAATTGAAATATGTATTGAGAGATTAGTGCCCTATCAAATTGATTATTGATGAGTTATTAAATAGTTATTTAAAATATTGAATATATTTTTATTTTATGTTAAAATATAAATTTATTAAAATAAAATATATAATAGAAAATGTGATCCAAAGATCTTAGGGGTTTTTTTATTGTCTGAAGAAAGAATACTTTGTAAAAGTAATGTGGTATAAAATTAATACTTATGAGTTGTTTGAATTAGTGAAAAAGAAAGTAAAGTGAATGTCATGTAACTTGTAAAAAGGTTGTGACCAGGGTGGTCGGCGACCAGTGGTGGGCGGCGAGCAGCATCGACCGATGGAGAGGCGGTGAAGCGGCTATGCGGCAACAACAGTAGCTGCTTTGCTGGCGATAGTGGTTGGCGATGCAAGCTGCTAATGGACAGTGGCGGCAAGGAGGGCAGCATATGACGGTGGAGATGGTGGCCGTCGTGCATGGGTCGTTAAGGAAACCCTTAATTGAGTGGTGTTAAATGTTATACCTCAAATAGAGTAAGAAAAATTTACCTAAAATCAAATACACTATATTTACTTTACTTTATCTTTGATTTGATTTTTATCCGACCAAACACAAAAAATTGAAAAAGAAATGCATTTACTTTTATTCCAACTAAATAACCCCTAAAATGGAATACATTACATTTACTTTACTTTATATTGCATTTGCTTTACACCCAACCGAACACCAAAATTTATAAAATAGTAATGAATTAATTTATTTCATTTTTCTTCCAACCAAAAATCCCCTTAGAGCATCTCCAACCGAACATCATTCGCCGGTTTTCAGCTCTCGCTAGACATCCACCCGAACAACAAATGCAAAATCATTTTTTGTGTGCTATCTCGGCTTTGAACATTGTGATGTCAATATTGGCGGCACACTATTCACATAAACGCATTTTTTGACGTAGAAAAATGGAGGTTATAAATGAAAATGAGAAAAAAATATACATAAAATATTTCTTTATAACGTAAGAAATATAGTTCAGTTGAAGATGAATTACTATTTGATATAATTGTTATTGTATTTTGAAGTGAAAAATATATTATTCCGTGTAAGATGCCCTTATTTTAAGGTTTTAGCTGACTCATTTTACTTTGTCAAAGATTTTTTTTTTTTTATTCGTCTAATTTATCATAACTAAAAATTATTTGTACTAATAGATACACTTCAACGTTTAAATTTCTCTTATAAAAATAAAATAAAATAAAATTATAAGAACATTGAAGAAACTCAATACTCTCAAGAAACCAGTGGACAAGAAACCGAAACAAGAAGAAGGAAAGTGAAAACTTTATTTCATCCAGAGCATGTACAGTACATAGAGTATATATAGGAAAGGAAATAAGACAAGCACAAATAAGGTGATGACACGTGTACTTGAATAATAACACATATATTTATTTGATGTGTTCTAATATCTCCCCTCAAACTGAGGGAGGGGCAGTGACCGTAAGTTTGGTCCTTAATTGAACGAAGCGAGGTGTAGACAGAGCTTTTGTAAATATATCGGCTGTTTGATCTATTGTGCTTAGGGGAAATAGCTGAACGTTGTGCTGAAGGATATGATCACGGATGAACTTCTGGTCAATCTCAATGTGCTTCGTTCGTGCATGAAAAACGGGATTATTGGCTAAGGCGATGGCGGATGTATTGTCACAATACATAGGAGTCGGTTGAATTTGCTTTGTTCCGAAATCTTCGAGTAGGCGTCGAAGCCAAATGACGTCAGCTGTAAGGGAGGCGAGGGCCCGGTATTCCGATTCGGTAGAGGAACGAGCTACTGTGTTCTGCTTCTTTACTGTCCATGATATGAGAGAGGTACCCAGGAATGAGCAGAAGCCAGATATGGATTTCCTAGTGTCAGGATCTCCAGCCCAATCTGCGTCAGAAAAGGAATGCAATACTAAGTTAGATTTAGTTATTGGAATACCGAAATTTTTGGTACCTTTGATATATCGGAGTAGACGTTTGAGCAGATAGGCGTGTTGAGGAAGCGGTTGTTGCATGTGTTGCGAGAGATGATTGACACTGTAGGCAATGTCCGGTCGAGTGAGGACTAAATATTGCAGCGAGCCAATGATACGTTTGTAAGTTGCGTGATCAGACAGAATAGGATCGTCCTGTATGGTGGACGGTAACTTGGTGCAATTGGGGTTAGCTAATGATTTACAGTCATTTAACCCGGCAATTTGCAAGATGTTTTCTGCATATTTGCTTTGGGAAAGAAAGTAGGCATTGGGTCTGTGGTCAATACGGATTCCTAAGAATTCGTTTACCTGGCCTAGGTGTTTCATAGTGAACCGTTGGCTGAGTTTGGCAATGACAGCAGAAATTTCCTTTGGGTTATTCCCCGTGATTAGAAGATCGTCAACGTACATGAGTAGGTAAATATGAATATTGTTTTGTTTAAAGATCATGAGGGATTGATCGGCATTACTATGGTAAAAGCCAATGGAAACAAGAAAAGACGTAAACGTGTTATACCATTGTCTCGGAGCCTGTTTGAGACCATAGATGGCCTTATGAAGACGACATACGTGATCCGGATGTTGTGTGTCTTCGAATCCGCGCGGTTGTGACATGTAGACGGTCTCCTCGAGGTTTCCATGTAGGAAGGCGTTGGCCACATCTAATTGCTGTACTGGCCAGTCTTGATTAAGGGCAATGGTGAGCATTATGCGAATTGTGGGGAGTTTTACGACCGGACTAAACGTTTCCGTATAGTCAAGACCGTATTCTTGATTGTTTCCCTGCGCTACCAACCTTGCTTTATGCTTTGCGATGGACCCATCTGCATTATGTTTGAGGCGAAAAGTCCATTTGCAGCCAAGAATAGGTGACTGTTCCGGTGGTTGAACGAGACTCCATGTACCCTGTTGTTGTAATGCTAGGAATTCATTCGCCATGGCCGATCTCCATTCAGGTTGCTTTGCCGCTTCGGTGTAAGATGTTGGAGTGGATGCTGATTCTTTGGAGTCTGAGGAGTGAAACAGATTCATGCGCTGCCTAGGTTTGAGATTACCTGATTTGAGTCTGGTGAGCATCGGATGCGGTGTAGGATGCTGAGGAGAGGCAGAGGGCCGAACTAGTGTATCACTGTCCGGAGGTTCGTGTTACTGGTTTGCCTGATTCACGATGTGGACTGGATGCTGTTGAAACGTCTGATTACCTGAAGCAGTGGTAGTGGGATTTGAAGAGTGACGGGAGTTGTGGATAGTGGAGACCGGTTGGAGAAGTAAGGGTGTTGCAGCAGGGGGCTGGGGGGACTTGGGTTTGGCAATGAATTGGAATGGGTAGGAGTCTTCCTTAAACGTAGTATGTCTTGATATATGAATCTTTTTGGTTGAGATGTCAAGACATTTATAACCCTTGTAGGTGTCGGAGTAACCTAAGAATACACACGAAGTGGATTTGTTTTGAAGTTTGTGGCGAGTTTGAGATGCAAGAAGGGGGAAGCATTCGCACCCGAAGGTGCGAAGATGATGATATTGAGGTTTGGTTTTGTGAAGAGCTTCAAATGGAGAGATCTGATTAGTGTGGGTAGACGGCATTCTATTGATTAGGTAAACCGAGGTAAGAACGGCTTCTGGCCAATGTTCATAAGGTATAGAGGCATGATTGAGAAGCGTTCTGGATGTCTCAATTATATGTCTGTGTTTGCGTTCCGCTACTCCATTCTGTTGAGGAGTATATGGACAGGATATTTGGTGAGTAATCCCATGAGCAAGCAGAAATTCTTTAAACCGAGAGCTTGTGTACTATGCACCACCATCAGTTCTGATCATTTTGATTGAACGAGAGGTATATTTTTCCACCTGCTTCTTAAAGTTAGAGAAAATGTCATAAATATCAGTTTTAAGTCGCATTGGAAATATCCATGAAAACCGAGAGTGATCGTCAACGAATAACGCATAGTAACGAAAACCTTGATTGGAAGTGATGGGTGCGGGGCCCCAAATGTCCGAATGAATTAGTTCAAGAATGTTATTTCTACGGTTTTTGGACAATTCAAAAACAAGTTTATGACTCTTTGCTTTGCTACAAGAAGAACAAGAAATGCAATCTTTTATTTTCAAATGTGGATTACAGTTTGATATAAGGTGAGTCACCCTTTGATTGGGATGACCAAGTCTGTGATGCCAGCAGTTGGCTGAGTTGGTTGTGGCAGAGAGAGCTGTGGAGAGAGCGGCCGATTGCGTTGTGCTGATCGGGTAGAGTCCGTCAGTGCAAGGTCCTCGAAGAAGAACTCGCTGAGTCTTCAGATCCTTCATCATAAAACCTTGTGAGTCAAACGTAACAGAAATATCGTTGTCTTGAATGAGTTTAGAGATGGAAATTAAATTATAATGTAACTGAGGCGTATGAAGGATTTGAGACAAGGTTAGCTTACGGAGAGGGGTCGGTAGCAGTCCGACCCCCGAATTCGCTATACTCACAGATCTTCCGTCACCTACCACGATGCCGTCTGAACCTTGATAGGGAGTAGAGACAGAGAGATTGTCCATAGAGTGCGTGAGATGCGAAGTGGCCCCAGAATCAAGAAACCACGTGTTGGACGGGTTTTCAGCAGTGGCAACTAGAGCCCTGTTCGCAGCTGCTGGAGCGGATGGAACGTAGTTTGTATTTAGACGATGCCAGCATTTAGAGGCTGAATGCCCCCTTTTTAGACAGATTTGGCACGTTGTCACAGTGGAGGTGTTAGGGCGTGATGATTGGCCTGAGCTGAAGTTCTGTTTCTGTTTGGGTCGACGAGCTTTGCCACGATAGGCGTACATCGCGAGATGAGGGTCGGCTGGCTGAATGTTTCTTGCAGCGTCGCAGGCGATGTTGATTTCTTCACTCAGGAGTAGAGGGTAGAGATTTTCAAGACTGATTGGATTTAGCATTGTGCGGATTGAAGTTTTGAATGCTTGATAAGAAGAGGGTAGCCCATTGAGTATATAGAGAATAATATCTTCATTGTCAACAGTTGAGCCAGACGCAGCGATTTGATCAACCAGATTTTTGACATCGGCTAGGTATTGAGTCATCGTCATAGTTTGCATCGAGATGTTATGAAGAGTGTTTTTAAGTTGGATAACCTTGGATCTGTTAGAGGATTGAAAGCGGTTTTCGAGCAGGACCCATATATCAGATGTAGTTTCAAGATTCACTACGTATGGAAGAATCGAGGAAGAAATGGTAGAGCAGAGGGATGCAGCAAGGTGCTGATCCGTGAGATGCCATTGATGAAACAGAGCATTTGGAGGAGTTGATCCATCCGAATGGGAGATGGTTTGAGACGGGGACGAGTTTGAGGGATGAAGAAATTGATCAAAAGCGTTTGCGCGAAAAATTTTTAAGATCTGAGAACGCCAAACCGAGTAGTTTTCTTGCGTCAGTTGGTTTGGAACGATCTTGTTGATGTTGGCGACGATGAATTTGAGAGAGGCGGAGATATGGTGAGACTGAGATCCTTCGACCGACGAGCTTTCGCTTTGCCTGGATCCGGATGCGCTCGCCATTAGTCCCTGATCGGAGAGCCTAGAGCTCTGATACCATGAAGAAACTCAATACTCTCAAGAAACCAGTGGACAAGAAACCGAAACAAGAAGAAGGAAAGTGAAAACTTTATTTCATCCAGAGCATGTACAGTACATAGAGTATATATAGGAAAGGAAATAAGACAAGCACAAATAAGGTGATGACACGTGTACTTGAATAATAACACATATATTTATTTGATGTGTTCTAATAAACATTTTATGAAAATAAATTTAATTATTATTAAGGCTTCGTTTGGGACGGCTTTTTTATTGCTTTTTAAAACAGAGTTTTAGTACAAAAATAAAAAAATTTGTTCTAAAACTCTGTTTTAGAAAGCAATAAAAAAGTCGTCCCAAACGAAGCCTAAGTTTGTACAAATAATTATTCTTGTCTAAAAAAACAAAAAAATAAAAAACTAACAAAACGACATCTCTTCAATCTTCATATCGCTCTATACTCAAAACTAATAAAAATACTCACTTCAACAATATCAAAGGACGTTAAGCATAAAAAATGAGAAAAAAACACTACACAACCCGACACATAGCTCAACGGCGCTAGGGTTTTGAGCACCTCAATGCTTCACTCTTTGTCTCTAGCCTGACTCATAGCACCGAACTTGCAGTAGGGCCAAGACGCTAGCTTTGGAGGTCAAAGTTGTTGTAGTGCACAAATATGCATTACTGCAGCGCTCTGTTGTTTGAGGCAAATTATTGCGTACGGTGTCCGGATTCGTCCGAACACCAATCCGGTGTCGTCACATCATCAAAATACACCGTAACCCGATGTATTTGAGTGACGTGGCGTCACCAGATTGATTGTCTGATGACCAGACGCAATAATTCGCTGATGTTTGAACCTAACCAAAATTTTGTCAACAGCATACTAAATGATTTCAGAAAGATCAATCTTTAGCATATTGAACAGAACCAAAAAAATTTCTTTTAATTTATTTGATTATCTAAATTTATAAAAATAGTAACTCCCATACTAATGAGCACGAGGCCTATAAACATATAAAAACAAAACCAAGAAATAACAAAATAAAAAACAAAGAATAAAACAAAAAATGGAGTGGGGACCACTCCCTTTGGAAATATCTAAATTAAAATCAACATAGATTTTCTCCTTCTGTATTTCCTCCTCTTTCTGCAATTGGCTTAAAATGTGATTAAATTAATATTTTTTTTATTTTTTATTAAGACAAAATTAATTGATGTTATTATTTTTTATTTCTATTTCGCAATCTTCTAAATTTGAGCATTTTGCTTATAATTCTAAATAATTACGTTAGATTTCCTCCTTTCTCCTCTCTATTTCTCTCTGTATCTCCAATATATGGCTTCAGCTCTCCAATCCATCTCTATCCTTATCATCTCCCTCTTCCTCCTCACCGCTTCTCACCCATGCGGCGTCCTGCCAACCACCTGCTTACACGCTTCTCCCAGTCCCACGCCGGCGATGTCCTCAGCATCAAAGCCGACGGCTGCGGCTGAGATATACCAGCCTCTCCTCCTTAACGTCCTCCCAAGAGGAAGCTTTTATCATTCTGGTCCTAGCAGTGGAACAAATGAGTATGATGGTAATTAGTTATATATGTTAAAGTTTAATTGTTGATTAATGAATCGTGTGAAGATTTTAATTTGTTCTTAATTATCTAATATATATATAACAATAATATCAAAATTAGAGCCATAATGATTTGATTCTTGCATCTCAAAATATTTCTTGTACTATGAGTGATGGTGTTCAATATTTTATGTCAAATATTCCACAATTTATATGGGAATTTGATCAATAAGTGACCATTGTGTCATTTATGATTTATATCTATAAATAGGCTCATGTACTACTATTTATGATTGACCCTATACTTTACTTTGAAATGCAAAAATATTTAGCATATATTCTGTGCGGTGTCCGAACCGGAGGCCAATTCGAACCTGTCACATCACCCAATACACTATACATTGAATGTCATGGCGCGTTCAGATTAACCTCCGGACACATTCAGACACCGCACAAAATATGAAAATAATGTATTATTGTGCCCTATTATATATAAATAATTGTCTTATTTTCAATTAATAAATAATTTGGGCCAGATTTCTATCATTTTAACGTATATATTAGATAAAAACAATAAAAAATGTTATCTTTACTTCTTTAGTCATAATATTAAATTGAAAAATAAATATAACATTTTTTTTTTCATCAAGGATAAATGTTGACTAAATTTCACATATCATTAAAGCTAAAATGAAAGTTTTCAAAAAAAAAAAAAAAAAGGAAAGATTTGAAACATTAAATGAACTATGAATTTTAAAAATTTATAGCTACAGTAGAGGACAAGTTTTTAAAACTATTATAAAAACTTAACTTTTTCTAATTAAAAACTTTTTGAAAGCTATAAAAAACTATGGCAAAAAAACATATAATTATTATCTAAAAGACAATAGTAATAAAATTGTCCCAAATGAAACCTCGGCTGATGATTAAGGCTTCATTTGGGATGACTTTCTTACTGTTTCTTAAAGCAATTCTCTAGCACAAAAAATTAAATTTAATTGTTTTATGAAGCAATAAGAAAGTCATCCCAAACGAAACATACAACATCTGCATCAACCAAAGAACGCATAGATTTTCGTCTCTATTTATCCATAACGCTAGATTTACAACTACTAAAATATTTCAGAAATTTTTATCATTTTACAAGTAAAAAAAAAAGGATAACAACAGCATCAACGTACATTACAGTAGCTTAAGGCCCTGCAAATAGATACATTTCCAAGCAAAACAGTAATATTACAATGTATAAAGATGACAACATCCCCCAATCAGTTTCAGACCTATAACAACAAAACTAAAAGCAGAAGGTAAGTCACCACCAACCCAACGGGCAAAAATAAGCTGGGAGGAAAAAGAATCACTTTTTACCTACTTCTAACCCAAGTTAGCATGGGCGATTGAGGGGTTGATTCTTATTAGAACTTAGAAAAAAAAAATTTAAAAGAATCCCATTTCTTTACATCAGACTGCAAATATGACCAAAAGTTAGCCTCTCTTTGCCTGCCTTCTCTCTCTACGTGATGGCGGAAATCTGCCTGATAGCTTGGGGAAATCTTCTTCATCTTTCAGCTGGTAAGGCTCTGACGAACTGCCCCTGCATGTTCAAAATAAGCAATCAAGAAAATATTTAATCGTGATGATAAGAAACAAAATTATATCATGTTGCAGAACGGCAAAAGAGTGAAAAACACCATTAGATCCAGATGAAATCTGAGAACAGATATGGTTTTTTACCTTCCAGTATCAGAGCTCATGGCTGGTCTCTGAGAACTTGATGCAGGGCTTGTAAATCCAGAGCCCCGACTAAGAGAAATGGGAGAATCCGATTTACTGCCCTGTTCTTTTGTAGGAGTTTCTACTGAAACAGAGCCAAAAGAACCAAATTTAAGCGTACTGAACTCGGTTCCACTTGCATTAGGTGATGCACTGGAAGCATGTGGTGATGGCGACTCGGGTACATCCAATTGCTGCTCTCTATTCTTCTGATAATCCTACAAAGCACATGAAATAGAGATTAGAATACCCAAATTCTCAATGAGGGAAACACCATGATCTAGTTATGCTAAATGAACGCTTTTTTATGTCTTGAACAATTCATTCGGCGATGTCAGCAAGGTTGTGAAAACTGGACCAGATATAAAATCGGAAGGAGTTCAGGATTCAATAGTTCAACTAGGGTCAACCGAAGTTGAACCGGATGACATAATAAATATGAAAATTACGTTGACCTCTTTGTATACGAATGCCCAAAAAAAATCCGAAAAATATCGTACCTATTCGGTGCCGCATGAACTCCACACGTCGAAATCCCACATATTTTGTGATTCGAACATCCCATACAAACCTCTGCGCATTCGACGTTGCATCTTCCACGATCTCCACACGACTTGTCATCATGCCTACGTCGTTAAAACGAGAGGAAATGAGACATTCTCCTTTTCTATTTTCCCGCTCAATCAAAGCCTCCTGATATCCCTTCCTCCCCTCCGTCAACCCGACCTACTCCTTCCTCAATGTCGAAGTCATGCTTCACATTCCGCAAGTTCTCGGTCTCCAAGCCCTAACTCAACGACCGAGCCTTTGTCCTCATCCACCTCTACCTACTGATCTCCCTGCCCGTAGCTGTCCGACCCCTGCGGTTCCCCACAGCCTCCCTTCTATAGCTACGATCCCACCTCCACTGTGCTGATCGACACAGACGAAGCCACCTCCTTCGACGATGTTTCCTTCTGTTGGATCAGAATCAACGACGAGAACTTGCTCGTTGAGAAGGTAGCCATCTTTCTTCCCTTCACGTGTTTCTTCGACTAAATCCTATAGGGATTTATGGAAGAAAGAGGAAACAAAGGATTTAATGTGTTGTGAGTATTAACAGTCCCTTGAATCCTATAACTTAAAACCACACTGTGGATTCCGCCGCTAAATGACACCACATGTAAACAGTTATGATCGGAACCCCTGACCAGGTGGTTTTGCCATCAAATGGCACTATTATATTATGATTATGGTCAGAGCTCGTATGCTCCCCAATAGTATTAAATTCTTGATATATGAATCAATAGGATATAATCGACAGGGCACAAAGCCTTCTGTCAGCTAAGGTGAATTCAAATTTGTCCCCTTAGACAAATATTCACCCCAGGTCAAGATACCCTTGCATGAAGCAACCCATGGCTGCCGACAAGGATCCTTCTGTTAGGTTGGGTCGACTACCTCCTCTGACTAAGTAGACTAGGGACCATGATTGTCCGAGACGACGAAACTATATGATCTTTAACGGGCTCGTCACAATTCTCCCACCATCCGCCTTAAGTGAAAGATGGTGAAATTTTCAATTTTAAATATTAAATTTTCAACAACTAAACCCATGCTGCTACTATATGTCAGATATATATTACGTATCTGATCGACGAATAGCCTTAATTGAAAGTTCTCTCTCGTGATCGAGAGGGGTAATTAACCATGGGGGCTTGTGCCTATAGAAAATCAGAACTCAAATTATAAAGTCCTCACAAAATGAGGGCGAAATCTCTGGGTAGTGTCTTATTTCAAACCTAATATGCCTTCTGAAAATCACTTAGGAAACTTCCTTCTAGTAATGTTTATATTTTATATTGTCTTTTGAGTTTGGATGGGGTAAGAACTCACATAGAGTGATGGAGCCATGTGGCATGCTTAGTGGGAGTTTTTTAATCTAAAAATTAAGCATTTTAAATTTAAATTAATTTGTTAAATTATAAATATTATTTAATATTTTATTCCTAATATAAAAGCTTAATTTATTTAATTATTTCAAATTTTAGAAATTAAATCAATCAGTTCAAGGGAATCATGATCGGTTCACCAGTTCGCGGGTTGGAACCAGTGGTTCTGACTAGCTCATCCTGATTTGACACAAAACTAATTTTTAGGATGAACCAGACCGGCCTTAAGACCGGTTCACGGTTGAACCGATCAGATCAACTAGTATGATCCGATCCAGTTTTAAAAACCCTGGATGTCAGACCAGCAAATTATATAAGAACCGTTTATTAAACGCCTAGAATTGCTTCCAAACACATTGGAAGAGTTGCAGTTAAAATATAATAAAATAACCATATGTGATCAAATAAAAAATAAACATGACAAGCAAAACTAACAAAGGCATCCACATTCTACTAAAATAAAATTGAAAAAAGCAAATATAAGACACAAATAAATACTAAAAAAAAGAATACCAAATAACATGTTGAGAAAAAAAAAGACGTTATTCAAATGAGCCCATGGAATGAAATATACCAATTTGGGAAGAAATGTGCCAGTTCCCTTGCGCCTGCGTGCATCATCGATGTTATAAATATTGGATATAACTGGAAGATTCATTGGGTAGTAGGCAGCCGGAAAAAGGAGCGGCGGCCCGGGTGATAAGGGAACTGTAAACTGACTGCCATCAGTCCATACATCCTTGCCATGGCCGTAGTAAGAGTATGGGGGCGACTGATACATCGGTACGAACTTAGTGTTCGTCTTCTTCTCTTGGTACCACACAGCATAATTAAGATTATCCAAGTGCGTATCAAAATCTCCGGATAGATCTAACAATTCATCAAGTAAGGAAAAAGGCTCATCAATGCGGTTTCCTAAATTTCCTTCCGGGCCATAGTCTAATAAGGTTAGACGATCAGACGGGTGATCTTCACCAATGTTGCCAACCAAGCCAGTATTGCTCAATGATGAATCCATCTCAAAGGAATCAGGTTGCGTTGAAATAATAGTTGAAGGAACATTAAAAGTTGGGCCCAAAGTTGTTGAATTAACTTGATCAAGCTTTACATCCTTTCTAATTTGACTTTCAGGATTGAAAAGCAGGTGGGGATCATGATCAGAATGCCTGACATCCAAAATACTTTCTTCCTCGGTTGATGATGCAGTCGGGAGACTTTCTGTCATGCTTGTTAAAACAGAGGTTGTTGAAGTGACTGGATCTTTGGCATCACTAGTTGTGCTATCTTGCTGCTTATCAGAGAATGTTTTTTGCGGTGCAACCATGCCTTCAGACTCATCCAAGTCCGAAATTCTGACGTTTTTCAACTCCTTGTTTAAATCTCTATACCCCTTCGAAGTTGGAGATTCTGAGCTCAACTCATCTGGATTCTCTTTTTCTAGCTTTTCTACGGGCTGCGCAAGTTCCACACCCGTTGATTCAACCAATGCACTGCGTGGCAATCTGGAAGACAAATCCTGCACATCAGGCCTTTCTCCACCTCCATTTTTATCCAGTGTACTCCTAAAGAACATGTAGATTTCATCTCGAATACTAGAAGCAGGTAGCAGTAGTAAATGTCCAAGCTTCCGAGCACCATATGCCAAGGCACTACGAATTCGGAAGAAGCCACCTGTGCGTAGTAGAAATGAACATTAATCTATAACTCTGATTCCTTCAGAAAAAGAAAAATAGATGACGAAGTAATACCAAGGAGAGGAAAGGAAGAAAACCAAACCTAAACTAACACTGCGCCCAAGATTATTGTTTGATCGCAATGGATCTATAATGTTCAAGTGTTTCCTAGTAAAAGGTCGGGAATTGGCTTCCGAACCCCGCACTGGTACAGAAAAGGAATCTGCACAACTTCTGAGAAACTCCTCAGTCAGTAATAGGTCACCACCATAATTATCAGACGATTCCACTGTGAGAAGGAGATCAAAAATGAAAAGGAGAAAATTTGGAGGGATTTGATCCTCATTTCACAAACTAAGGCAAGAGGCATCACCAGGGTGCTCATGTCAGAACTGGCTGAGGTCAATAGCAAAAGGCATGATACGCACCTGATAGTTGTGTAAGAGACGATAAAGAAAGAGGACCACGTAAACTGATGCAGTACTTTTCCCAATCAAATTTGCTGTAATAGTACAAAAATCTATATAGCACCTGAGAAATCATAACTGTTACCGGAGGTCATTAACAAGCAACAAATTTGAATATCTTGAGCTATGCTTCTAAAAACCAAGAGAGAACTCACCACTATAGGACCATCCAAGGATGAATTGAAGAGATGGAAAATGTACAAGATCAATGTTTCGAGAGCATAAGTAGAAAGTAGGCCATATTGAGAACCAAGAATGTGACTCTCATGATAACACCAAGCTTTAATTAATAAAATGCTGCGCTTAAACAGATGATCCTTTCCAATAAAGCGATCAACCTAAAGAAAAAACCGTGTTTCAATCCATCTCCTTAGTAAAATCTATGAACAGAAAAGCAGGAAAACTGTTCCATAGATATTTTTCTCAAAATTAATAAGAACAGTAAACTCCTGATGCTGTTATAAAATTGAAGTCTTAGTTTAGCAACTGATTGAAGGAGATATCTATCAAGAGCCAAACACTTACCTGTTCAAAAAAACAAAGTGTACTCAATCCACCAATCTGATTGAAGGAGATATCTACCGAAATATTCCGAACTAAGCATTTAACAAGTTTAACCTGCAATTCGAAATTTAATGTTCAACCAAGGCCCTCCGCACCAAGGTTGTGGTGACAAGAAAAGTTTCAAATATGGTTCAGTAAATAGAAAAATAAGCAAGCATTAAGATGGTATCGAAGAATCTATGTAGCCCCAGAATAAATAAGTTCAGTGAAAATATGGGAATTGCTAGATGGCTGCATTTGAAATAAAAGGCTAAAATGATTTAATATACTAGTGTATGGAAGCATATACACCATTGAATCAAACTTGATTAAAATAAATACACGCAAAAGATTCCCAAATATATAATTACATAGGAAAACAGAAAAAGTTTTCACAAAAAACTAAAAATATCCCTTGTACAAAAAGATGACCTTTCCAAGAACTCTTCAAGTCTTTCACTTAAAATATTTGTTTACATGCCTCATACCCCTATTTATGATCATATAACAGGAAGAAAATTCCCCATAATCAACCTTAAAAAGAAAGATGCACAAGAAAGAGAGACAACAACAAAAATTGAAGACTTGGTCACTACAATTGCCAAAGCCAAATAAATAAGAGAAAATCCTTAAAAGTCACCAGATGCAACCACTAACAAAAATAGATAGAAGGACGCCACCTAAGGAGTTGGCAAACACAAAGTCCCAAGAGGTCATTGAATAGAGAATCGAATAACACTCAATCAATGGGAACAAAGAATCTAAAAATAGAGAACCCAGTAAAATAATTGTTGAAGTAATTCACAAATGATTTTTTTTTTCTTACATTGTCATTCCTTATGCCTCATCCCAACAAACAATTCTTTTCAAAACTAACCACTCCTGCCCAAATCAAGCCTATGCCAGATCCACTTATTATTGAGTCATTATATGTTTACTTATGTCTATTTGAGCAAAAGATATCTCAATCTATGCAAGTTCAATCAACCAAATCAATCTCTATCATTGAATCTGCTAAGAGAATAATTAAGCGAACACAATAATATGAATATGAGACACATCAATTATTAAAAATATATGACACAGATTTATCTTGAACAAAAAATTGTAATTTTTAAATAATAGTACATAAAAATTAAATAAGCATAATATTAAGAATAATAAAGAAATAATAAGTCATTGAGTTTTAACATTAACTTTATAAAGCTAAATGGTCCATAATTAATTGTCAGGCTATGATATCAAAAAAATAAACATAATCTTTATAGCATAACATCAAGATTCAATATTTAATAGTCAACTATTCACTAAAAGGAATAATATTAGATTCTTCATCATGTGTTTTTGGCCTTCAATATCATCATTATTAAATAACAGTACTTCCAATTATGGATCGTCAAGATATAGATTTAAAATATTTCAAATTTCCATATCATTAAGAGACTCAAAGCCATCTCATGTAATATCACAAATCTTGTTATCATCTTCCATATAAATTGGAGTATTTCTTAATAGAAGATGAAGATTTGTAGGCATAAATTAAATCTTCAACCCATTTTGTTGTAATATTATTCCTACACATTGGTTGAATGCTGCTCTAATTTCTCTCACAATACGAGGAGGAAACTAGGCTAACAAGTTCTATGGTAATTCTTTGAAGTAGGGGTGTTGAATCTCCATGAATCAACCATTGCACCTTTGGATCCATCCTCCACCTATCATGCAAAGATTCTTGATCTCCAAAATCCTCTAGATATCCAAAAAATTTAGCAAGCTCTAGTCATCATTCATCTCTTCTCCTTATTTAGTAGATAATGTTTCAAACACTCCTTTCTCATATTTGAAATTTCTAAATCATTTTATATGGAAACATGTTGAGAATCCTCTTAAAATCATTCTTTACTTAAATATCATTTAAAAATATAAAAAATAAAATTAATAAATTACTATTTTACAAAATGGGAATTATTTATAAAAAATATCTCAAAATTTATCCTAGAATTAACGAATGAGCCATGCAATGTAGAGGCATTTCATTTTTTTGCTCCACTTATCCTCCAAAATAGTATAAAGAACACTCCAAAAACTTGAATCTTCATCATTTAACTTTATTTTATGCTATACATTATTTCTTTTATATTTATATATTGCTTCTTTCACTATAGCTAGCATTGAATCTCATATCTCATAAATCAAGTGTAAACAAGATTTATCTATGTCTACATCTCTAAATGGCTTCTCTAAATGCAAAATCTTTTCTTTCCTTGAGCTCATATCCTTCCATCATAAACGAGCGATACTAATATTAGCATCATCAGCTCAAATAGAATAAAAAGAAAGAAGACATGAATGAGTAATATATTGTTGACGGTAACTGCATTCCATTGACTCCCCCACCGACAAACTCACGACAAAACCGTCCCCGGTCCCACCTCACGTGGATGATCACCAAAACGAAGCGACTGTTCGTTCAAAAATCACAAACCGCCTCTCTCACAACATAAAATCGAAGAACCCTCTCTCATTCGGAAAAAAAAAAACACGCACTCACACGCTCAGAGGAACGGAAGGAACCGCAAGAAGAAAAGGAAAACTTACCTCTTCTCCAGACTCCGTCCAAACCCGACGCCACCTCTGCTCCCGCCGAAGTTCGCCGGCCTCCATCGACTCCAAAGGTGGAACCCGACGCTGACTCCGGCCTCCCGCCTCCGCCTACCGCCGAGCATCCGACCTCAGGCCGCCGACCCACCGCTGACCTCACCTGCTCTGACCAACGAACCCGCCGTCTCCTCCTCCGCCCGACACCGTGCATGAGCCGCCAGTGTGCCCTAGCCCGATCGGGCTCTCTCCCGATCTCACTCTCTTCCCCTCTGTTATATTATATATGATATATTATTTATATAATGTATTATATATAATATAATATTATTTATTATAATATACATGTAATAATATATATATTATATTATGTTATATTAGATTATAATATATATTTTATATTATAATATAATATAATATATATATATATATATATATATATATATATATAAATATATATTATTTTAATAATTAAAAAAAAAAGAAAAAAGGATAAATGTGGAAAGATATGTGAGGATTTTCATACAGGTGTCGAAGACCCCGGCCGTCGCATCTTAGATCCGACCGGGATGATTTCAAATTGAAGACCATACGCCGTCGATCTTTGATCCGGGTATGATGGTTTAAAAATTGAAGACCCTACGCAGTCGATCTTTGATCCTGGTAGGATGGTTTAAAATTGAAGACCTCGCGCCGTCGATCTTTGATCCGGGCGGGAAGAACTACGGCAGTGCCGTCCTGATTTCTCCCTCGGTGGGGAGGAGACGCCGGGAGGCTGCCGAAATTTTCATTGAACAACAAAAGGACTTGGACTAAAATTAAAAAATTGATTTGAACGAAATTCAAATTTAAAATCAATTTTTGACCTACACTCAAAATGAACTTAAATCTAATTTAATTCGAAATTGACTTGATATGTGGTTCAAATAGAGGTTTTCATTAATACCTCGCATTTCAAGAATAATAAAATTATTTGATCCATTATTAAATCCTGAAGGGTGTTAATTTCATAAACAATTTGAGAAAGCTTGAGAATATTTTAACTTCAAATTGAAAAGTGATTATGAGCATCTTGCTTCAAAAGTTGTGTATGTTAATCAACATAAAGATGCTTATATTGATTTGAAGGTTAATGGGTGCATAATTAGCATTTTAAAATAGTAAATATTCGAGTGCTAATATTTTATTTCATTTCATACTTGTCTAAAATTTTTTAAATGCTATCTTAGAAGATTCAATGTCAAGGAAAAGTTGCATTTGACATTGACAAGTAGGTCCATACAAGATGAAAGAAATATGAAAAACCGCTATTGAATCAATTTGTCAAGCTATAGTTATATAATCATTTAATGCAAGCAACTTATGTTGCAATAATAAAAATAAAAATGATTTTATAGCTTTAGAGATATATAGCAATATCACCCATAATCACATAAGTAATCAGTTATGGATCATAAGACACCCTTAGCACCTGTTCAATAGTCTCATTTTTTTTTTTTTTTTTTTTAGATGATTACAAAATCAATGTGTTATGAACATGATACTCCACACCATCATTCTCTTTCTTTAAACAAATTCTATTGAAAATAAGTGAGTATCTCGATTCTCGCAAAGCATTTTCAAGATATATTGTGGTAATACCTCCAAGATGATTTATGAATTCTTAAAAGATATATGAAATTTCAATCATCAAGTTAGTTTATGACATGGGGCTGATTACAATGATTTGTGTACCCATCAAATACGAGCATGGTGGAGATGCATTAAGAGAAAAAAAAGAAAGAAGATAACAGAATATTCATAGCAACTAATACAATTCTCCTACGAACACTAGCATGATCTAGTAGTGGAGATTGAGCAAACACCCTCTACGAGTTGTGCTAAGTGACACTTAGAGGAGTTAAAATAGACTAAATGTAATAACTGAAATCTGAAAAGTTTTAACGCCACCGGATCTGCAACACGTATACAAGCGGACAGAAAGCGTTTGTAGGCCCCTTAAACAAAATTTTGGGCATTTCCTAAATAAATCCACTCGCAAATGGATCATATTTAAATATTTTAAAATACCCCCCTTATATGTTAAATATGATCCCTAATACTAAATACATCCCTGCATGTGCTCCGGTCAATATATTAAAATTACAAACATCAATGACCGAGAATGCTGCGCAGGGTCAAATGCTGCAACCCGCATGTGCTCTGATCATCAAATATAAATGTCAAATCCAACGATCCGAGAATGCTGCGCGGGTTAAATATTCAAGTTTCATCCTCCTCCTGTAAAGGACTGGAGTTGACACGACTTGAATAACAAAATGCATCCCAAAATCCTACGAAAATACAAGTGACCTTAATGCCACCCCGATGATGGCCGTGTTGAACGAAGATATCAACCGGAGGGGTCCATTCACAAATATTTTTCAAATATCATTCCTACCAAATTCTTACAAAAATACAAATGACCTTAATGTCACCCCGATGATGGCCGTGTTGACAGAAAATCTCAACCGGAGGGGTCAAATCTATAGTCAAACAAAAGTCCAAATTCTTGAAATAAAATCTATCAACTGAAAACTCAAAACTAAAAATCATCCACCTCCCGCAATTATTTGTCGGGGGTGATAAATTTGAAATTAACCTCAGCTCACAAAGAGCGAATGTGTGTTGGGTGTGTCACTTTGATTCATTCTCAAATAGTCTCTTGCCAACAGGGACGTGGCACGTGCCCTCTGATCGAATGGTTTCGCCGCAAAATGGCACCATTATATTACGATCACGGCCAAAGCCCGTATGTTCCCTAAAGACGTCAAACCCTTGAGCGATGGATCACAGGGTATATCCAATAGGCATAAAGTCCTCTGTTAGCTAAGGTGGATTCAGATATATCCCCTTAGACAAATATCAACCCAGGTCTACAAGGTATTCTTGGACGAAGCAACCCATGGCTGCCGACAAGTTGCCTTCTGTCAGGTTGGGTCGACTACCTCCTCTGACTAAGTAGACCAGGGATCATGACAGCCCGGGACGACGGAGCCATGGGATCTTGATCGGGCTCGTCTTCATACCCCCCAACATCAGTTTTAAGTTTGTGGTGATAAATTCTAAATTCCAAACTTTAAAATTCAAAACCCTAAATTATTGCTATTATACAATAGGTTCATAACTTATGTGATATCCTTAACGACTAGCCTTAATCGAAAGTTCTCTCCTATTATTGGGAGGGGTAATTAACTATAGGGGCTTGCGCCTATAGGAAACAAGAACTCAGATCAAAAAGTCCTCACAAAATGAGGGCGAAATCTCTGGGTAGTGTCTTATCTAAAACCCAATCTGCCTTCTGAAAATTCCCCCGGGAACACATCAATAAAAATGGAATTTTCGGAGCCCACAGATTTCTGGCGACTCCGCTGGGGATGGTTTCTCTTTCCATCTTTGGCTAGTTATATATAAAAAATATAATAGCGATAAAGTTTTTTTTTAAATTCTAATAAGTCCATTAAAATTAGGGTTTATATATATATATATATATGCAATCAAATAAAATCTCATGCATATATTTTATTTTGTCTAGTCTCTGCACTTTGAAAGTGTAAGGTAATGTATCAACTACTGAATACTAACCATTTCCTTTCAATTGTGCAGAATGGAACTACAGAATACGCCCTTCACCGTCCAACTGGGACGAGGTGCTAGCATTCAGCTAGCTAACGCCGTCATCAACACTGGAGACTCTGAAGCCACAATCCGATTTGGTAGCTTAGAGTTTTCTGCAGCTACTGCAAAGGCTGCTGCTGTACCTATTCAAGGCATGACTGTTCAAGGCCATCCTGCGAGGCCTAATTCTGCTGATACTAATGCACGACGTGTTTATTTCGTGCAACAACCACGAGCTGATAAATTTGCTACTGCAAAGGCAGATCAACAAAATAGGACCTCAGTATTCGAAAGGCTATCACAGCCCAAGGCCTCAGCCACTGAGAGAGTCGTAGTTGGAGGAAGAATATCTGTGATACCTGTCAGGGGTACCACTCTGCCGACCGGGTTATCTGCACCTGGGAAGGACGATGCTGAAGCCTCCTCATCTGGAGGAATGCTCACAAGGAGGCAGATAAGGAAGAAGAATGCTGAACTCCGAGCTCAGCAGCAACTGGTGCCAACTCATCCCTCCAACCTACCAGCCCAAGAGCCTGAAGCTACCATTCCAACCCGGAATGGGTTTGCAAATTTGAAATGGGTTAAAAGAAACAGCTCTACTGGGGAGCTAAAGCAATCTTTCTGGGATCAACGGCCTGAAGCCCCAATCCCTCTAAGGAAGAAAGAGCCCGAGACACTTTCAGCTCGAGTATATCGAGTCCTGAAGACCGTGAAAGAGAAAGGTCTGAAGAAGAAGAGATATCAACAGCCCTTGATAATTGAAGCTACAAGAACTCCACCGAGAGAATGTCTGTCTATTACAGCGGAGAGAAGAAAAATAAAATATACTCCGCGTGGTGAGCATCGGGGCGTGACACCTGAACTTCAGGTTCAGGGATCCGCCACCGAAAGGTCCCAGCGCAAAGAAAAAGAAATATGGAAGCCAAAGCCTCGTAGAGAAGATAGAAGAGAAAGAGGAACTGATCTGGGCGTGACATCTGGTGCAGCCTCCCAGAGATCCGCCTTTCATAAAAATCGTCAACAATGGGTACCTAAGGAAAAGGTGCCTATTATTGACATTTGCAATAGTCGACACCTTGAAAAATCTTTCAAGAAATCCTATTGCCAATCAACCTCATTCTCTCCGAAGAAGGTCAACTTTGATCGTACCCCTCCAATTGAAGAAGTTCATGTACCGCATGAAGAGCCAGAAATCTACTGGAAGCGTCGCTCTGAGATTCGAGTACGAGAAAATGATAAAGACGAATACACTATGGAGGTTGAGCTAGTCGACATGGTGGGACATGGTGATGAGCCACATCAAACACGTGGCTATAGACGACGCAATGAAGCAGTACCCATTTCTTCTAAAACAACCTCTCAAGAAGATCAAACTCAATACGAGCAACTAGAAGAAGAAGAAGTCCCCTCAGGCGATGAACAAAATGATGATCAGGAAGAAGAAGTGCTTGCTGAGACACTAGCACAAGCACAAAAGCGTTTAAAGCTCCAAATGAAAGAGAAGGATAATGAGATATCAGAGCTGAATAGTAAGATGACAGAAATGATGGCACAGATGACTGCGATGATGCAGTTAATGCAAAAGAACATCACTACTTCTCCTGCACTTGCTCAACCAATTGATCATCAGATAACAAACCAACCAGTTCATCAGCAGATATCAAGTAGTATTCCTATACCCCAGGTGTATGGGATTCGAACCAGGAATGAAGAAGGAAATGAGGCTAATCAACCTGTTCATCAAAATATTGCAAGTGCTTCTGAGCCGATGATGATTCCGCAGCTAGAATCAATTATCAACGAAAAGATTAGAGCTGTTATTGCCTCAGAACATGTTGAGAAATTTGTGAGCAAGGGTCGCCCGTATCACAGCCGAGTACGATCAGGTGCCCTACCCTAAGGGTTACTCAGTGCCTAAGTTCAACACTTTTAATGGCACCGGCAATCCAAAACAACACCTCGCCCAATTTAAAGCAACTTGTGGAAATACTGGGGGTGTTGATGCTCTACTCTTCCGCCAATTCATTAGTAGTTTGACTGCGACTGCTTTTGAATGGTACACCGAGCTTCCTAATGATTATGTCAAAACATTTGCAGAATTAGAAAATATGTTCGTGAAAAGGTTCGCTAGTGCCACCGAGAAGACTACTATCGCTGACCTTGCCTTAGAGAAACGAAAAAAGGGTGAGTCGGTGACAAAGTATATCACCCGATGGCGCAACATAAGTATGAAATGCGAACAACAGTTAGAAGAGGAGCATGCCGTTCAACTGCTAATGGGAAACATCGATGATAAGATGCTACCGTTTTTATGCATGGCCTCCATCAGCACTTATCAAGAGCTACTAGATAGAGTAGCTAAGTTTGAAAAGTTGAACTTGTCTAAGTCTGAATATCATTCAGATAGACCCCGAAAGAATAAAGTTGTGGATAATAGAAGAGATGAAATCTATTCCACATCATCTTTAAGAATTGAGAAAGAAAAACAATCCACTCCTAAAGATGGTAATGGGAAGTAGTACACCAAACCCCAGCCAAAATTAATTTTGGGAGGAAATGATAGGTCTCAAACTTTCCGTAATGGAGGAGAACGTTCGAAGCCAAGAACTGGTGATCGAATCACATCCCTTAAAGAGAAAATGAATAGAGAATATTCTTTTAAAAAGGAGAGCGTGGCAAAGCTGTTCAAACAAGCGCTTAATGCTGGTCTTGAATTACCAGAGTGTAAAAGACCCGAAGAAGCTGATCAAAAAGATGATCCAAGTTATTGCCCGTATCACCGAGTTATCAGTCACCCTATTGAAGATTGTTACGTCTTCAAAGACTGGCTTGAAAGAAAGTACAAAAATGGTGAATTCACACTATCGAATAGTGTTTTAGTTCACCCAAAGAAGGAGTTTGTGAAGGTGATTGTGTCTTCTCCTATACCCCAGGAGAAGAAGAAAATGATGTCAGAAAAAGATGAATGACAGACCGTAATCTCCAAGAAGACAATAAAGATGATCAAACAATTGGAAAGAGTCCCCAACATCAAATGGAAATCCTCTACATAACCAGTGCTTGAATTAAAAGGAAATCTAAATTCAGGTGCATCCACTTCCAGGTCATTAACTCGGAGACGTCCTAATACGAAGCGGTTCTATAAGGCATCATCCAAGAAGTCTAATAACTCAAATAAGCACATCAAGCAGAAGAAGAAAAGATCAACACTTCAAAAGATCATCAACAATTTGGAGGATTATCATCAACCATTGAGACGGCCTATAACACTTGCGGATTTTCTGTCCAAGCTTCAAATAGACCAATCAGAAGTGGAAGATGATGAACAAAAAAATGAAGATCAACTCCATGTAGAAACATGTCGAGTCATCTCAACGACATCGAATGTAGCCCAAAGAGATTTTGTAAAAGATCATGATAGGGGTCATATAGCAATATCTCCCACAAAAATGATTGATAGAATGATATCTGAGTCATGTTTGATGGTGTTACATACAAATTATAACTCAGAGGAAGAACTGTGTTTTCCAAGTGAAGATGAGTCAGATCAGCAAATAGCTTCACGAATGGAGCGTGTGAAGCTAAATGAAGACTTTGAACATTCAACAAAAACTTCATCAGATGATGTTGAATCAAACGAAGTGGCTCAAGTACAATTAAGAAGTGGTAAAGTGTTGCCACCACCACCACTAAAAAAGGGGTTATCAAGCAAAGATAGGGAAAAGATATAGTCGTCAACGAAGAAATTATCCATAAAGATCATAAGAAGAAATTTGATATGAATAAAGGGATAGAGTATAATATCATTTCCCATTTGAGGAAGATCCCAGCACAACTCAGCATCTATGAAGCTCTTCTGATGTCAAAAGATCTTCGAGAAACTTTGATACAGGCTCTCAAAAATCCAGAGAGATATGAAGCATATTTCGCAGAAAGATGTTTGAGCGAAGTTCTTCATGCCAGAAATGAACCTGTTATTACATTCTCTGAAGAAGATCTCATGTTGGGGACTACAGAACATAATCGCCCTTTATATGTCACAGCAGAAAGTGATGACATCATAATAAGGCGAATCTTGATTGATCCTGGGTCTTCAATAAACCTCATGAGCTTGCGCACACTAAGGTCTTTATCCCTAGATATTCAACATCTAGGTTCAGATAAACTTATGGTGCATGACTTCAACGAGAAAGGACAAAAAACTGTAGGTTCGTTTGTTCTTCCACTGAAATTTGGAGAATTATACACAGAAGCCAAATTTCATATTATCGATGCAGACACTTCCTTCAAGGCACTCTTGGGTAGACCATGGCTCCATGAGAATGGTCTTGTTCCATCAACTATGCACCAATGCATGAAATATCTAAAGGATGGGGAAGAGTTCCGAATTTCTGGAGATATACAACCCTTCGCAGTCCACGAAGTGAAAATTTATGATGATGCAAAATACTTCATTCCAAATAAAGTAATGCCGATAAAATCTTCTGCAAGTAAAACATCTACCACAATGAGTACAAAACAATCCAAAGGAGTTGAAGAAAAGGAGACAAGAAGAAAACCACAAAATTTTCCTAAAAGGGCTAACACATTACCTAAATCAAATAAAGTTGTACTCCACCTGGGAAGTGATACGGAGGAAGATGATGGTATCTCTGAAATCCACAAGCCTTTGATTAAAGAAAAGCCAAGAGAATACTTTTGTAGTTACACTGATCCCTCCACAACATTTTAGAGAAATCGTATCCCGTGAGGTTCATAATGTTGAAGAGCTTAAAACATTTTATGTACCTCCCCTACGTGAAAGTAGTGAACCAGGAAGCTTATTCTACAAATTTGGAGAGTATCAAGAAGATAATATCAACGAGCTTGGGAATTTCGATGAAGATACAGAAATAATTCCTACAGAGATGCCTAGATATTGCCCCAAAAGAATTCAGCAAATGATACAAAAAGCTGGAGTTCATAATATGGTTACTTGGAGACGAGCACGTTTCTTTCAAAGAATGTGGTGTAACGAATTATCAAAAATGGGTAATCGTGATACAAAAGGCTTGGGATTTGTTGCAGTAGAACATACTAATCAAAATGTATGTTATGTAATAAAAGACAAATATTTGGTTACTAAAAACACAGAAATGAATGAAGAAAAAGATGTGGAAGCCAAACCTACACCAGAGGAACTTGAAGATGGTGGACAGGCTGCTACCATGGATGAGCTTAAAGAAATAAACTTGGAAACTGACGAGGATCATCGCCCGACCTTCATTAGTGCTCTTCTCTCCAAGAATAAAGTTGAAAAGATGAAAGCATTACTCAGTGAATTCAGGGATTGCTTTGCTTGGACATACGATGAAATGCCAGGCTTATCCCCTGATATAGATGTTCACAAATTAGCAATTAAATCAGGTGCAGTACCTGTTAAGCAAGCTCCAAGACGAATGAGGTTGGAGATTGAAGAGCAAGTGATTGCAGAAACCAAGAAGCTCATCGAAGCAGGTTTCATTCGAGAAGAAAAATATGCTGATTGGATCGCCAACATTGTCCCGGTGAAAAAGAAGAATGGACAAATTCGCATATGCATCGATTTTCGAGATCTTAATAAGGCGTGTCTAAAAGACGACTTCCCACTTCCAATATCAGAACTGTTGGTTGACAATACATCCAATTATGATATATTCTCATTTATGGATGGGTCGTCGGGATATAACCAAATCAAAATGGCACCTGAAGATGAAAAGCATACATCTTTCAGGATGCCTATCGGCATATTCTGCTACACAGTCATGCCCTTTGGCTTGAAGAATGCGGGAGCTACATACCAAAGAGCCATGACACATATATTTGATGAGCTTATCCATCAAAAAGTTGAATGTTATGTGGATGATCTTGTTGTGAAAAGTATAGATCGAAAAGATCACCTCCAAGATTTGAGAATTGTATTTGAAAGAATCAGAAAATTCAATCTCAAAATGAATCTACTCAAATGTGCTTTCGGAGTTTCTTCAGGAAAATTTCTTGGGTACGTTGTACGGCACCGAGGAATTGAGGTGGATCCTAACAAAGTCAAAGCAATCATAGAAAGGCCGCCTCCGAAAAGTCTCCGTCAACTTCGTTCTTTACAAGGACAACTTGCATTTATACAACGGTTCATCTCAAATTTATCAGGCAGATGTCAACCATTTGCAAAGCTGATGAAGAAAGACATTCGTTTTAAATGGGATGATGACTGTCAAGAAGCTTTTGATAGTATCAAAAGATATCTTCTGAGCCCACCCATCCTTGCAGCACCAATTCCAGGGAAGCTTCTTATTCTATACACCGCAGTATTGGAAGAGTCCCTTGGAGCATTGCTAGCTCAGCACAAAGAAGAAGGCAAAGAAAATGCACTATACTATATCAGTCGAAGATTGATAGGAGCAGAAATACGCTACTCTTCAATTGAGAAACACTGTCTGGCGTTGATTTTTGCGGTCCAAAAGCTCCGCCATTATATGTTATCTCATAAAATAACACTGATATCAAAGATTGATCCGCTGAAATTCTTGATGACAAGACCAGCGTTGACAGGTCGCCTAGCCAGGTGGGCAGTGATACTTCTGCAGTTTGATATCACATATATCCCTCAAAAAGCAGTGAAAGGACAAGTTTTAGCAGATTTTCTTGCCGCACATCCCGTTCTTGCAGACTCGCCGCTCAATGACGATCTGCCCGATGAACAAATTCTAGTTGTTATAGAAAAAGAGAAATCACAAATATGGGAAATGTATTTTGATGGTGCATCGTCAATTAAACCTGCCCGACCCCCAAACCTTCCCAAAGCTCGAGCCGGCATCGGTCTCATTTTCATAGCGCCAAATGGAGGGATAATGAGATTCTCATTTGGTTTAACTGAACCTAGAACTAACAATGAAGCAGAATATGAAGCTTTAATAGCGGGTCTTGAGATCGCTATTTCAATAAAAGTTCAAAATCTCAAAATTTTTGGTGATTCTCAACTCATTATAAATCAAGTAATGGGTATTTATAAGATTGGCAGAATCGGATTGATTCACTATCATAGGCGAGTCCTCGAGCTCATGAGGCAGATTGCAAATATTACATTAATCCAAGTATCTCGAGCTCATAATAGTAATATTTCTTGCTAAAGATTCTCTTTTTCTATAACAACTTGAATTTGACACTCGTGACACTCAGGAGCAGATTCTTTAGCAAAACTTGCTAAAGAAATGGCGAGCATGAATGACGAGCCAGTACTAATCAGTGTCAACACACGTCGAGTACTAGAACCAGCAATTTTGTGTTCCCAGCAGGTAGAGGGGTCAATAAATCCAAGTCAGCAGGACATAACTTCGGTTGTTCCTCAATCTCCCCAACAAATTGCTCCTGAAAATCAACAAGATAAACCTCAGATGTTTACAGGAAGAAAATTTGGTAGAGCATCTGAATCTTGGCTTGAATGCCTAGAAGTTGAAGAGCAAAATGACTGGAGACAGCCTTTTATCAACTATTTCAGAGAAAACAAACTCCCTGAAGATAAATCATTAGCTACACAGATCAAGAAGAGAGCATTGCGATATGCGTTTGTCAACCATACGCTATATCGAAGGTCATTTGAGCAAATGTGGCTGCGTTGTTTAGGGAGGGATGAAGCTGATAAGGTTATTTCTGAAGTTCATGAAGGACTATGCGGTGCACATCAATCAGGTCCTAAAATGGCCATCAAAGTTAAAAGGATGGGTTATTACTGGCCATCAATGGTAAAGGATTGCACAAATCATGCAGATATATGTCACGAGTGTCAAATTCATGGCAATATCATACATCAACCTCCAAATTCTTTACATCCCACTATAGCGTCCTGGCCATTTGAATGCTGGGGGACAGATGTAATAGGGCCAATTGATCCACCATCATCAGCTGGGCATCGCTTCATATTAGCGGCAACAGACTATTTTTCTAAATGGGCTGAAGCATTCCATTCAAAGAAGTCACTGCTCATCATGTGATTAACTTCTTCACTCATAATGTTATCTACAGATTTGGTGTTCCGCGCCGCATAATCTCAGACAACGGTCTAGCTTTCAAAAATACCAAGATTTATAAATTCATTGAGCAACATAAAATTGATTGGAGATATTCATCAATCTATAATCCAAGGGCAAATGGATTAGCAGAAGCCTTCAACAAAACGCTCGTAAAGCTGCTCAAGAAAATTCTTACAAAAAATAAAAGAGAATGGCATACTAAGTTGGCAGAAGCATTATGGGCATATCGTACTACATACAAAACACCAACGAAAGCAACTCCTTATGCATTGGTGTTTGGAGCTGAAGCTGTGTTGCCACTCGAAGTTGAGTTGCCGTCACTTCGGGTAGCTGTTCAGTATGATCTCACAGAAGAACAAAATGCTCGCCTACGAATGGAAGAACTTGATGCGTTGGATGAAGTTCGACTCCAGGCTCAACAAAATTTAGAGATTTATCGAGCAAGGATGGTGAAATCTTTTGACCGTATGGTACGCCATCGAGCATTTCAAGAAGGAGAATTGGTCCTGGTGCTGAGAAGACCAATTATCCCACACCGAAGGATTGGTGGAAAATTTGAACCAAATTGGGAAGGTCCTTTTGTCATCGAGAAGGTGTACCAAGGTGGAGCATATCAACTTATTGATTTAGAAGGTCGACGACCTATGCCCCCGAAATGGGAGATACTTAAAGAAGTATTATTCTTAAAAAAGTAAGTTGAAGATCATTCCCTTGTAAAAGGAGATAATAATTCTAAGATGTCTTATAAATTCTGCCACAAGACAGGGGGCATTTTTAAGTTTAAAAATGCCAAAAATCTGGTGACGGATGAAATTTCCCTTCAAGGCAGGGGGCATTTTAAATATTTATTTGGGTTATCATCGAACCCCAAATAAATATTTAAAATCATTCATGAAGCTATCACAACATATATATGGGGCAAAAGCTGGTGCCTTCAAGCAAGCAAATATACGATCATCGCAAAAATTTAGCCAAAAATCTCGAAGTTCAGATTGAGAAGAAATTTTGATCTGCAACTTCAACAAATCAAATTCGACAAGTATAAACTGTCATAGTACAAGTCCAGTGCTCAAACAGATATAATATCAATCTCAACAAGCCTATATGTGGCCGAGCCACTGATAGCTTTACCTACTCAACAAGCCGTTATAAGAGGCCGTAATAGGAAAGCGTCTGTTTTGTTAGCCCGATGAAAAATACTATCAAGTTTAATATTTGTCCAATTTAGCAAATCAAAGCAGTTCAGATTCAAAAAATTTTCTCAACTAACAAATGGATTGAGATAAAATTCAGAAAAAAAAAAATCTCTCAATCAACTCAAAGGCACCAAGCCACAATGAAAAAACTCCTTTCAAATTTAGAAGCATTATCCTTCAATAAATCTGTCAAGCACAAAGCTAAGATCGAAGGAGCTTCTTTTCTTCAACATATCTGTCAAAGCACAAAGCTTTGGACCGAAGAAGTTATCCCACAGTTCTTATAAAGCCATAGGCTAAAGAAAGGAAATATTGTCATCATCAAAGTCCGCCATGCAAAAAGCTTTGGACAGATAACTATTTGCCACCGACCTAATATCATTCTAAAAGATTTAGGTCACCAATATGGATTCTTCATCAAGCACATGAAAGCACAAAGCTAGGGCAGAAGAAATATTAATTCATAACAAATCGTAAAGATAAATCATGGATTTCTAAAAGACCCTCTATATGACATCTAAAATTTAGTTTTAGAGATCTGTAGGGTCAACCAGTTTACAACAAACATGATCTGCTATAGAGCGCATATCATATTTGTTGGGGGGCATTTGTTGACGGTAATTGCATTCCATTGACTCCCCCACCGAAAAACTCACGACAAAACCGTCCCCGGTCCCACCTCACGTGGATGATCACCAAAACGAAGCGACTGTTCGTTCAAAAATCACAAACCGCCTCTCTCACGACATAAAATCGAAGAACCCTCTCTCATTCGGAAAAAAAAAAAAACACGCACTCACACGCTTAGAGGAACGGAAGGAATCGCAAGAAGAAAAAGAAAACTTACCTCTTCTCCAGACTCCGTCCAAACCCGACGCCACCTCTGCTCCCGCCGAAGTTCGCCGGCCTCCATCGACTCCAAAGGTGGAACCCGACGCTGACTCCGGCCTCCCGCCTCCGCCTACCGCCGAGCATCCGACCTCAGGCCGCCGACCCACCGCTGACCTCACCTGCTCCGACCAACGAACCCGCCGTCTCCTCCTCCGCCCGACACCGTGCGTGAGCCGCCAATGTGCCCTAGCCCGATCGGGCTCTCTCCCGATCTCACTCTCTTCCCCTCTGTTATATTATATATGATATATTATTTATATAATGTATTATATATAATATAATATTATTTATTATAATATACATGTAATAATATATATATTATATTATGTTATATTAGATTATAATATATATTTTATATTATAATATAATATAATATATATATATATAAATATATATTATTTTAATAATTAAAAAAAAAAAAAAAAGGATAAATGTGGAAAGATATGTGAGGATTTTCATACAGGTGTCGAAGACCCCGGCCGTCGCATCTTAGATCCGACCGGGATGATTTCAAATTGAAGACCATACGCCGTCGATCTTTGATCCGGGTATGATGGTTTAAAAATTGAAGACCCTACACAGTCGATCTTTGATCCTGGTAGGATGGTTTAAAATTGAAGACCTCGCGCCGTCGATCTTTGATCCGGGCGGGAAGAACTACGGCAGTGCCGTCCTGATTTCTCCCTCGGTGGGGAGGAGACGCCGGGAGGCTGCCGAAATTTTCATTGAACAACAAAAGGACTTGGACTAAAATTAAAAAATTGATTTGAACGAAATTCAAATTTAAAATCAATTTTTGACTTACACTCAAAATGAACTTAAATCTAATTTAATTTTGAAATTGACTTGATATGTGGTTCAAATAGAGGTTTTCATTAATACCTCGCATTTCAAGAATAATAAAATTATTTGATCCATTATTAAATCATGAAGGGTGTTAATTTCATAAACAATTTGAGAAAGCTTGAGAATATTTTAACTTCAAATTGAAAAGTGATTATGAGCATCTTGCTTCAAAAGTTGTGTATGTTAATCAACATAAAGATGCTTATATTGATTTGAAGGTTAATGGGTGCATAATTAGCATTTTAAAATAGTAAATATTCGAGTGCTAATATTTTATTCCATTTCATACTTGTCTAAAATTTTTAAATGCTATCTTAGAAGATTCAATGTCAAGGAAAAGTTGCATTTGACATTGACAAGTATGTCCATACAAGATGAAAGAAATATGAAAAACCGTTATTGAATCAATTTGTCAAGCTATAGTTATATAATCATTTAATGCAAGCAACTTATGTTGCAATAATAAAAAAAAAATGATTTTATAGCTTTAGAGATATATAGCAATATCACCCATAATCACATAAGTAATCAGTTATGGATCATAAGACACCCTTAGCACCTATTCAATAGTCTCATATGATTACAAAATCAATGTGTTATGAACATGATACTCCACACCATCATTCTCTTTCTTTAAACAAATTCTATTGAAAATAAGTGAGTATCTCGGTTCTCGCAAAGCATTTTCAAGATATATTGTGGTAATACCTCCAAGATGATTTATGAATCCTTAAAAGATATATGAAATTTCAATCATCAAGTTAGTTTATGACATGGGGCTGATTACAATGATTTGTGTACCCATCAAATACGAGTATGGTGGAGATGCATTAAGAGAAAAAAAAAAAAAAAGATAACAGAATATTCATAGCAACTAATACAATTCTCCTACGAACACTAGCATGATCTAGTAGTGGAGATTGAGCAAACACCCTCTACGAGTTGTGCTAAGTGACACTTAGAGGAATTAAAATAGACTAAATGTAATAACTGAAATCTGGAAAGCTTTAACGCCACCGGATCCGCAACACGTATACAAGCGGACAGAAGGCGTTTGTAGGCCCCTTAAACGAAATTTTGGGCATTTCCTAAATAAATCCACTCGCAAATGGATCATATTTAAATATTTTAAAATACCCCCCTTATGTGTTAAATATGATCCCTAATACTAAATACATCCCTGCATGTGCTCCTGTCAATATATTAAAATTACAAACATCAATGACCGAGAATGCTGCGCAGGGTCAAATGCTGCAACCCGCATGTGCTCCGATCATCAAATATAAATGTCAAATCCAACGATCCGAGAATGCTGCGCGGGTTAAATATTCAAGTTTCATCCTCCTCCTGTAAAGGACTGGAGTTGACACGACTTGAATAACAAAATGCATCCCAAAATCCTACGAAAATACAAGTGACCTTAATGCCACCCCGATGATGGCCGTGTTGAACGAAGATATCAACCGGAGGGGTCCATTCACAAATATTTTTCAAATATCATTCCTACCAAATTCTTACAAAAATACAAGTGACCTTAATGTCACCCCGATGATGGCCGTGTTGACAGAAAATCTCAACCGGAGGGGTCAAATCTATAGTCAAACAAAAGTCCAAATTCTTGAAATAAAATCTATCAACTGAAAACTCAAAACTAAAAATCATCCACCTCCCGCAATTATTTGTCGGGGGTGATAAATTTAAAATTAACCTCAGCTCACAAAGAGCGAATGTGTGTTGGGTGTGTCACTTTGATTCATTCTCAAATAGTCTCTTGCCAACAGGGACGTGGCACGTGCCCTCTGATCGGATGGTTTCGCCGCAAAATGGCACCATTATATTACGATCACGGCCAAAGCCCGTATGTTCCCTAAAGACGTCAAACCTTTGAGCGATGGATCACAGGGTATATCCAATAGGCATAAAGTCCTCTGTTAGCTAAGGTGGATTCAAATATATTCCTTTAGACAAATACCAACTCAGGTCTACAAGGTATTCTTGGACGAAGCAACCCATGGCTGCCGACAAGTTGCCTTCTGTCAGGTTGGGTCGACTACCTCCTCTGACTAAGTAGACCAGGGATCATGACAGCCCGGGACGACGGAACCATGGGATCTTGATCGGGCTCGTCTTCATTCCCCCCAACATCAGTTTTAAGTTTGTGGTGATAAATTCTAAATTCCAAACTTTAAAATTCAAAACCCTAAATTATTGCTATTATACAATAGGTTCATAACTTATGTGATATCCTTAACGACTAGCCTTAATCGAAAGTTCTCTCCTATTATTGGGAGGGGTAATTAACTATAGGGGCTTGCGCCTATAGGAAATAAGAACTCAGATCAAAAAGTCCTCACAAAATGAGGGCGAAATCTCTGGGTAGTGTCTTATCTAAAACCCAATCTGCCTTCTGAAAATTCCCCCTGGAACACATCCTAAAATTGGAATTTTCGGAGCCCACATATACTAATAGGTAATGCTATCTCTTTTAAGGAGAGCCATTTTGATCCCTACCTCATCTTTGTTAACTTATTTTTGCATTTCATTCAACAGTGAAGCACAAAATTTTGGGACAAATTTTAACTCTATGACTAATAATCTTTAGCAAATAGGCTTTCACTCTAAAATACAACATTACAATAATTATATTTGAATGCAATATTTCCTTCACATTTAGAAGATTTTTCCAATTTAGTAAATAGCTAATTACCCTTCTATTGAATATTTTAAAATCATCATAAATTCTTAAATTTAAATTATTATATTAAAGCATTGAAAATAGAAAAAATGCATGTTTTTTCATAGCAAAGAAGAAATTAAGTTAAAAAAGGAATGGCTAAAACTATAACTAGTTTTTTCCTTCTACTTTCCCTAAAATCTTTCCCTTTCTCTCATTATTTTTTGAAGCCACTTGTATATTTGTCTCAATAAAAAAAGCATGCTTCCAGTCATTAATTAACAAAAGATTGGGACTCCACTATTGTTTCATGGTGTTACAAATGAACCAAGTGTTCGAAGAGCTATTTGTCGCTCGACTCGATTAAATCTCGTTCTTAATCATTTAATCCATTAAGCAAACAAGCTTGAATATTTTTTAAAATGCTCGATACTTAAATAAATAAGTTGAAAAACTATGTTCGATTCATTTATGTGCATGAACAACATCATTTAAAACTTGTGAATAAACTCGACATAGAGCTAGATTCTTGTTCAATACAAAGCTCGTGAATAAGATCATTAAAAACTCAATTAAAGATTGATTATAAAAATGATGAACATATCTAATATAAATGTTTTATATTATTGCAATTATTATTCTACCAACTCATCAATTTGTGGACTATTGTAATTATTCTATAATTATTATTTCGGAATTTCACATATTTCACATTTAAAAAATCTCTTAGGATTGTATAAATAGTACACAAATAATGGAATGAATTATTCAACAAATTTTCTCAAATTTTTGTCAATGAAAATGAAAAGAGCATTGCTAACATTGACAAAAATATTGACTTGAGTGAACCACTATTTCACTATGATTGAAAACTGAAAAGAGAGAAATAAAATGGAGTTGGAGCATTAAAGAAGTTGAAAGATAATTGAATTATAGTGGATTAGCTGGTTGTGTTATTAATTTGTTACTTCATTTAAATATCTATTGAATACAACGTTAATTGATATATGAAATAAGAAGAAATTGATAGTGACAAGATGTTGAAAATGATGAGAAAAATAAATCAATGGACAATAGACTTATTACATATAATAATTTTTCAGAAAATGCTGAAAGTAAATAAGAGGACAATCCAGACTAATCCTAATGTTGTATTTAAGTCTTAATTGAGGCCTTAAACTAAAGTTAGTTTCACTTGAGAATTAAGAGAGATTAGAATTTAATACTGAGATTAGTTTTATTTTTCTTATTGTCTATTTTTATAGTTTAACATGATGACTAAAGTTAATTTGTAGAAGGTTTAGGCCATATTTAAAAATTTCTTTGATTATATATATATATATATATAGTTCAAGGTTTATGCCTCAATCCATCAGCTCACACCTCACCTCGATAAAATAAATCATCTTTGTCCCCCGGTTTTGCATTTTTAAAACTTGCTATAAATAGCACAAAAATAAAAACTCAAGCCACAAATCAATAGAAAAGAAGCTTATCAAGAAGTAGGACATGCTTCAGCGTTTCATTGAATGCATTCAAGATCACAAGTTAAACATGCTTAGTCATATTTACCTACAAAAGTTTAGGTAAATCATCGAGGACCAACATTGCCAAATATTTCAAGTACTCACCAAATGGAGGAAGGATAGAATTTCTATTAAAATGATAAGGGAAGCATCATTAAAGCATCCTTGAATCAATAGAGAACTTCAAATACATCATCTGATCTCATTGGTTTTTCATACTATCTTATTTGAAGCGTGTAGCCGAAAGTGTCCACACAAAAGTCTAATAAATTCAAGCACCCCAAATTTCTAACAAAGTCTTTTGTTGGGGAAAAAAATTACTATTCAGGAAAAGATAGCTTTTTATCAAGTGGACGCCAAACTCTGTAGAAATATGAGGAGAAATAAAGCTTCATAAGAAAGAAGAAATGAACCACAAACGTAACTTAAAGACTCAAGAACTTCTGTTTCATCAATAAATCTAATGAAAATGCATACGAAGTTGTGTTCACATAATTAAATAGCAGAAGCAAAATGTCAAACCTCAGCATTAATGTACCGGACCTTCTTCAATTCAAACTCAGAATCGTTGTTGTGTTCTTCCCTTTCAAGGACAGCAAGCACATCATAAGACAAAGCCTCCTCAGAAGTTGGGAAGCCAATGCAAGTCAGATCAATATCTCCATTAGGAAGATATGTTCTTAAGGGAAATGATCCAAATGGAAATATCTGTAGTTATTTCAAGGTATAAGGAAACCAATCTTGAAGCAATACGTGATAAAGTCATAATAGAAATAAAAGCGGTCCACAGAAAGCATAAAGGAAGTTGAAAAGAGCATTTCCTAAAGACATGAATGATGGACATTAGCATTACTGCTCCAAGCATCATCCCATTTACTCATTGGATTAGTACAGGTACGGGTAAAAATATGATTACAAGAGGAACTACGTACGAAATATCTAAAATCTTAGTTATTAGTAAAAGGAAAAATATACAGAAATTAATAAAAATATTAGAGATATGGAAAGGATAGAAATAAACATAGGAAAAATAGAACATTCACTATATGACGTTAGGACTTACATTCAAATGGCAAAGAGAACGTTTGATATTATAAAGGGAAGGAGTGTCCGCTCATTACCTCCCCAGAATAACTTATTAAGTGCACGTGTACAAAAGGGCAGACGAATTTGTTGAGAATAAATAAATAAATAGAATATTATTCTTAAGACACTGAGACCAGAGAAAGATATACACTACAATATTTCTTACATGAAATATAGGTCATATCATATATTCAGCTAAACTTAGAAGTTACACTTAAAAACACCTAATCCCAAAAAAATAAGATTTCCAATCCTAACTCACAAAAAATAAATATTGCACAAGCTATCATAGTGGGACTATTTTGGTTCCTGTTTAAAGAGTTGAGAGACCAAAATGATCCTTTCATATAGTTGGAGAATATTTTGATGTTTTATAATGAGTCAAAGGACCATTTTGTTTCTTTTCTCATTAGAGAGTATGATGTGAAACTACATGATGTGAAAAGAATTGCACTTGAAAATTAATAGAAGTAAAGATTTTACCTTGCTATTAAACCCTTTTGCATAGTCAAGTTGAGTTTAAGAATTAGACGATGATAGATTAAGCAATAGCAATTGGTTACAAGTAGAGATAACGGAGACTTACAAAATAACTACTAAAGATAAAATTAATGCGAATAGCTAGAGATAACAAAAGCCACAAATTTAAGGTCTAGATCCTTCACCTTGAGATCTATCACTCATAGTTTTGGTGGAGGTTAGCGGAAGAAGGCCGTGAGCAAACTTAACGACGCCACAAATAGACAAGCGATCTTGAGAGAACTCTTCGTCGGGGAGGAGGCCGGGTTCGGAGGAGCGGATGGATGACTATCAATGACCCACTCGGAAGTTGGATGTTGTTCGTCAATTACTTGTATAAGTGTCGGTAGGATTCGATCAAGGTAAGCTCCAACAGTATCTTCGTCCGTCTCAAATCCGGCGTCGAAGAATGGCGACCGATAGACGTCGAGGTTGCCGTGGATGTCAAATACCAATCCCCATTCAAGCTCGGGGTCCGCCATGCATGGTGGGAAAGGGGATTGAGGACAAAATTTAGAGAGGAGCGGGCAGACGCGATACCGTGGAGGGAGGGGAAGTCACGGCTTGGAGAGGGCAAGGGAGGGGCGGTGGATGTGAGGGAAAGAATTATCCTTGAGTGCTTGGGATAGCAACTAGGGAAAATTCCACAGAGAAACTGAAATTTTATTTCAGTTTTCGTACAGGTGAGAGGGGGAGTAATTTAGAGGAAAATAAGTGAGGTGGGGCCAAGGCAATTGAGTGGCTGATTTAAATAAATCTTGCATTAAAATCTAATGAAGGCTTAGGAAGGAAAACTGTCGTTGCCTGAATCAGGCAAAAGTTGAATTTCAAATTAGTTTGAAATCCATTAGAGGCTAATGGCTGAAATTCTAGACTCAATTAAGGAAATCATTTAGAGCTCCTTAACGGGTGAAATTTAAAATAGAATTTCCTGAAGAGGGGGCGGGAAGGGATTACGAGAAGGGTTGGTGGGGATTTAGCCGGCGGGAGGCCGGCAGCCGGCCGGCGGCAGCTGATCTAGCCGGCGGGATTGGAGGCACGGGCTGGCTGTCCAGGACGCTGGCTGGCGTGATACTGGCTGGCGGGAGACGGGGCTATGGCCGGAGTGAGGTTGGTCAAGGAGCCGGTGGTGCTGTGGCTGGCGGGAGGCTGGTCAGGAGCCGGTGGCCTGATTACAGAAATCTGAAAATTTCTGTAGTTTGATCTCCTTTATCTTGAATTCATTCAGCTCTTCTTCCACACAATAATCCGGGGTAAATCTAGAACTCACGGAGAGATCTAATTTAACCGTCGAACTCACTAAGAGATCTCAGATACAAGCACTCACAAAGAGAACCAAGAGAAATATCATTTCATTCCAAAAACTACCAAATCCATTACATGAGGCCTCTTTATAAAGAGGATAGCATAAAGAAACTAAAAGACAGAAATGCCCACTGGGCTACATAAGCAAAGCAATGCCCTCAGGGGCAAAAATGGAAAAACTAAAATACATATGAAAATAGACTGAAACTAAATCAGAAATAAAGGCTCTGGATCATAGCCGCTGATCTGTGTCGCCGGCGATGATACACATGTCGAAATCTGATGTCCCCATCATTCTCCCCGGGTGGGAGAAAACTCGACCCTGTCGAGTGAGTGTCTCTAGAAGCCTCGTACCACTCCAGCAAGTCTGGGTCCAATCTCTGCAGCTCATCTCGGTCGATCCACACGTTCTCCGTCTCCGGCTTTCCTGCCCATTGAATCAAGTATCTCCTGTGACCACCGTCTTTAGTAGAAATAATTTCATCACTAAGTATTGCTTCGACCCTTTCCGCAGTAGGTAAAGTGGGCATGTTTGGGAGTGGAGGTAGGCTGGGGATCTCACCAGGTGGGGACTCACAAGGCTCATCAAGTAAAGGGTTGGGAGGGTTAAACTCTGGACCTTCATAGGTTACAAGATCTTCAACGTTAAAAGTGGGGCTAAAGTTAAAACCTTCAGGAAGGTCAAGCACATAAGCATTACTATTTATTTTAGAAATTATTTTGAAAGGGCCCGCGCTTCTCGCGTGTAATTTCTTAACGGCCCCTTGCGGGAACCGCTCCGGACGAATCCGAACCATCACATAATCACCTACATCAAATTCTTTGAACCTTCTCTTGAGGTCCGCATTGAGTTTATAGTTAGCATTGCTCAATTCAATTCTTTTATTAATTTCTTTGTGCAATTCTTGTAAATGTGATGCAAATGTAGATGCAGACTCAGATGACCTAGACTTATGACTCATGGGAATTAAATCTATAGGTTGCCTAGGTTGGTGTCCATACACGATCTCCGCAGGACTCATACCTGTGGTTCTATTGACAGAATTGTTATAGGCAAACTCGGCAATGGGTAACTTAGAATCTCAATCTCTAAGGTTTTCTCCAACTAACGTCCTTAAAAGGTTTCCTAGACTTCTGTTAACAACTTCAGTCTGTCCATCGGTCTGTAGGTGGAAGGCTGTGGAAATCTGCAATTTCGTACTCATCTTAAACCATAATGTTTTCCAAAAATAACTCATAAATTTAACATCCCTGTCAGAGACAATCGTCTTTGGGAGTCCATGAAGTCTCACAATTTCATCAAAGTAGAGCTTAGCGACCCGGGAGGCATCAAAAGTTTTCGCACAGGGGAGGAAATGGGCCATCTTAGAGAACCTATCGACGACAACACAAACAGAATCGTGTTTTCTCAGAGTTTTTGGCAACCCTAAAACAAAGTCCAAGCTTACGTCCTGCCAAGGGCAATTGGGTACGGGAAGCGGTGTGTAGAGGCCCGTATTTTGCTTACGTTGTTTGGCTAACTGGCAGGTGTGACACCTCCGTATGAGTTTGCCTACGTCACGTTTTAGGGTGGGCCAATAAAAATGATTTTCTAGTGCAACAATGGTCTTGGCTTGCCCGAAGTGGCCAGCTAAACCTCCAGCGTGTAATTCCCAAACTAGAAATTCCCGTATAGAAGTGTTGGGGATACAAAGCTTATGGGCTTTGAACAGATAGCCATCTTCTATGAGAAAATCGTTCATAACATGATCTTCCCCGCTTGTCAGTAAGGAAAAGGTTTCTTTGAAATCAGGACAGTCCAAGTAGTCCCCTTTAAGACGTTCAAATCTGGTAACCTCAGTTCTCATTCCTTGAGTAATCATCAGCCTTCTACTAAGGGCATCCGCCGCTTTATTCTCAGATCCAGCTTTATGTCTAATCGTGTAGGTATACTCTTGTAAGAACTCAACCCAGCGACCATGACGGGCATTAAGTTTCTTCTGAGAGTTGATGTATCTTAAGGCCTCGTGGTCCGAGAAAATCACAAATTCTTGTGGCAAAAGATAATGTCTCCAGTATCTGAGGGATTGGATGACAGCATAAAATTCTTTGTCATAGGTGGAGTACCTCTGACGAATGTCATTTAATTTCTCACTAAAGTATGTCACAGGGTGCCCTTCTTGGGATAAAACTCCTCCTATACCAATTCCTGATGCGTCGCAGGTTAATTCAAAAACTTTAGAAAAATCAGGGAGACGCATGACAGGGGATTCAACCATTTTTCTCTTAATGTCCTTGAAGGCTTTAGTGGCAGCTGTTGTCCAATGAAAATCACCCTTCTTGAGGCAGTCAGTTATAGGGGCCACTATAGTGCTAAAGTTCCTAATAAACCTTCTGTAAAAAGTGGCCAATCCATGAAAACTCCGAACATCTCTAATATTTTTAGGTTCCGGCCACTCAGTAATTGCCCTAACCTTTTCAGGGTCAGCGGAAATCCCTCGAGAAGAAATTATGAAACCCAAAAAGGTAACACTATCAGTGAGAAACACACATTTTTGGGGGTTGGCATACAGCTGCTCTTTCCTCAAAATCTCACAGATTTGCTTGAGATGTTTCAGATGTTGATCCACCGAATTACTATAGATTAAAATATCATCAAAGTAAACAACGACAAACTTCCCTAGAAAAGGTCGAAGGACTTGGGTCATAATTCGCATGAAAGTACTTGGAGCGTTGCTAAGACCGAATGGCATAACCATCCATTCATACAACCCATCTTTCGTCTTAAAAGCCGTCTTCCATTCATCCCCGGGGCGGATTCTGATCTGATGATATCCACTTTTAAGGTCAACTTTAGAGAACAACGTTGCTCCCGTCATCATGTCCAACATGTCGTCTAAACGCGGGATTGGAAAACGATACTTAACAGTAATCTTGTTGATAGCACGACTATCAACACACATCCTCCAAGAACCGTCTTTTTTAGGAGTTAAGAGGGCAGGGACTGCACACGGGCTAAGGCTTTCTTTGATAAACCCCTGCTGCAGGAGTTCATCTACTTGTCTTTTAAGTTCAGTGTGCTCAGTTGGGTTCATTCGATAGTGAGGGAGGTTTGGAAGTGAAGCTCCAGGCACTAAGTCAATCGCGTGTTGGATATCTCTAAGGGGGGCGAGTTGGTCAGGTAAGTCTTCCGGAAAAACATCAGCAAAGGTTTCTAAAAGAGGCTTGACCTCGTCAGGGACTAGTTCTCCTTGATCCTCCTTAACTTCCCTAGCCACTAAGGCGTACATTGGTGAACCTTGGTGAAATTCACTATCCATTTCTTTAGCAGTTAAGAAGTGCAAGCCTTTATTATGTTTAGGAGGTATAACATTAGCTTCACTTTTATCGGATCGGGGTTATGAGGGAATCAACTTAATCTTCTTCCCGTTGTGATCGAACACACAAGTGTTCGTCCTTCCATAGATGTGGACGTCGTTGTCAAACAACCAGGGACGACCAAGAATGATTTGGCCCACATCCATCGTCAACACATCACACCAAATCTTCTCTTGATATCCATTAAACTCAAGCGGGATAAGGCTCCTATCTTTGATTTCCATGGAAGTTGAGTTAATCGAGCCGACCTTATACGGGCTTGGGTGAGGTGTGGCCTTAAGGTTAAGCTTAGAAATCATGGCTGAGGAGACAGCATTGATGCAACTTCCGCTATCAACGATAACCTTACAATTCTTGTCTCCGATCTTAGTAAAAGTATGGAAGATGGAAGTTCTTCTCCAATCATCACTTGGTTTAGGTTGGGACAGTGCACACCTAACGACTTGTAGGGTGACAGGTTCATCTTCTGTAAAAGAATCTTCCTCCTCATCTACATGATGAACTAGGTCAGCTTCAGGTTCGTCCTCATCTTCATCAATCTCTTCAATTATGGTGACCTTATAAGGGCTGGAACATTGTGACGCAATATGCCCATACCCATGACATTTATAACATTTCGTTCCTGAGTTGGCTTTGGGTGCATCGCGTTCGGGTGCTTTACCTTTAGAGTCCGGACGAGGAGGGGCCGAACTAGCAGTAGGTCGACTACTTATCGAATTCGTGGGTCGGTTTTGTGGCTGGCTACTGGAGGTTCGATAGGAGTTAGGTCGGGTATCAAACTGCCTAGTGTTGGAGTGGGTCTTGGACTCTTCTAGGTCAAGTACCAGGCTGCAAGCGGCCTCTAAAGTGTCTACTCCTCTAGCAAACAGTTCAGTCCTAAGATCTTCTCTAAGGCCAGCTCTAAACATGGACAGGATTTGTGTAGGGGTGGCAGATTCCTCGCCGTTGCAACGAATCAGGAAATCGTCAAAGGCGGAGATGTAATCTTTAACAGGTTTGCTCCCCTGGGTTAGCCGATTCCACTTATCTAGAAGCTTAGGATAGTAGGAAGGTGGTAAGTACTTCCTCCTGAGTTCTTGCTTCATGGTCCTCCAATCGTTTATCGGATGTTCTCCTCTAGATTCACGCATGTTCTCCAAGTTGGTTCAGTACAGGTTGGCTCGTCCCGTGAGTTTCATCTCAGCGAATCTGACTTTCTTTGCTTCAGATATGTTATACCATTTAAAGTAACTATCCATCGCTTTAAGCCAATCTAAGAAAACTTGAGGGTCAAGGGTCCCGTCATAGGTTGGGGCATCTATCCTAATATTTTTCAGTAATTGAGCGTCGTTGTCTCTCCAAGGATTATCATTCCTAACGGGCTCTTGATGGGGTCGAGGGTGACGTTGGTAAGGGTCTTGAAAATGTCCGGGATCCCGCGGATGTTCATGATCGGGTCGGTTGTCTTCGCCATAAGGTGAGTGGGGTCTCGAAGGCGTATAGATTGTAGGATTTCCGTTGCGCTCGATATTATCTAATCGGTCACTCGTATGGCGTCTAAAGTCAGCTAGATCGGTTTGAGTGTTGCGGATTTGTTGAGTAACAGTGCCTAGTTGTCCCAAAATAAGGTCTAAGGTAGCTTGGAGATGCTGCGGATCCATGGGGAAAGTCTAGGGGTCACTAGGATAGGTAACGGGAAGGTGGGCAGCACCTAGACACTAAGGTAGAACGTTCCTACAGCTTCTATAAGTTGCTGGGCGGCTGTGGACAGCAACCTGCAACAAGGAGGTGAGTTGTCTAAAAGTTTTGGGTAGGTTTGCTTCACTGGACTGCAGCTATAGGCAGCTTACGGGTCACTTAAAAGCCTCAAAAAGTGCAGGAAAACGTTCAGGACAGCAGGGTTTTCAGGTGCGGTAATGACTCTACGCGGATGGGTGAGATGTAGAGGCTAAGACAGCACCTAGATGAAGTAAACTGCTAGAATACGAGGATGAAAGCATGCAGGAAATTACAGGACAGCACATAAAAACAGGAATTAAGGTTATATAAATGATGCTATGTATGCAAACGATTAATGGCAAATGAAATTATGCTCCTAGGATGCACCTAGCACAAGCAAAGCATGCTAGCCATGCTCTGATACCACAAATGATGTGAAACTACATGATGTGAAAAGAATTGCACTTGAAAATTAATAGAAGTAAAGATTTTACCTTGCTATTAAACCCTTTTGCGTAGTCAAGTTGAGTTTAAGAATTAGACGATGATAGATTAAGCAATAGCAATTGGTTACAAGTAGAGATAACGGAGACTTACAAAATAACTACTAAAGATAAAATTAATGTGAATAGCTAGAGATAACAAAAGCCAAAAATTTAAGGTCTAGATCCTTCACCTTGAGATCTATCACTCATAGTTTTGGTGGAGGTTAGCGGAAGAAGGCCGTGAGCAAACTTAACGACGCCACTAATAGACAAGCGACCTTGAGAGAACTCTTCGCCGGGGAGGAGGCCGGGTTCGGAGGAGCGGATGGATGACTATCAATGACCCACTCGGAAGTTGGATGTTGTTCGTCAATGACTTGTATAAGTGTAGGTAAGATTCGATCAAGGTAAGCTCCAACAGTATCTTCGTCCGTCTCAAATCCGGCGTCGAAGAATGGCGACCGATAGACGTCGAGGTTGCCGTGGATGTCAAATACCAATCCCCATTCAAGCTCGGGGTCCGCCATGCATGGTGGGAAAGGGGATTGAGGACAAAATTTAGAGAGGAGCGGGCAGACGCGATACCGTGGAGGGAGGGGAAGTCACGGCTTTGAGAGGGCAAGGGAGGGGCGGTGGATGTGAGGGAAAGAATTATCCTTGAGTGCTTGGGATAGCAACTAGGGAAAATTCCATAGAGAAACTGAAATTTTATTTCAGTTTTCGTACAGGTGAGAGGGGGAGTAATTTAGAGGAAAATAAGTGAGGTGGGGCCAAGGCAATTGAGTGGCTGATTTAAATAAATCTTGCATTAAAACCTAATGAAGGCTTAGGAAGGAAAACTGTCGTTGCCTGAATCAGGCAAAAGTTGAATTTCAAATTAGTTTGAAATCCATTAGAGGCTAATGGCTGAAATTCTAGACTCAATTAAGGAAATCATTTAGAGCTCCTTAACGGGTGAAATTTAAAATAGAATTTCCTGAAGAGGGGGCGGGAAGGGATTACGGGAAGGGATGGTGGGGATTTAGCCGGCGGGAGGCCGGCAGCCGGCCGGCGGCAGCTGATCTAGCCGGCGGGATTGGAGGCACGGGCTGGCTGTCCAGGACGCTGGCTGGCGTGATACTGGCTGGCGGGAGACGGGGCTATGGCCGGAGTGAGGTTGGTCAAGGAGCCGGTGGTGCTGTGGCTGACGGGAGGCTGGTCAGGAGCCGGTGGCCTGATTACAGAAATCTGAAAATTTCTGTAGTTTGATCTTCTTTATCTTGAATTCATTCAGCTCTTCTTCCACACAATAATCCGGGGTAAATCTAGAACTCACGGAGAGATCTAATTTAACCGTCGAACTCACTAAGAGATCTCAGATACAAGCACTCACAAAGAGAACCAAGAGAAATCATTTCATTCCAAAAACTACCAAATCCATTACATGAGGCCTCTTTATAAAGAGGATAACATAAAGAAACTAAAAGACAGAAATGCCCACTGGGCTACATAAGCAAAGCAATGCCCTCAGGGGCAAAAATGGAAAAACTAAAATACATATGAAAATAGACTGAAACTAAATCAGAAATAAAGGCTCTGGATCATAGCCGCTGATCTGCGTCGCCGGCGATGATACACATGTCGAAATCTGATGTCCCCATCAGAGTAACATTCTTTTCTTTAAAATTTGTTTGAACTTTGGAATGATGTTCATCAATTCTTTAAAATAGCTGGCATGTTAAATTAATAATTATTTCTATCATGGAAATAATTTTACGGTTCCAAAACATACAAGTTGACCTTAATTAAATAAATTTTATAACTTGAATTGCCAAGCTATCCTTTAAAAGGCAAGTATTTGAAGGGGTGTTGTTCAATCAATTCAAAAGCACAAAATCATTATTTATTTCCATTTTATGAATAAGCATTTTACATGCAACTATCAGTTATCTTTCATTGGCATGTCCAGGAGTTATGACCCTCTAGTCAAATTCTCCCTATCATGTGAAAGTAATTACGTTGGTATTGGCTTTGTACCTTTATATAAGTGCATATACAGCTTCCATATCTTTGATGGTTATTTTGCCACTCACGGATTTACCATGATCACATGATGAGAACCACATTTCACATCATCTCCAACTCATTCTCAAAGAGTTCAAACTGTGTTCGCATATAAACAAATTTATTGCCTTAAGTTCAGATAGTTAAACCCAAGTTTATTAAAAAACATGTTTGCTAACATTGAAACTATGGAACATTCATGCTGACTTTATTCAGCTCATAAAAAGTCATAGCTTAGATGATTAGACTAGGAATCTAGAAGAAACAGCCAAAGCTGGGGCTTCTTAATGAAGGGAAGAGCTGAGAAGTGAAAAGATGGAGATCGATCCAACATGTCCCCTCCCTTTCAAGAGAGGTTTAGCTTCATTCTATAATATGGCAGATCTTTTCTATAATAACTAGATGTCTATCTTCGCAGCTACTACCATGGTAAGATTCACGGGACAATTCACCGCGTGAATCACATAAAAGATAATCAGCATTAGGGTAGTACCAAAGGGAGGGAAAGAAGAACAATAAAAATATCAATTCTAAGAAATTTTATATGCCTTTAACTCATGACAATTAACATAACATTAATAGAACTATTTTTCTCAATAATTCCAAATAAAAGAGGTCCATTACAACAACAACAACATCATCAAACCTTTATACCATTCATTATAAAAAAAATAGAACACAAAAGGCTCTTATATGGTGAAAACTGAATGGTATGCCTCTTATACAAGTTAAAAATGGATTGGTTCACACAGTTTCTCTCATCAAGACATTATTCAATGTCAAACACTCCTATTATAAACACAAATAGGACAACCACAAATGCTTAAAGGCACACAACGGGAGAGATTATTTTGTGTGGCGTCCGAACATGTCCGGAGGCGAATCCGGACGCGCCACGTCACCGGGGGCCCAGTGCATCCGGTGACGTGGTGCGTCCGGATTTGACTCCAGATGCGTTCGTACGCCGCACAAAATAATTTTTCCTACAACAGACATGTGATTTTTCAGCAGTTAGCTATCTTGCATCTATGGCTAATCAATTTTAAGTTGCACCATGCCAACTTCCATATTAACGGAAACCTCATCAAAATACAACCGCAAGCAATTCAAAGCACCTACAAAAAACACAACTACTATTTTAAAACCTCCTAAAATTAAAACTAACGATTACACGTGACAATATCTACATTCTAAAAAAGTTTGTGGTAATGAAAAAATACTGCAAGTTAATAGTTCATACAGCCAACATAATTATGCTACCTATTAAAATTAGAACGAACAACGACAAATGTCGCAACAAATAATGCAAAGCTAAGAGGAATATAAAAGTGCAATCACGCAATAGAACGCAATAGAAATTATCAGTTATGGAAACTTGATACCAAAATAGAGCAAGACCAAGAAACGAAGGAAAACCCACGTCAATACCGATCAACTTATGCAAGTGCTTCACAACACTGTTCCTCCTCAGTTCCGATGCCAACGTAGGATGTATACACCGTATAATCCCCAGTGAAGCCTGCTCAGCCTGCCACCAAACACTGGCCTCGATCACCGATGGATTAGGGTTCGGTGGATGCGACTCCGGTGAAGTATATCCAGCTGGGACAAAGTCGACGCCTTCAGGTGGCCGCTGGGAACCCTCCTTCATGGTTGCACGCGCGGAAACCTAAGGTCTAAAAGCAAAATCTCTTTTCGGACGATCCAAATCATAGCTCGGACGATTAGACTAAGAATCAAGAAGAAGCAGCAAAAGCTGGGGCTTCTTGATGAATGGAAGAGCTGAGAAGTGAAGAGATGGAGATCGATCCAACACATCACCTCCCTTCCAAGAGATGTTTAGCTTCCTTCTTCCGTTCTTCTTGCTAAAACTCTTCGCAACAGAAATAAATGAATTCTCTTTTTGCCGTTCCGAGAATTTGGGACACAGGGCAGGGAGGGAGACAAAAAAGGGCGGATCTTTTCTGTAATAACTAGTAGTATTGATGTCTATCTTCGCGGCTACTGCCATGGTTAACATTCGCGGACAGGTCACCGCGCGAATCGCACAGACAGATTGTAACGCTCTGCTTCAAGCCTGCAACAATGAATTCAGATTTGTATGGATGAACTTTCTTTTTTTATTAACCTTATGGTCGCGGCAAAGTTGCATCAAAATCGAGGACGAAGCAATCCGTTTTAGCCCTAACTCCTAACGGTAGCTATGCCTCAACTTCTCATTCGAAATGGAGAATCGAATTTAATTAATCTTTTGAAAGTCGAAATTTTCGAGCATTACTCCCTTTATATCATTTACATTCTAACTCTAACTGAAGACTGTTTAAAATTTTCAAAGTTTAAGTAACACCTAACTTCTTGGGGGATGAGATCACATAAACAAGTTATGTCTTTGTTACGTCCTGGAGTATTCGCGGCGGTAGAGAAATATATATAGTTTAACGTCTTAGCATTGTACGAAAATCCAGCACATAAGCAGATAAGAGAGAGGGTGTAGCATTCATAAGAGACACCAGAGTTTTTACATGGAAACCCCTGAAAAAAAGGGGAAAAAATCACAAGGCCTAGTCCAATTTGAATGAATCCACTAGTATTTGCAGTCGATTTTTGTCGGCATGACCATAGTCGATAGGATGGAGGCGGGAAAGACCATTGTCTCGTGATGGAGGTCATAAGGACCATAGTATGCAACGGATGTCAGAAGAACCATAATCGACAGGAGATTGGAGTTAGAAAGATCGTTGTCTGTTGATGGAGGTCGGAAGGACCATAGTAGGCAACAGAGATCAGAATGACCGTAGTCGGCAGGAGACCGAGGTCAGAAAGATCGTTGTCTGTTGATGGAGGTTCAAAGGACCATAGTAGGCGATGGAGGTCAGAAGGATCGTAGTCGGCAGGAGATCGATGTCAGAAAAATCGTTGTCTGTTGATGGAGGTCGGAAGGACCATAATAGGCGATGGAGGTCAAAAGGACCATAGTCGGCAGGAGACCGATGTCAGCAAGATCGTTGTCTATTGATGGAGGTCGGAAGGACCATAGTAGGCGATGGAGGTCAGAAGGACCGTAGTCGGGGTCAGAAAGACCATTGTCTTTTGATGGAGGTCGGAAAGACTATAGTAGGTGATGGAGGTTAGAAGGATCATATTCGGCAGGAGACCGATGTCAGAAAGACCGTTGTAATAGGATAATACTCTAGTAGAACTCTGGGTGTCAAGTGATGGCCTAGAAGAAATTCGGGCCTCATGTGGTGTCCTGATAGATCACAGGACCTCAAGTGGTGGTTCGGCAGAAGTGAGGTCTTTAAGTAGTGGTCCAGCGGAGGTAAGGGCCTCAAGTGGTGGTCCGGCGGAGCAACAGCGTCAGGCGATGGTCCGGTGGAGGTGAGGGCCTCAAGTGGTGGTTCGGAGGAGCAACGGCGTCAGGTGGTGGTCCGGGCCTCAAGTGGTGTCCTGGTGTAGCACAAAGCCTTAAGTGGTGGTCCGACGGAGCAATGGCGTTAGACGGTGGTCCGGTGGAGGTGAGGGCCTTAAGTGGTGGTTCGGCAGAGCAATGGCGTCAGGTGGTGGTCAGGTGGGAGTCCGGGCCTCAAGTGGTGGCATGGTGGAGCACAGGGCCTTAAGTGGTGGTCCGGCGGAGAAACGGTGTCAGGCGGTGCTCCGGAGGAAGTGAGGGCCTCAAGTGGTGGTCCGGCGGAGCAACGGCGTTAGGCGGTGGTCCGGCGGATGTGAGGACCTCAAGTGGTGGTCCGGTGGAGCAACGGCGTCAGGTGGTGGTCCGGTGGAGGTGAGGGCCTCAAGTGGTGGTCCGGCGGAGCAACAGCGTCAGGCAGATGTGAGGGCCTCAAGTGGTGGTCCGACAAAGGTCCGGCGGCGGTGAACCAAAACTACAAAAATTACACAACCTTATAAGATCAGTTGGGTCAAGAAGGGGAATGAGGTTGGCATCTCTTAAATGTGTTGTGTTACATTTTTCATATGAAAGCACTACATGTGTGAAGTTCTTTGCGACGTTCCTGAGATGGATGTGTGTCATCTCATACTGGGGAGACCCTGGCAGTACGACCGCGAGGCAATTTATGACTGTAGGGTAAATGTATACTCATTTGAGTGGAAAAATAAGAGGATTTGTCTCCTACCCAATTCCCCGGAGAACACACATAGAACTAGAGTTGTCAACATTTGAACCGACCCGAAAACCCGACCCGAACCCGACCCGAAAATTTCGGGTTTGGGTCAACCAGACCCCGAACCGGGTCGGGTTCGGGTTGACCCGGCGGGTTGCCGGGTTGACCCGCCAACCCCGTTTTAACCTAACCACGCGGACATGACCTGATGCCGAAGCGCCCTCGCGCGACCCCCTGCACCGCGCGACCACGCGGCACTGCGCACCCTCGCGCGGCCCAGACCCCTCGCGCGACCCCGCCGCACCGCGCGACCAGCCGACCACGCCGCACCGCGCCCTCGCGCGACCGCCGCACCGCGCACTCGCGGGTCATCCCGGGTCGGGTCGGGTCAACCCGGCAACCCGTCGGGTCGGGTCCGGGTTCGCATTTCCGACCCGTTTACCTAACCGGGTCGGGTTAGGGTCGACCCGTTTGAACCCGGGTCAGTTCCAGGTTCGACCCGAACCCGACCCGTGACCCGAAATTGACACCCCTACATAGAACTAGCGTTCCTAGTCCCGAAGCGTGCATTATCTTGGGATAAGCTTTACTACAAGTAAAGCTTACCACCACCCAAATGTGGGTGCTGGAAGCAACTGACTCGGGTGCTAGTCCGCCACCCCTGGCTCATTCCATGGAAATTCAAGACTTACTCAGTCTGTTGATGTTGTGCCCCAAGACTTGCCATCGACACTACCCCCATTAAGATCAATTCAACATCAAATAGAATTCGTTCCCAATTCCACCTTACCAAATTTACCTCACTGCAAGATTTTCCTAAAGAGCATTCTATCTTACAAGTAATTGTTGATGATCTATTGCAGAAATAGCTAATCTAGCACAGTGTCAGCTCGTGCGCAGTATTGACACTTATTATTTCAAAGAAATGTGGGAAGTGGAGGCTTTGCATTGACAGTCGAGCAATTAATAAGATTACAGTAAAGTAGCGATTTCGAGTCCTTAATCTGAGTGGCATGCTAGATCGACATGTCGAGGCCACTGTTTTCTCCAAACTGGATTTGAGGAGTGGATACCATCAAACCCGTATACACATGGACGATGAATGGAGGACGGCTTTCAAGAGAAGAGGAAGGATTTTTTCATTTTTAATTTTTATTTTTTTAAGGGAATGATATATGAATGGAAGGTCATGCCCCTCAACCTATGGAATGCACCTTCCACCTTCATGAGGCTCATGAATATCAAATGATATTCTCAAACCTTACCTTGGAAAATTATGTGTTGTATACTTTGACCATATTTTAGTTTTCAGCACCTCCATGAGTGCGCATTTGGAACATTTGGCACAAATCCTGGAATGTCTCCGTCGCAATCAATTGTTCCTAAACCTTCCAAAATGTAAATTTTCAAGCTTCAAAGTTTATTTCCTTGGATTTAAGATATCGCAGGAGGGAGTTTATTTGGACCCTCACAAGGTATCTGCTATCACATAATTCCACTCCACAGTCTTTATTTGACGTCTAAAGCTTCCATGAGTTAGCCAATTTATACATGCAATTTATTAAAGGCTTCAGTGTAATCATGGCCCCAATCACAGATTATTTGAAATCACATTTATTCGAGTGGTCTCCAAATCAACAACAAAGTTTTACTGGATGACAAACCTTAAAAGATATGTATGAAACTGAGAATTGGACACAATGCATTCAAAATCAACATGTTCAATATTTTACATTAAGGCATGTCTTCCTTTTTAAAGCTCATGTGGGCAGAGATCGCACAGTGGCTCAGTTATAACTTATAAGCACGATTTTTTTGCTTGCACCTACGCCATGATGTTTCTTGTTTCATAGAACGTTGCTTTATTAGCCAAACATATAAAGGTTTCACCTTTTTAACTAGTTAACTGAATTCAAGTCAAATAAATTTCGAGTCGGGCTCGAACTTGACCCATTAATCTGTTTCGACACCCCAAGCTAAAGATAATAATTTGAGGCTTCGTTTTGAACGGCTTTCTTAAAGCAGCGTTCCAGTGCAAAAATTTAAATTTTTTACTAGAAAGTTGCTTTAAGAAGCATTATGAAAGTCATCCCAAACCAAGCCTAAATTAGAGAGTATTCCCACATAGGGGTGTCAAATTAGATTGATGGGTCGGGTTTGTGTTCAACCCAAAATTTATCCAACCCGAATCCAATCGACTCGAACCAAAAGCTCCACAACAATGTTAATCCCAAGGTAAAAGAGTAATTCAGGATTAGGAAAATTAGCATTAATAAATGGGCTTATGTAAGTTGATTATTATCAATCTATCGACGCCCAATACAAAACTCTAAATGTTCCCAAAAATTTAACTTTTTTTTTATTTTTTTTTTTTTTTTTCATGTGAAGCTTCTAACTTCAAATTGGATTTCCCTCTACAATAATCAATTTTGCCCAACAATTTTCTTATTGTTTTAGCTTGCAACTAACAAGCTAAAAATCTAGCTCAACTCTATCATGGAAAAAAATGCAAATAGTTTTTTTATTAGGAAACGAAAGATACAAATTTAATAGAAGACATATTGAGGAAATATAATACAACACCATAGATAGTTTCTGGGCAGAAAACTGTAATTTTGTTCTATTTTTAGCTTAGGGTTTCATTTGAGACAAATTTTTTACTATTTTTTTTAAAACAATTTTTTATTAACAAAATTTTTAATTCAAAAAATTGTGTTCTACAAAGCTAAGTTAAAAAGTAGTAAAAAGCTGGCTTCATTTGAGACGACTTTCTTACTATTAACTAAAGCAAATTTATAGCATAAAAATTAAATTTTTATAATAGAAAGCTATTTTAAAAAACAATAAGAAGACCATCATGAATGAAACCTTAATCTTCTATATTTAAACATCCTGATATTATTTTAAGATAACCTGAAACAATTTTTTTCTTATATTATTTTTTTTTACCAGAACAAAAAATTCCATTAAAATAGAAAGTTACATCACAAGACCATAAGAATGGGCACAACAATAGAATTACAATTAATGCTAAAATAAACAAAAATAGTAGCAAAACAAACCATCCAAAAGATGAAACATTTCTTCTTGGAATTCCGTTTATGTTGCCTAACAAAATTATCGAGCGAGTCTGAATCCAAGGTGTTATCAATAAAGTCCTCCCCACTATCAATAGTCATGTCATCATGTAGCCAATCACATTGCCATCTAAAATCTCTAGCAACATGGGCAAACATATTAGCATTTGAAATGATAGAAATAGACACATCTACTAGAAGCATCACACTACCTTCCTCCCCAATAGCAACCAAGATTTCCTCACCACAATCAACAAAAGAAACAGAATTATCAACAACAATCGGACTATCACTAAGATTAATACAACAAGGGCAGGAGCCACATTAGGAGAAACAACCCCATTCATCGAACGAACAACATCAGCAGGCGTAGAGGCAGCAAAGGAGAGAACAGGGTAAGACGCTTGCCCGACAGAAGGCACACCCATAGCAGAACCATTAATAACATGGATAGGGGAATCCATCACAGTAACCAGCTCCACCAAAACAACAGGAGAGCCACCCGAACAAATTCCAACAACAGAAACAGGGACAACCAGAGACTGAAATTGGCAAGACGAAATTAACTCAACTCCTATATCACCAATAACGGGCAAAACAACGGGAGACACGGCCACAGAACTATCCTGACACATAGACGATAAAACAATAGGAGACAAATCAGCAAGAGTAGGATTAAGAAGGATAAGAGTCGTATCCCCTAAATTTCCAACATCCCCATCGCCAACATGAATTTCATTATCATTAGAAACCCGAAAATCCGTTTTAGACAAAGGAGCAGCAGGCAAGCTAGCATCAAGAATAGGTTGGCAGTCACCAAAAGAATGATTAAGATGCTTACATTTGGGACAAAAGAGAGGAAAATCCTCCATAGTAACTTGCTGGAAATACCATAGTTTCTCGAGCCCTATCCAAATCTTGTCCGAAAATTTCTTCATAATATTAATTTCCACCAGCACATGGGTAACAGACAGGCGAGACCCCAACGCAGTGGCATTATCCACCTTCAACGGATTACCAAAGAGATGCCCCAATCCATGCAAGATACAATGAGAGAAAAAATGGGGACACAAATTAGGGAATGAGATCCAGATTGGGATAATGGGAGACTCATCCCCAATGTCACCGGAAAGAGACCATTTAGACACCTTCATGAAGCAATTGAAAACTAGATAAGACCTATGACAAAACACCCTATTATAGTCAAGTTCATTCTCCAACTTAATGAGAGAACATGAGATAAATCCAACACGGTCACAGAGAAAGTGCCATTTAAACGAAGATTGAAAAAAAAAATTTTGAATCGACACAAGCGGAGGCTGCCGCGAAGGGAAGAAGCCAACAAGCGAAAACTTAAATGGCTCGGCAAGAGCAAAAAATTCCTCTTCCGAAACCAAAAGAGCAGGAATGCCATGGAAAGAAGAGCATATAAGATCAGGAAATCTACCAGGAGATGAACCCGCTAAAGCTTCCAAAAACGAGCGGGACCTAGCCGATCCAATTAGCATCATTTACAAAAACAGCAGAAATACAGCCAATCTTAACGGAGTGAGAACAAATTTCACAGAACTTAGCAAAAAAAAAATTGTATATTTAGTTATTTACTAAACAAAGAATGGTCGAGATCAACCAAACTCCAATTACATCAAACATTTAGTAATTAAAAAAGAAAAAAAGCTCAAGCTGATTTAAATGAGATCAGCCATGTTATTTCAAGAACAATAATCAGTGAATATACCGAGTTTAATTTCACAAAAAATATATACTAAGCAAAGCAAAACAAGTATCTGACTTCCAACTGGGAAGGGAACAGATTTTGGAAATGTGGAAGAAAGTTTACCGAAGATGCACTTGGCATCAATGTGTACGGACTAGAACTGGAAGAACAGGGAAGAAGTCAAGCATGGAGATCTTTGTTTGAGTTTCAAGGACAGTTTTGAGTCATGCCATCCACAGACAAATTTGCTCCATTTTCGACACCAATCAGAAGATCGAGCTAGCTTTACTTTGCCTTTAAGAAACAAAATGATTAGAGACAGATATATTAATGTATTATGCTTTTCTAATTTCTTTTACAGTTCAATCATGAACATTATCAGCTGGTTATCAGCTAGTCCATCCTCAAGTTATTTTAGATATAGATTTAGACTAAAGGAGCTACAATGAAAACTGGAAAATGTAATTCAAAATAAAGATGAACTTTATCTAAAGTTTTTTAATAATTATTTTGATAGCATACCCTCGGATGGAAGGCAAGCAAGGTTACAGAAATTAAGTTTAGGTGATTCGAATTTGTACAAAATTGAGTAGAAGATGTTAGTTCTTTTTTGAATTTGATTGCGTCGATCAATCGAGTTATGCTACTGGCTCATATTTCGATTTTGTAAGTCGAGCTCAATAAAGAGCTGGGGGTGGGGGGGGTTGCAAGAGTGCAACGTGCATCTTGCTTGAGGGTTCGCGGGCGAAGTCCACAATTTTATTTTTTTTTTAACAATGGCAAGGCGTTGTGGACGCAGTAAATCCTTTTTTTTTTCATACATTTTTTGCATTGTGTTATAGTCCACAATTTTTATTTTTATTTTTTGTACAATGGCAAGGTGTTGTGGACGCAGTAAATCCTTTTTTTTTTCTTTTTCCTACATTTTTTTGCATTGTGTTATAAATGTATGCTGGTTATGCTCTAATGTATAAAGAGTGTGAAGGCTGCGTGAGAAAGTAGAGTGAAATATTTGTATAATTTATCCCTATTTTGATAGTTGGTTTCTTGGTGTGGTGTTGCTCCGTGATTTTTTCCACATTCAAAATTTTCATATAAATTCTAGTATTTTTTTTCTCCACTGTTTTTATCTTATTTGTTTCAATTTGTACTCCCAATAGAAGATGCTAAGACAAAAATTCACGTGGCCTTAATGATTTACAAAATTCTATTTGACCCAACACCAACTAATTGCCAGTAGGCATGTCTGCATTTCTTCTTCTTTTTGTTTCAGATTTTAATTGGAATAGACTATCACAAAGGGAAATTGGGAAATGTTTGTCGAGCACCATGAATCATTTTTACTGTTTCTATAGCTACCCTGTAAAAATGTTTCTATTGACGAATAAAACTATAGAAAATTTATTTAGATGATTTACACAAATATAAAGGAAAGCAAAAAATACACCATTAAAACAACGATATAAAAATTCATATGAAAGGAATACAAAGGAGAAGGGGCAGACCTCCTATGAGTAGAAGCAAATAAAAAAGATTATCCAAGCAAAGTTAACGACACATGCAAGACCTAAAAATCTGACATACAGAAGAATTTATAAAAACGACACCAACTAGTTGAGATTTTGTAACTGATAGGAAATACTTGATTTCAAGTATTTCCTAATCGCGTTAGCAACAAATCACGAAGCAAACTGCTGTCCACAGCAGGAAATCAGCCAAAAACAGTGGAAAAAGAGGGAAAAACTGTAGAAGATGAGGAGAAAGGACTTGTATTTCACTAGACGACAATGAAAATAGCAAAGATACAATTTGTTCTTCAATTCGAGAGGAAGAACGTACTCTCCAAAAGTCTCCGGCGAAGCCAAGAGCCAAAAGCAAAACCTAGATCTCAAAGAGAAAATTCAAATTCAAGATGCCTCCCTAATTCCCCCCCAACTCCTAATTATACAAAATTAATCATAAAGGACAATCATAAACTTCCTAAAACAGCCTTTTACGTTCAAAATTTCCCTCCTAAACTTCACGGCTCACGGCTCTGCCGTTTCCGCCCGTTCGGCGGCCGCTCGCGTGCGTCTCGCGTAGACGCGGACCGGTCCCTGCTGGACCGGTCCAACCGGCCCATCCTGGGCCGGTCTAACATTACCGCCCTCCCAAAGAATCACCTTGTCCTCAAGGTGAAAATCAGGGAACTGTTGCTTCATCCTCCAGTATGGCTCCCACGTAGCCTCGTAGTCAGGAAGGTTCTTCCACTGGATCAACACTTCCTTAGTTTTATCTTCTTTCTGGCGCACCCCTTTGAGCTCCATGGGTTCTAGAATCACCTCTAAGTCCTCAGTTAGGGTTGTTGGTAGCTCAGAATTGGTGGTGTGCTCCCCAATGGCCCTCCTCAATTGTGACACGTGAAACACTGGATGTATAGTTGCCGATGGAGGTAGTTTCAATCTGTATGCTACTGCCCCAATCTTTTCCAGTACTTCATAGGGCCCAAAGTACCTTGGAGCCAGCTTTTCATTCCTTCTGTTGGCAACTGTCTTCTGTCTATAGGGTCGGAGCTTCAGAAACACCCTCTCCCCTGCTGCAAACTGTATGTCCTTCCTATGCCCATCCGCCTGCTTCTTCATAATTTGTTGTGCTCTCAGTAGATGCCTTTTTAGCTCTTCCAGTACTCGGTCTCTCTCCTCTAAGTACTCTTCTACTAACGAAACAGGAGTGCTGCTACTCCCAAAATGGACCAAGTGTGGAGGATCCCTTCCGTACAGCACTTTGAATGGCGTCATCTGTGAAGCTGAGTGAAAAGAGGTGTTGTACCAGTATTCTGCCCAAGGTAACCATTTGGCCCAAAGCTTAGGTGTCTCCGACACAAAACACCTCAAGTAGGTTTCTAAGCTCCTATTAACCACCTCCGTTTGGCCATCTGTCTGTGGGTGATAAGCGGTGCTCCTTTTCAAAACTGTTCCTTGTAACTTGAACAGCTCCCTCCAAAAGTGACTGAGGAACACCTTGTCTCTATCGGACACTATTGCCTCTGGTATCCCATGCAACCTGACCACCTCTCTGATGAATGCTGAAGCCACTGTCACTGCGGTGTAAGGATGTCGGAGGGGGATAAAATGAGCATACTTGCTCAGCCTATCCACCACCACCAGGATCACTGTGAAGCCTTCTGAACGGGGCAGCCCATCTATGAAGTCCATGGATATTTCCTCCCATACTCTTCCTGGTAACGCCAATGGTTGTAGTAGCCCCCCTGGTGACATAGCCATGTATTTGTTCCTCTGACAAATCTCACATCTGGCCACCATCTCCTCTACATCTCTATGCATTCCCTTCCAGTACAGCTCAGCCGCAATCCTCCTGTAGGTCTTCTGCACCCCAGAATGACCCCCAACCGCGCTCCCATGAAATTCTTGGAGTATGTTTGGGATGTGGATAGAAGTCCTGGGCATCACGAACCTTCCTTGATAAAGCAATCTGTCCCCCTCTACTGAGTACCCTGGGTGGCTATCCACTTCCCTTAATAAATCAGCCCTGATCTTTCCCAACACCTCATCCTTCGAGCTCTCTTCTTTGATTGCCTCCCAATCTAGCATCAAAGGAACAGACACAACCACTGTCTGTAGTTCACCCAATCGTCTGGACAAAGCATCCGCAGCTTTGTTTTCCCCGCCTGGTCTGTACTGAATTTCAAAGTCATACCCCAGCAATTTTGAAAGCCATCGCTGATGCTCTTCCGTCACCATCCGCTGCTCCAACAAGTACTTCAGACTTCTCTGATCTGTTCTGACAATGAAATGCCTACCTAATAGGTAGGGTCGCCACTTCTGGATGGCTAAGACAATAGCCATTAATTCCCTCTCATAGACTGACTTCAGCCTGGCTCTGGCTGCTAATACCTGGCTGAAGTAGGCAATGGGTCGACGATTTTGCATGAGCACTGCCCCCAATCCGTACCCTGAAGCATCAGTCTCCACTATGAAGGTCTGAGTGAAGTCCGGTAGAGCTAGGACTGGTACCGTGGTCATAGCCTTCTTTAGTGTCTCAAATGCTGCTGTGGCTGCCTCTCCCCATAAGAATCCATCTTTCTTTAGCTGTTCTGTTAGTGTCCAAGCTATAGTACTGTACCCTTTAACAAATCTCCTATAGTATCCTGTAAGTCCTAAGAATCCTCTCAATTCCTTCAGATTCTTGGGCAATGGCCATCTCAACATCGCCTCCACCTTTGACTGATCAGCTGCCACCCCTTCCTTGGATACTACATGGCCCAAGTATTCCACCCTAGATTGGCCAAAGCAACACTTCTTCAGATTGGCTCTCAGCTGATGCTCCTGTAGAACTTCCAATACCAACTTCAAATGCTTCATATGCTCCTCCTCAGTTCTACTGTAAACCAAGATGTCATCAAAGAACACAAGCACAAACTTCCTGAGATACGGTCTGAACACTCTATTCATCAGTGATTGGAAAGTCGCAGGGGCATTGGTAAGCCCAAACGGCATCACCAGAAACTCATAATGCCCCTCATGTGTTCTGAACGCCGTCTTAGAGATGTCTCCCTCCCTCATCCGGATCTGATGGTATCCAGACTTCAAATCCAGTTTTGAGAATATCACTGCTCCATACAGTTCATCCAAGAGTTCATCAATCACAGGAATAGGAAATTTGTCTGGGATAGTCTCTTTATTCAAAGCCCTATAATCCACACAAAATCTCCAGCTTCCATCTTTCTTTTTGACCAGTAATACGGGGCTAGAGAAAGGACTCACACTATGTCTGATGATCTTTGCCTCCAGCATTTCACTAATCAACCTTTCAATTTCATCTTTCTGAATCTGAGGATAGCGGTAGGGTCGTACACTAATCGGTGACACCCCTTCCCTTAGTAGAATTGCATGCTCCTGTTCTCTGACCGGTGGTAACCCTTGAGGTGGCTGGAACACCTCGCTGAACTGTTGGATGACTGGTTGAACTACAAGAGGAATGTCTCCTTCTTTTCCCACACTAACTTTTTCCAATCGTTGCAGCTCCACCAAATATCCACCCCCAACCTCCTGGAGGGTTCGGATCATGGACTTGAGAGACACCCCCGTCCTAGACAGGCCGACATCTCCCTGTATCACCATTCTCCTCCCTTCCACTACCAGTTCCATCCTCAGTTCTCCCCAGTTCACCTTGGTCTCCCCCAAAGTCTGCAGCCACTTCATTCCCAAAATCACATCAGTACTTCCCAATTCTAAGGGAAGAAAATCCTCCCTCACCTGTATCTCCTGAATGGTCAGCATCACTCCTCTACAAACTCCTCTCCCCATTTCCACCTTCCCCGTGCCCATCATTACCCCATAGCCACCGGTATCCACTAGTGCCATACCAAGCAACTCAACAAGCCGGGTGGAAATGAAATTGTGGGTTGCCCCACTATCTATCAAAACCACCACCTCGTGGTCAGCTATCACCCCTTTTACTTTCATAGTGTGACTCGAAGTGAATCCCACTACAGAGTTTAGGGAGACTTCTGCCACATCCAGGTGCAACTTCTCCTCCTCCTCCACTTCTGACCTGCTCCCACCTTCCTCTTCGTCTTCCTCGTCTTCGCAAACAAGGAGAACCTGAAGAGTCCGGTCCTTGCACCTATGTCCCGGCATGTACTTCTCGTCACATCTAAAGCACAATCCCTTGACCCTCTTCTCCTGCATCTCCTTATCAGTAAGCTTTTTAAAGTTTCCCCCAGGCCCTCCTCCTCCTGTCCTCTCTTTTGGTACTTCTCGTGTACCCCCCGGTGCAGCTCCCTTGGAAGCTAAAAATGTGGTCGTCATCCGGTGGGATCCCCCAGAACTGCTGCCTCGATTCCCCCTCTCTAGATGCTTCTGGTCCTCGACCAACTGTGCCAACTCCATGGCCTCCCCCAGGTCGTGTGGTCTCATCACTCTAACGGCTGCTCTGATTTCTGGTTTGAGCCCCTTCATGAAGTTCCCCTCAAGCACGGTATCAGAAAGACGATCCAACCTGCTAGCTAGGTACTCAAACCGGTCCCGGAACTCTGCTACTGTACCCTCCTGTGTCAGCGCAAAGAACTGCTCGTAGAAATCCCCTCCGCTGCTGGTTCGGAAACGTTCTAGTAGGCAATCCTTGAACTCCCTCCAGTTTCGGATAGGTCGCCTCATGTCCCGCCACTGGTACCATGCCAGTGCCTTCCCTTCCAAACACAGTCCTGCCGCTGTCAGTTTCTCCTCCTCTGTCAACCCGTTGACTGCAAAATACCGTTCCACCTTGTAAATCCAGCCATGGCCATCTTCCCCCTCAAAGATGGGCATCTTCAACTTCCTCACCTTCGGATCCCTTCCGTTACCCCGGTACTCTCCATAACCTCCCATGCCTCGAAGATGAGGTGTTCCCCAAGTATCCCGGTCCTCCCTCCCACGTTGGTATCCGGTTCCATCATCATAATCCCCTCTTCCCCTTTCAGAATCAGCACCTCGACGCTGAAATTCAGCACCTCGACGCTGATATTCTCCTCTTCTTTCACCAAAATCTGCACTTCCTTCATATTCTCCCCTCCGGCCTTCAAAATCCATACCTTGACGCTGAAAATCAGCACCTCGACGCTGAAAATCAGCACCTCGACGCTGAAAATCAGCACCTCGACGGTCATTCCCCAAGCTCATCTCCTCTCTAGAAAGTGGCTCTAGAGGTGGCATGTCGTCTCCCTCAAGGATCTCCACAGCCGGAATCCTCCTTCCCCGAGGCGGGTTCGGATTTCCTTCTACGCCATGGTCGCCGACAGTCTCTCTTGCATCCGATGCCGTCGGATTAGCCTTCATCTCAAGTAATTTCTTCATCATCTCTTCCATGGCCGTGAATTTCCCCTCCAACCTTTCGTTGTTGGTGGTGATTTGATTTTGAAATTCAAAAAATTTTTCTTCCAAATCGGTTTTCAATTGACCGATCTCGCCTTCCAAGACGTCCACCTTCTTTCCGGCCATTGCTCTCCTCACGGATCTCCCAAAATCTTCTTCCGGACAAGATAAACTTGCTGAAATTTCAGAATTTCAGCCGCCGGTGGTCCCAAATCGATGCTCTGATACCAATTTGATAGGAAATACTTGATTTCAAGTATTTCCTAATCGCGTTAGCAACAAATCACGAAGCAAACTGCTGTCCACAGCAGGAAATCAGCCAAAAACAGTGGAAAAAGAGGGAAAAACTGTAGAAGATGAGGAGAAAGGACTTGTATTTCACTAGACGACAATGAAAATAGCAAAGATACAATTTGTTCTTCAATTCGAGAGGAAGAACGTACTCTCCAAAAGTCTCCGGCGAAGCCAAGAGCCAAAAGCAAAACCTAGATCTCAAAGAGAAAATTCAAATTCAAGATGCCTCCCTAATTCCCCCCCAACTCCTAATTATACAAAATTAATCATAAAGGACAATCATAAACTTCCTAAAACAGCCTTTTACGTTCAAAATTTCCCTCCTAAACTTCACGGCTCACGGCTCTGCCGTTTCCGCCCGTTCGGCGGCCGCTCGCGTGCGTCTCGCGTAGACGCGGACCGGTCCCTGCTGGACCGGTCCAACCGGCCCATCCTGGGCCGGTCTAACAGTAACATATATCTTGCTATTTGTGCTGTGGTTTCCGTGTTTGTTAGAAAGTGGAGAATAATAGAAACAGGTAAGATAATTAATACAGCAGGAAAAGACACTTCTGTATACCTGCGATAGCTGGAGAATCATTTCACTAGCTTTTTGCTGGTTCTCAATTGCGCAATGGTAAGAATACAGGACCATTCCAACTACTGCTACAGAAATTCCAAATATATTCCTCCAGCTAAATGGATCACGGAATAAAACATAGCCAAATGCTAGAACTAAGCATGTTTTGAGGTGACCCAAAACTTGATATGTGACGGGAGATGTTTTTCCAATAACAAGAAAAGTACTGAAGTTCACAGAGACAGATATTAGGCAAGATACTACAATAAAGACCTGCAAAAGGATCAAATTTGAGTGGCCCTTCGAGCTTTAATAGGATTCAGTCATTCAAAGAATTCAGGTTTGCAAAAGAGATTATGTTTAGCTTACCAAAACTTCAGGTGTATACTGGAATGCAAAAACATTCTGTTTAGTTAGAAGTCCATCAAGAAAAGGACCAATTATGAAGAGGGTTATTGCCTGATAGGGACAAGATTGATACAAGAGCTGAGTAGATGAGACTTTAAACCTCTTCTGAATTGTGTTGGTCATCTGAGAAGTGTAGGTTAAGCTTGTAGACCAGAACCAAGCAAGATTTTTCTTCCTCATTTAGGCTTTGTTTGGTACAGCTTTTTTATTGCTTTCTAAAACTATTTTTTAGTACAAAAAATTCTAATTTAAGAATTTTTTTAACTAAAACATTATTTTTATAAGCATTAAGAAAACTGTCCCAAATGAAATCTTAAACATCAGGTGCAACTTCAGGCACAGCATAAGAGAAACAGCCAAAAGCCACCCCTACTTGGTTACAAAAAATTAATATTTTCATTGCGCTTGCAACCAAGAGGAATACCTTTTAAATGGCAATCAAAGCCTTAACTATCTTCTAATCTCATTATGTCACGTATGTTAAACGGTAGGTTTTTAATTCAATTTCATTTCAGGCAGAATTGCTAAAATTGAGAACTAATACAGGATACAATTTGGGCGATGCATGTCGTGACAATTGCAAGCAGCGACAAGATAGATCCAAGAATATTGAGTTGAAGGTCTGTCACAGTGGCGATCCCAACACCAAGAAGAAGGATGGCTAGTGATAATTGAATGCTCCGACTGCAGTAAGCCAATAACAAAGAGCCAAATTTTTATTCAAACAACTACAGAAAGGACAACACACCAAAGACAAGACATAAGCCACACATTATAATTCAAAACAAAAAAATGCTAGTATGTACCAGCAAATAGGTTGTTTTGGTTGAGAGTAAGATTACCTAATCCAGATTTTCGTAACCCTACCAATCTTCTTATAAATAATTTCTCCGTCTTTAATCCTGAAAACTATTTGACACCGCACCCAGTTGAAGGATTAATGGATTGAAAGTTTTGAAATAGATTTGCATTGATAATTATAATTCCATTATATAGCAATTGGGATTAAATTATTTATTTAAATAGTATATTAAGCAAGAAAATATGTAAATCGAGACTAGTTATGCAGGTCATTCAATAGCAACAACGTTTTATGGATTAATCAATAAACGATTAACGGAAAATTAGTAATAATCATAAAAATGAATTTTCAAGGGTGATGATACATTTAAGAAGAGGACTAAATTCTCATTCAAATGTCTAACAGTAATGTGCAGTAATATCAGCAATGTTCAGGGTTAATAACTACAAATCCAAATGCCTACAGAACCAAATCATCACCATACTACTATATCTGCCTTACATTGTGTAGAAGACAGACCTGAACTTCTTTCTGAAGAAGAAAGTCTCTAACAGAACAGTGCAAGGGATAATTGCAAGCTTTGTCATCTGGATTGCAAAGACAAGCACATAGAACAAATGAATAAGCTTGAGAAATAATAACAGTAAAACATGAAGAGCTTTACAATCTAAGTGCCAATTGGGCATGGCATGTTGAAAATGTAGAATAAGACTACAGTTACCACAAATCTCAAACTTGTATCCAAAAAGGGCCAACACTAACTAGTTATGTTTAGCTTTATAACCAAAACATGCACAGAAAAGAAAGCTTATTTAGATAGTAACGTAGTGCAACTCTTAGGTAATGCTCCAATAAAGTTCATTAAACAAAGCAAAAGAAGATGAAGCACCTGGTAGAATCCAACCGAGTTGAAACCAAGGCTTAAATTCAATAGACCAATAGAGCATCCATTCAATATTCCAAATCCCGTTACTGCCCTTGAATCAAAAGGCTTATGCTCAAACAACTTCATCCATAGAGCCATATGAAGAGAACAAAATGTAGCTAAAAGATGCCAGCTTGTCAATGTTGTGGCTGCAAATCACATATGAGAGCAATTAAATAAAGTATGTGTAGCTGAGATTAACCACTATAAGCTGATGACTTAAGTTCCATCTAAAACAAAGAATATCCATATGAGCAAACTTTTTACAAAACTAGCAAATGGTAAAAGGTAAATATAGGCATCATCAGTTCATCAAGATACAAAAGAGACGCCACTTGATAAGATTTAGAGAAGTTTAGGGGTCTTTTAAAATAATTTTTTATTTTGTTTCTTCTTTGTTTATGTTTTTACTAGAAACAAAAACACACTTGAATACTGCTTAAATCCTATGTTTTTAATGGAAATAAACAATTACAAACATGCAAGAGAATTGGGTTTCAACTTGTGGAGCAAATGAAAGAGTGCATCCATTCGAATGGTACTGAATATGTGTGCATGACCACCAGCAAAAGCAAAAAGATATTTTCATTGCTCGTTGCAAATGTGCTAAGTTTGGTACATCGAGTATCCTAAGCCATCTTCACCGGCACCACAATAGGTCCATAGACTAGTGACCAGATCTCAATCTAAAGCGCTGCATCAAGTTGCAGGGTCGTCAATAACATTGCAAATCTCTGAAGCAAGTACCTTAGGCCAACCACCCTCTCCCCCATCCAGGGAAAGGAATATGTGATGGTAATCAATCAAAACAAACTCCAAAAGAGCAATGGCTGGCCACTTCACTAGAGGAAGGAAGATTGCTGGAGTATTGATAGAAGACTAAAATTACTCTTCTTGTATATTTGCCAAGCCAAATTTTGGCATAAGGAGAATGAAATTTTTTTTGCTTTATTTTCTTGTAATCACGTACCTTTTTTTGGCTTACTAATGACATTTCACACATCCATGAGATGCTTTATATAGCTAGGTCAGCCTCCACTGGATTCTGGAGTCTATGCAACCCTGTTTTTTATTATTGAATAATGCTATTATTTCGCTTATGCAACTTTGTATGGAAAACATCATTGGTAAATCTTGGTGGGTGATCCCTTCGGAGTTTGATGATTCCATATTTATCTTAGGTACTTAACATCTCCCGTATCCTCTCATTTTCCCCTCCTTCCCCTCTCTCTAACTTGCAGACTAACACCAAACCTTGCTCCAAACTTCACCCACTCCTCTTCTCAAACCTATAACATTCCCTAATATCACCCCTAAGCCCCACAAGCACCCAACCCCCTTCCTTCCACATCTAACCCTTCTTTCCCATAACCCCTACTTTCCTAACTTCAAAAACTTCCCCCCATCCCCGCCTTAAGCTCTCTTTGCCACCAATATCCTTCAGGCATCTCAATCATGTTGCTATCGGGACATGTGCTCCAAGGAATAAAAATAAAGAAGCTTGAAGATCAGTGGAAAGGAAAAGACTACTGCAAATATTTGATTTTCTCTTGGGCAGGATTACTTCTTTTAACTGGAGGTTGGTCATCTTTCAAGAATGGTTACTCTTGCTCTCCAAAAGTGTTTACTTCCCTTATTTGTTAGTATAATCACAGAAAAATATGACCTGAAAATTGTATATCACCTGGAAACTCTATAGGCAATTTGCAAGTAATCTAGTAAAAAGCTACTATTCAAACCTAAGCTAACCAATGTTAAACCTACCAAAACCCTAATTTCACTCTAGTTTCCATAAAATGCCAGTGAGCTCTACTAAAATATAGCCTTAAACTTTCTTTTTGAAAAAGCATATTTTATAAACAAACAATTAAATGCGTACAAAATGAAGTAATCACAAGGAATTATCAATAGATAAAGTGGAAATCAAATTACAAAGCAAAAACAACATAATAATATATAAGAAAGTATGTATCCTATGGATGAAGGAACCCTCAAAACCCTAGTTTATTGTGCCTTGCTTATAACCCGATAAATTTTGGTGAGTATACCCATACTTCTTCCATATTTCAACCCACTTAACAAATAAGATTTGGATCCTTCTATCTACTCATGCTTTGATGCTCAGGAATAGTTGTATCGTTCAAAATCTGACTCATCAACAACAAAAAAAATCATGAAGGGATAAAATATTTGTTGGAATTTGATAAATATACTTGCATGCAAATAAGGTGTCAACCAAATCCTTGTGACCTAGGACAACAAGGGAATGCTCTAATTACAAGACCATGTCTAAAATTGGTTCTGAATATCATGTACAAACGAGATATGAAGTGGAAGGAACTTTGACCACCACATTGTAGATAGATTTTGATCATTTTTATGTTCCCTCTTTCGCTGAGGTTAAGATTAACAAAAGTTGATTTCCTCAATTATATGCGAGCCTTAAAACATATCGAGTAGTTATGACAATTTGGAGAGAAGAATAATAAGAAGATATGCCTTCAAATTCAAGCTTCTACTGGTAACCACTTAAAGAGGAACAAATCCAAGTCTCCTCTTTTAGAGGAATAGTAGCATCCATTTCAACCAAGGCACTACTAACAAATGAACTAAGAGGCCATGCAATAGCAATACTCATAAAAGTTTATCATAAATCAAATCTAGAGATTATAAGATGAGTTGTTAAAAGTAGTGAACACAAAGCAGAAGAGAATAACCCAAATATGCAATGCTTTATGAGAGAGTGTTGATTAACAATTGATTACAAATTTAAAATTTTAGCATACTTAAATGCATTTTGTTGGGGATGGAAGTAAAACATGTGATGAAACAAACAAGAAAATAGAATGCAGCGAAAGTAAAAGACACCAGGATTTACAGTGGAAAAATTAAAAATCGGTAAAAAACCACGAAGCTATGACACACCGAAAAATCTATGAAAATTAGGAGGAATAAGTATATATCTCTCGTCTCTCTCACTCTCTCCTTGCTTCTCTACTATATTACTCCATTCTCACTCAAAACAAGAGAGAAAGATGAGTAAATAACACCAAGGGACCACCCTTAAGAAATATGAGAAAGAAAAACTGTCCAGTCCACCTCGCAACGCTGCAGCGCCAGTTTGGAGTGTTGCAGTGCTCAAACCTCAAATCATAAATAATATTTTGAATTACTTACATGCGCTCCATATTTGATTATAAATTTACACTTTTAATTATACTTAATCTTATTAAAAAAACTATATAATTTAAGTTTCTCATCATTTGTATTTTTCTCATAATAGCACACAAACTTTTAGTGGTTGATAATTCGTTAAATTACTATACATCACAAAAAAAAAAATTTGAGAGTTATTTTTTAAGAAAATGCATAAAATTAGAATTTCAGGCCCAAATGCAATCCAAAAGGCCCTGGAAAAAATATTACAAGCTTAACATAAAATGGTGAATTTGCAATTATATATTTTTAGGAGCGCAAATTTGCAAATATAAACTTAAGAGGGACTTCATTGAAAAAAATTGATAATAAGAGTGGCCAAGGAGAGATGAAAGAGAAATCAAGTGGAGAGAATTCAAGAAACTATTCAAAATTCACTCCACAAAATCTTCTTCATTATCCATCGTGGTTGTCCAACTTTTAAGGACAAATCCAAGAGAATATTCTCTTAAATTCAGCTATAAGTGTCTTTGCTTTCTTATTTTAAGTATTATGCCAAAGATATGTCTTATCTATCAGTTTATATTAGTCGTTAATGTTATCCATAATTTAAATGGATGAGGATATTTAGAATAAGATTTTCTTAAGTTATGAAAAAGTTAATATTACGTGGAAAAAAATAGGAAATAATATTAATAATATTCTATAGTATGTGCTTGGAGAATCAAAAGGAAAAGCTCCTAATAGTAAAAATAGTTGATGATGGAATCAAAATATATCAAAAAAAGATAAAAAATACAAAGCTTTTTAATTAAAAAAAATTGGTTAATTTAAATATAAAAGCTAAAAAAATTGGGAAAGATATAGAAGGTCCATAAGAAATCTAAGAAATTAGTATACGATGCAAAGAATTTAGCTTTTTTTTAATTCTTATATATAAGCTCGACAAAGATCTAAGAGTGCATGTGCTCTGATTTACCAATCACCATAAATATTATGAGAGTAAATTGAGAAAAACATTACATTTATTGCCATCATAAGTTTAGATGCTTTAAAATTTTTTAATATTTCCCTTTAGCATTTGCAGTGGTTAAAATTTAGGAAACTACTTTTAATTGAATTTGGTAGGATAAATTTTGAAACTCAATTAGACAGTATTAGGGCGAACATAGGATAGTCTATTTTTTCTTGTTAGATCGACACTCCGATCCACACTTTATTAATTGATCAGCACGTTCACTTACGTGTCATTCAGACTCTGTATGATTTACGCTTCAACTTATTTATCAGTGCATGCTAAGAGCCCCATCATTTAGTTAAAAATAAACTATTTAATAGAATTTTTCATATATATTAAGAATATATCAAATGATTAGAGATGAAATAATTTGATATAAATATTTAGAAGCAAAGATGCTCAAGAGTATGCTAATTATAAAAGAATCAAACTTAAACATCATGCAATGAAGCTATGAGAGAAAGAAATAGAATATAAGATTAGCAAAATTACATCAACTATCGAATTTAGTTTCATGCTAGAAAGTTGTATTTGAAATGATTTTTTGTTAAGAAACTTAAGAGAAAGTTACATACAACAACAACATCAAGTCTTTATCCCACTACGTGGGGTCGGCTACATGTACATAAAAAAAATTATATGGATGAAACAAAAAGTTTTTCATATGATTTGCTATGGTGTCTGGCCTTGAGAAAACCTATGATCAAGAATGATAAGAATAATGTGGTGAGTATGAAGGTAGAAATATGTGAATCAAGGTTAAGTTGATGTTATTAAAGATATGTATGATGACTCATTAACTAGTATTGGAAGTAGCCATGAAATCACCCAGCGTTCTCAATTTCATCAATGATCAAGATTGAGTCCATAACTTTTTTTTTTTTTTAAACATATAGATTGTTACAAAAGGATATTTAAAATGCAATGTCATTGCATGCTTTTTATAGATAATATAGTTCTAATTTGTGAGACACCCATTGAAACAAATGAAAAAAAAAATAGAATAATGAAAATATTTAAAACATAGATTGAAGTAGAATTAGTAAAACAAAGATAGAGTATATAAAAAGCAAGCATCAATCAAATAAAACATAAGATGATCAAAGGTCTGATAGATTTTATTATATATCTTAGTTCTATTATTTAAAAATAAAAAGATATTGATAAGGATATAACTTCAAAAGTTAAGGCTAGATGTAAATCATAAAGTTTTGCTTATTTCACGCAATGTCAAATGTTAAACAATATCTTTGAGAGTATCAATGTTAGATCTTCATTACTCCCCTCATTTTACTTCTTTTTCAATAAATGTCAAAGCCATTATTAGGGGAATAAGGCTAGTGATAATCATCATCATCATCAACATTAGAGATTTAAGCCCAAGATTTCCAGATCTCTCACCAAATGTAAAGCCGAGGGCACTGATGAGTGCCTTGTTGCAGATCACGATTGACACCGAGGAGACCACCGACAGCGACAGCGCACCTATAGTACCCAGCTGGAACCGCTGCTTCTCGCCCATCTCCGCTCCCAGATTCCCAACTGTTCACTGCTGCAATCTGCACACAATCAAATTCATGCAAAAAAAAAAAAAAAAACCAAAAAAAAAAATTCGGAAAACAGTTCCACCTATCAGCCTCACCTCATTCCCACGCAGAGCAAATGACAAGCGTGTATCAACATTCAAAATCTGAGAAAAGATTCCTCAATTCCCAGCCTAAACCAGTTCGGATTCCGATAAGAAACAACAAAGCCTGTCTTCCTCCTCAAGGTTCGAGAATGCAGTATCTCTGGCTGTTTTATAACGCCTTCTTCTCCAAGCGCAATAAAATCTTCCCTTTGATTTGAAGCTATTCTTGAGAAGAGCGGGAGGGAAGAAGCAGGAGATGAAAGATAGAGCTCCTTCGTCCCTGCATTCGGCTTTTTCTCTCTCCCTCTCAAATTAAATTAACTAAAAATTCATTTTGTTCCCCCCGTTTTCTTGCCGCCATAACCGGAATTCGGAAGAAGATTGAAAAGGAGGAGATTATGGCTTTGTTACGTCCCATCTATTATTTTACAAATAACGCCACATAAGCCGAAATGTTATTTTTTTTTTATTACAATTTTATTTTTCTAAGAGGCTATTTAGATTTTTTTTTTACATTTAATTTATATTTTATAAATAAATTTAACTGGTTTTTTTTTTTTTTTTTTTTTGACATTTAGGCCATTTAAGGCAAACTCACACACACAACGCATACACAAGGACTCGAACCTTGGACCTCTTAGTTGGATGCCTAAGCTCTCAACTAATAGGCCAAGGGTTTAAGCGCTTAAAATAATGTTTATTTATTTTTAAATTTTTTTATTTTCTAAAATAAAAATTATCTCAATTATAACCTTGTGCTGTGGATATCACTATTATGAATTACCATCAAAGCTTTTCATATTTTTTAATAAAAAATAAAATAAAAATTATTCATATATAAAATTAGTTTATTTTATTTTAAAATTATTTTAAAATATAAAATATATAAAAATGAAAATCGATCTCAAATTCCTCCTAAATTGTCTTCTTATAATGTTTAATATTATGTAAAACTATATTATATTAATATTAATGCTGAATAATATGCGCGGGGGAGGGAGGGGGGGTGTTTTACATTTAGTAGAAGCGTGGAATAAATATTAATTAGCTCTCCTAAGTTTATGCTTATTTTGGACATCATTAATGATGTATATTAACATAAAAATTTTCCCTTTTTGTCCATTATGAATTTTAAGATTGATTTAACACCACATCTAATAAAGTTAATAAGAATAAATATATTATTAACTTCTCCGACAAGTTAGATATTATTATGAATAACAAAAACGATTAACTATCAAATATTGTTATGTGCTATGAAATTGAGTCTATAGATTGTATATTTTACATCTCAACATTGTATAAAAAATGAACACTCACAAATAAAAATAATGAGATCTGAATTTTTTTACGTGAAAACCCCCGGAAAAAAAATCATGGGCTTAGCCCAAATAAAAAAGATATTATATGTTAGAAGATACAATAATATTTTATTCCTCACAACTAAGAAAAAAGAGGACTTTCAAAATATGATTTTCCCCTGATGGAGATTACATAAATCAAGTATTCACATATGGACAATTAGCACCCAATAACAAAATTTTATTTGCTCAATAGGGATTATAGAAAGTAGGTGTCCATACGCAAACAACTATACCAAACGATAAGGTTAAATCTTAAAAGATGATAGCGATTATTGATTATGATCGTCAGCAGCAATGGTGGTTGGTGCTGACAATAGCTGATTGTGGTCGTTGACAGCGATAGCATAAAAAATGTAAGAGAGCTCTCGAGTTGTATCCTTTCTTTCTCCTCTCATATAGAGAATTACTCTATTTATAGAACTTTTGGGATTGACATTTTAGTCATTTGAACCGTAACCCAGGATACTCCATCATACAATTTATATTGATTCCTTTGATTATGAATCGTTTATTCATCATTAAGTGTTTTAATGATATCATAATTGAGTGATTTTGGGCTCGTTGGATTCAATTAGTTGAGCCGCTCAATTTTGACTATAGACATGTTGAATTTGGATATCATTTGGTCATCCAATTAATGTTTGAAGTTTCTAATTATGCTTAAAGTACTGTTTGAATTGGGCTCATTTAGGCTTGGAATGTGCCCCTTTTGATATCGTTTGTTTCGTCTCATTGAAACGTTCAATTGAACTATAAGTTTGCTGAAATTGAAATTCATAGAGTTTTGAATTTAATTTCAGAAGTTTCCAATACAAAATTTACTTCAAAATTCGTGCCGATCATACCAAATTTTTCATAGATATATCAAAGATAAAATTATTTCATGAACAAGGCTGCTCCCTAATACCATGAAGTGCTACAAGATTCAGCTCAATGTAGAGGTAAGCATACACAAGAAATGCTAATCTCAACTTAGGCATAGAGGAATGCATAATGCATCACATTTAAGAAACACTTGATGGTGGATATTGAGAAGTTGGTTAGAAGTAATGGCTGAGATGCAAAGATGCGAAGAAGAGTTGCTAGCTAGCTCCAGTTAATTGGATGAATGCAGGCTCAAAGGTATGATTAATTAAAGATAACAATCCACCATTTGAATTTTCTAAATAATAATACATATTGCAATCACATTAATTTTTCCTAAAACAATTTAATAACAGACCTAACAGAATAGCTACTTCGGCAGCCCATCCGGACCAACTCCATCGTTACCTTGAGGCCCATATATTTTTATGGATCACAAATTCCTAATAGGCTATATTTATGATAGGGCTGTCAATTTTTGACACGATCCGAAAAAATCCGGGTTATGGTCAACCCGGACTCAAAACGGGTCAAGTTCGGGTTGACCCAACAATCCGAAATTGACTTGAAAATGACTCGAAATTGACACAAAAACTTCTATTTAACCTGGAAATCCGAGATTGACCCGTTTTTTACCTGATTTTGACTCAAAAATCGAAGATTGACCCGATTTTTTACCCGAAAACTAGCAATTTTAGGTCAACTTGGAGTCATTCGTGTCGGGTCAGGTTGACCCGGACCCGAATCGGCACGGATTCGGGTCCAGAAACCTGACCCGTTTTTAAAAACGGGTCGATTCGAGTTGACTCGAATAGTGCCGGGTCAGTTTCGGATTCGACCCGAACCCGACCCGTTGACCCAAATTGACACCCCTAATTAATTAAAGATTTTATCTGAAAAAATTTTTAAAAAAAAAATTACTATTAAAAAGCTTCTTTAGAAAATAGTGAGAAAGTTTTTCCAGATAAAATCTAAATTACGAAAAAATGGTTTGTAAAAATTAAATTGCTTATTTAGTACAGTTATTTAAGAAATTTAAGTAAAAATGTGGTACATATAAGAGATAATAAATCCAATTTAATTGCTTATTTGTAGAAAAAATGACCTACATGCCATCAAGAAGTTACTCATATTAATTAAACTATTATTTAAAAAACTAATAAACCCATTTCTTGTATGTTTATAGTTTCAAGCAATTAATTCATAGGGTTTTAGATGGCAATAACTAATTATTTAGGGGCAGTTTAGAATCAACTTTGTAACTTACTTTTTTATTTTTTAAAATTAAGTTTTATTTGGATTTTTTAGCAATTTTATTTTTTATTTTGAAATAAAAAAATAATTCTAAAAATTATTTATATTTTTCATTTATTTTTATTTTATTGAAATAAAAATTACCTTGGATGTCATCCACCTATGGGTGTCAAAATTTGACATGACTTGAAAGCCCGACCCGAAAGGGGCAACCCGTTTGTGAAAAAGGTTAGATTCGGGTTACAAAACCGACCAGTTTCAAAAATTAGGTCAAGTTCGGGTTGACCCGAAAATCTGAAAATTGACGTGTTTGCCTGCTCGCACGCCACATCCGCCAGCCCTCCTGCTGCATCTGCCTGCCCCTGCGTCGTGTAAGTGACGTCAGTCTACATGCCTTGCGTCGTGTGACTCGTACTCATCATTCTATATCTTGTCGTTGCCGGTGGTGCCTCGCCTCGTCGTTCCACTTCTGAGAGCCCCGTCGTTCCGCACTGCCTCGCCTCGCCATTCTGCGTCGATGACGTTCCAACCGGGCCACTGGCGGTGTTGATAGCCTTGTCGCCGACACTAGGGGTGTCAACATTGGACTCGAACCCGACCCAAAATTTCGAGTTTGGGTTGACCCGAACCCGAAGCGGGTCAGGTTCGGGTCATGAAAATTGACCCGTTTGCAAAACCGGGTCGGGTTGACCCGGGAACCCGGGAATGACCCAGAAACCCAGCTGCCCTGCTGCCCCAAGCTCACTGCCCTGTGCCAGCTGCCTCGTTGCCATACCTGCCGCGCGCGCAGGTTCCCTGTTGCTCCACGCCTCCGCGCATCACCGACTATTACGTCGCCGGCACTGCTCCGCTGCTGCATGCCTCCCTGCTGGCCGCCGACACCGCTGCACCACCTGACAAGCTGACCCTAAACGGGTAGGGTTTGGGTCCGGAAAATCGACACGTTTGCAAAACAGGTCTGATTGACTGGTCGATTGCAAAACGGGTTTGGTTGACTTGAACCCGAATAGTGCCAGATCAGTTCCGGGTTCGACCCAAACCCGACTCGTGACCCGAAATTGACACCCCTAGCCGACACTGCCTCGCCTCACATCCCGATTTACAAAAATTGTGTTGAGTCGTGTCAACCCGATAACCCGACGGGTGAGGTTTGGGTTCTTATTTTCGACCCGTTTGCAAAACCAAGTCGTGTTCGGGTGAACCCGAGTATGTTCCGGGTTCGACCCGAAACCCGAAGTTGACACCCCTACATGGCTACATCCACCACTCACAATCTAATCATCAACATATTAGCTTCATTTGAGATATCTTTCTTATTGTTTGGTAAACTTATAGAGAAAGCAACTTGTTAAGCTATTGTAGAAAGCAATTTTTTTGTACAAATTATTTTTAAAAGCAGTAATCAAATAAAATTTATGATTACGAACTGAAAAAATAAAACAGTAGAAAAATTGTCCTAAACTAAGTCATCTGCAACGTACTTTAAAAAAAAAATAAGTATCAAATATATATTTTTTATTTAATATTAAAATATAAATAAAATAAACATTTGAAAATGGTCATTAAAATGATCTCTTAATATATTTATCAGCTAGTTTATCCAAATTTATCATAATTATTTTTTAACTATATCAGAAGATCGTATATAAATTGTCATGAGGTAGACCTTCAAGGCTTCAATCATAAAACTATTTAATTAAATGAAAATTAGAATTTGTCACTTCTTTGAAATTTGAAGTTTGAACACGTTTTAAAGCCAAAGCTGCTCTTTAACTGTGGAGATTTATATCAGGAGCCGCCTTCAACGGTCAAAAAGTTTTTTAAAAAATATCAAATCTGATTAAAATTTAAGAAAATGCTCACTTGTTTTTTGAATGCTCCAACACGTTTTCTATTTTGAATGGTATTATTCCTGGTATGCAATGTTTTCTGTTAAGGCCTACAATTTTACAAATTTTTGACTGGGTTAATGATGCTCACAAAGATACAGAAGAGGTGCATAATTTTTATAAATTGGTCATATGCTGTGTGATCTATTTCATTTGGAAAGAGAGGAACAACAGGAGATTTGGGAATATCACTAATTGCAACACAACTTTGTTGTTTCAAATCAAGAGAGTTTTGTTTGAAAAGCTATTAAAATGGAAGAATGCCAGTGAATTGCTGGGAAAATTATAAGATGTTGGTTCGGTTAGTGAGTCTGCTACTCTGTCCCTTCGATAATCTGCATCAGCCATGTCTGGACAATGATGAAGCTCCTAGCAGAACCCTTGGACGGTCTTCGGGCAACCAGGGTATTGTCACTTCCGCAGCATTTTTTTTGATTATATGAGTCCAGGCAATGTTGGCTTTGGAGCATGTTTTTCTTTTTGGATTTTTGTATTAGGCGCTGCTCTTTGGAGTTATGATTCCTCGCCTATTTGTTTTTCAACAGCACTGCTTTTGTATTTGCTGTTCTCCTTTACTCTGGCCAAATTTTGTATTCCTTGACCTTTTTTCCTTTGATGTAAAAGTCAGTTCATGTGAGTTGTAATTTTCCCCTTCTTTAATATACGGGCTAAGCCCAAATTTTCCCCAAAAAAAAAATAAAAAAAAAATTAAAACGTCACAGTGATGATGTTGTAATATTATGTAATTTCTAAATTTGCACAATGACAATTAAACAATTTGCTCTGAAAGCTCCAGCTTGGTTTACATTTAGCTTTCAAGGTAATTAGCCTTCGTTAATTATAGGTGAGCTGTACTAATTTTAAATTAATAAAGGTAATTATCTAAAGATGACGTGTCATGGGGAGAAATTGGCATGTCTATTGCCCCGTCTGACACGAAAAAGACCTGCATCTTATAGTCACTTTTTTTGTCTTCATGTATGATGACTTAAAAGTTAAAATAACGCATGAGACCGGTTTTTTAAAAATTTAATATTGTTGCTTCAGCTAAAAATTTATTGGATAAAATATAAATTTTTATATATTTTTAAAAGTATTAATATGTTATTTGAAGTTATTAAAATTTAGATTTCAATAAATTTATGATAAAAGTGAACATCTTAATAAGATAAATACAGAGATATCAAAAGTGATATAATATGAATTCAAATAAATTTAGATCTAATAATACATAACTTTGAGGTAATAATTTGAGATTTAAATGATATTTAAATGTTACATATTTATAATTAAATCTAGAGACTACTCAACGAGATGAATCAAATGAGCTTAAGATCGTTTAATTACTATAATATCAAGGCACTTAAAAGTTGAAATAATAGTTCATGATTGAGAAGATTAATACAAACTATTCAATAAGATGATATGAATTTTAAGTTTATCTGTACATAATGTAACTCTTAAAATTTATAAATAGATTAGAGCTTGGACCTTAATTTGAGATTAAAGATAGCTCCAATGTTGGATTACCTCCACCAACTAATGTTGTTGGAATACTTATATATGATCAACATAATCCGACAATCATTATCAGACGAATTTGTCCTACAATTGCCATACAACTACCATCATCAAACTACCACCATTTGATTGTCCTCCAACTACTATAGTCTGACCTTTGCCTTTGGACCATTGTCTTATAACCACTATCATCAACCACAATCATCCAACCACTATCGTCAAACTATTATCATTTGACTGTCATCTTTGGACATCCACCCTCCAACAACCACCTTGGCCCCCTAACACCTTCAATTGACTACAATCGTTTAATTATCATCTCTCAATTATGATCTATCAACAACTATATATCGCTAAATTAAGATCTCCGGACCACTGTCGTTTAACTACGATCTATAAACTAATATCGTTCGGTTATATAATTAACCCATGTTCCCTTAATTACTATAGTCTAATTATAATCTTGTAACACCTATCAAATATGTGCACGATTACAACTATTTTGACCCTACCTGATAAATGTAACTCCCTAATTTTTTTTTATTGAACCCTTTTGCATGTGTCTCGTAATATTTTGTGTGCATATGGGTGTCTGAATATGGTCTTAAGTGGGTCCAGAGATCTATGTTCATGATTTAAAAATCTAAAAATTATCTCCTGAGGTGTTGTTGTGCTGGGTTTGGCGACGCCGCGACTTTGAGCTCTCTGTTTTTGGCCAAAATAGTTTGGGTGCTGCGGCAAAGTGCTCCTATAAGAGGAGCATGTAGGTTTTGGCATCGCGATGCCAAATCCTATTTTAATATTAAAGTATTAATTTCCACTTTTCCAAAATCAATTTTCTCATTTTGACCTAGAGAGAGAGGAGATCTCTAAAGATAAAAAGCTATGGTTTGGGCAATTTCGATCTATTTTTTCTTATCAGTGAAGTTTCTAAAGTTATCCAGTTCAAGATATGTTATATTATGCCTATCTCAGTTTAAAAAAATACAAGAATTTTGATAATTTGATTATTTAATTAATAATTATGTTAGGAATCAATTGGGATAACTTTATATCTATAAAAATTTCACCGAATAACTTTTTGCATGCTAAAGATATGAAAGTTATATATATATATATATATATATATATGTGTGTGTGTGTGTGTGTGTGTGTGTGTGTGTGTGTGTGTGTGTTTATATACTTGAGTTATGTGATTCTAAGAAAATCTAATGTGTGGTGGAAGTTTTGTACTGCTGTCAAATGCAGAGAGAGTCATAAATTCCTGAATGATATGTGTTGGGTATTTGGAGTCATAAGAGTTTACTTATGATGGGAGGAATAAATGTTTGAGAGAAATCTATTATTTTCTGCTCTGATATAAGATGTAGTTATTTACTTATTTATTTACTTTCAACGCACAATCTGCTTTATTACGAATATTTGTAATTCATTTCTTATGAACTATTTTTACATTCAATTAAATGATAAATAAATGTATTGTTGGATATTTAGATATGCAGGTGTGACCTATTGAGTTGTGTTTGCTCACACCATTCTGCCATCTATTTTTGGTCAAGGGAAATGGAAAGAGCACGTTGAGTAGCTAAGCATTCAGGATCTGATCTGTTTGAGTATGTATAGTTATTTCTTTGATTTTTATAAAATCATGACCATTTATTTTATTTTTTCTATTTTAGGTCTATATAGCCATGTATTATATTGAAAATGTTGTGTATATATTTTGATGAAATTCAAGGGCGTTTGTGGAAAAGTTTATTCTATTATGTTCATTGAAGTTGGTTAGAAACTATATAGTTTATATAAATTAATAAAAGATATTTGATTAACTCCCTAGAACTTAGATCTTGGGTTGACATGTCCTAATTCAACACAGTATGACCTATCTATCTATGAGTCATATCAGGTTGGGTTATGTCAAATTCTCCTAACCTTTGTCACCCAACTTGGACCCTCTACCAGTATCACTTGACTATGATCACTCAATTATTATAAGTTGATTATAATATTCTAACCATCGTTTATGAACTTTAATATTCTGACCACTGTTGCTTGACTATGGTCCTCAAAATACCATCACTCAATTATGACTCTTTAACCACAATTGCATAACTTTGACCCTTTATCCATTAATGCTTGATTATAATATCATAACCACCTTCATTTGATTATAGCCCTTAAGCATCATCTCCTACCTATATTATTTTTTACCGCTATCGCTGGAGTATGGTCATCTGACCATCATTACATAATTATTATCTCTCATTCACCATCACCCAATTATGATCTTTTGACTATCATCACTCGATTATGGTCGCCCAATTATCATCACCCAACTATGGCGCTCTAGCTATTTTAGCTCAACTTTGGTAATTCAACCACTCTTATTTGAATATGATCCTCCGATCATCATCATTTGACTATAATCTCTTGACCACCTTTATCTGACTATAATCATCCTAGCACAATTAGCTAACTGTGTTCCTCCTAGCCATTGTTGCCTGACTACAATCCACTATCCACGGTCGCTTATTTATGTTTATTATAATTATTTGACCATCATCTCTCAACTAAAATTCTTTGACCACTATCACCCAACTATAACCTTTTGACCACCTTCATTGAACTACATCCCTTTGACAACTATTGTCATATTACGATCCTCCTAACTACCTTCATATGAATACGGTCCATTAACCATTGTGATCCAGTTATAGTTCTCTGACCATCATCGCCTAATAATAGTCTTTCAACTTCTGCCCCATGATTATAATACTCTGATTACCATAGATTAAGTATGGTCCTTCAACCACCAACATTTGTCTATAATCATTTTGATGACCATTAATAGAATACAATCATCTATCCACCATCGTTTGACTACAGTCCTTTGACCATCGTTGCATGCATATAATCTTTTAGACTACAATTGCTTGACTATGATTCTATTACCATTATCTTTTTACTCTGATCTGTTGAGCACCATTGAACGACTATGATTTTATGATAACATTCGCTCAAGTCCTTTGACCATTATCGCCTGACTACGGCCCTTCTCGTTATACTATGACCACCCAAACATCGTTACTTATACATGATCTCCCAATATTGTCGACAACTGCTTTCTTTATTACCTAACATTTCTATTAATGTTGATGCACTTGATTGATATAAGGTTGATGTATGTTATCGACATAAAGTCTAATAATGCCCACCAACTTCATCTCTTGTATTTGCCACCAACATCGATATACATAATCACCTATACGATCGATGCACTCTTGATGTCAATACAAAGATTTATATTGGATTTCTTAATCTTTGGTGTCCTTTCTTCAAAAGAGACAACCATGTATGTAACAAATGATATATTGAAGACAACCTGAATATCTTAAGACTCTTATATATTATATTGTGGATTTAATTCTATACAAATGTTGCCTATGAAATTGTATCAATGTATTATCTAATTATGCAAAAAATGCATCATTTATAATTAGCGACATATAGTAATAAAGTCATTTTAATATCACTATACGCCAACATTTTCCTTTTCAAGGTTTCCACATAAAATCTCTCGCATCTCTTACACGTAATATTTTATTCATGTATATGCAAGATGTTCGTAAAAAAACTAGTACATTAAAGGCTTCCTCTTTATCCCCGTGACTTTTTCAACATGTAACAAATATAGAGTACGATTTCGATATATCATGAAAGTTTATTTACAACAATTTAGATAGGTTTGAAGATTTCAGTGTTTAGTAAGTTTCTTCAATCTTAGATGTGTCACTCCGCATAAATTGCCCCAATTGGAGAGAATAAAAATTTAATTTAGAGTGGAAGGCCAAAGGTGATCTTGGTAGTTTGGCTAGTGAGAAATGATTTTTTCCTCTTGAAGTTCTCATTCGAGTTGGTTTGGAATTCTGGCTCTTGATTTATTACAGTAATATCCTAAATTTTACCAAAATGGTCTTAGAATGTTAAACGCATCAAATATAACTTTATAGGTCACAAACTTATATTGTAACTATCCCACCTTAGATCAAACTTTCTAACCATCCTCCTAATTATAAAACCTAGCAAAATATATAAAGTTACTATTTTTGTGGTTAAACCTATTACTATAGATAACCTGACAACTTTCAAAATTTAAAATTTTTTTGTTAAAGTTTGCATTGAAGTCAACATTACGGCAAATTATTAGGTCCGGTCACCGGACCTATTTCTAGGTATGAACATCCACTAAAAATTTGCCACGTGGACTGCGCTTTGACTTAAAAAAGCGTAGTCAAAAGTGCAGGTAAAGTGCAATTAATGCGCAGTAAAAAAAGAGCATTTAAAGCGCACCTAAAGATCAGTCAAAGTGCACAGTCAAAGCGCAGTCAAAATGCAATACACGTGACAAGTTTTTATTGCATGTCCGGACCTATTTCTAGGTCAGGTGACCGGACCTAATAATTTGCCCAACACTACATCACCCTTTTATATTCTTTCATTCTAAATTTGGATGGTAATAAATGGGCCCAAAAAACATTTTAGCAAGAAGAAGATACACCAGGATTAGGAATGGGCACCGTACATATTCATTCTAACATGGCTTAATGGCTAAACCTGACAATCCTTAATTTCACTCTAATTTTATATCTATTGTGTTCAGGATATTATGAGGCATATTTTGTTTTGTTTCATTTAGGCTTCGTTTGGGACTGCTTTCTTCTTGTTTTTCAAAACAACTTTCTAGTACAAAAATTTCTTGAATTTGAACTTTTTATGCTAGAAAGCCGTTTTAAAAAGCAATATAAAAACTGCTCAAACGAAACCTTAATCTCTCATTAGTTTTGCCCTGGAGCTTTTTTTTTTTCTCTAGAATTGACTCCACATATTAATTTCTCGATCACTATGATTTCCTCTTAACCGTATAAATAAGCAATTTGTTACAAGCCGAATTATTTCGAGTCATGTATTAATTATTTAATTATAAACTTCTTTGGACAATACCCTCAATTTTTCTAAAGAATTTTCAATCTAAAGTGGAAAGTTGTTAGCCATTGTAGAATTGTGCTCACCTCCATTGCCATGCAACATGGCTTTCCTTTTTTTTCTTTTTGTTGGCTACTCTCATATCTTTTTTAGAATATCTACCGTTGGTTAATATACAGAATCTTTATATTTTTTTAATGAAAGGAGGCAGCAAACCATTAATCGGCATGATGAGAGGATCCCAACTACTCCAAAGATGATATAATTAGACTCCTAATCAACCATGGTTAAGAGATTGAAGTATAGTTGAAAACTTTAAAAAAAATAATTAGAAGACCAAAAGATCTTCGAATTTGGCATGTTTATAGTCAAATGCAGTGTCTTGATGAGGCAAATTCAACGCGCTCAAAATCACTTAATTTTGATAATATTAACACGCTTAAATGTTGAATGAACGCTGTATGATTAACATAATCAATATGAGCCGTGCAAATGAGCACTACAGATTTTCTTTATATTTATGGGGCATGTCACTCAAAAAAATCTATAAATACGCCGCCTTATGTACTTAATGAAAACCATTGGCTAGAGATTTAATAGAGCTTAAAGGCTTGAATAATTTTGGAGTTCTAATTAAACATCATTGTCATCAGACCACTGCCTAAATGTCCTCATAGGACCACCATGGCACCAAACGATAGTTGCTAGAACTTTTACACCTAACAGTCGTCCTTGAACCACCGTTCAACAGCTATTGTTGAACCTTTGACACTTAAGTGCTACCGTCGGACCACCAATCGAACCACAATCATTAGAGTACTACTCAACCACTACCATCAGACCATCATTTGACTGCCACTGCTGGACCTTTGTCGTTTGACCACTATCGTTGGCTTATCATATGACCGCCATTATTGAACCTTCACCACCCGACAATTGCCATCAAACCTCACCACCCGATTGTCTCTATTGGACTACTACAACCCATCCGCCGAAGTCGAAGCATTGCTACACAACCGTCAACATTAGATCGCCATGTAAAAACTTAAAAATGAAAAATATTTTAAAATATGAATTTGTGAATTTCTGATTGAATTGGAGAGTTTCGACGCTATACTGATGAGCTCTACGACGCTAGGGTTGAGAGCACATCGGCGCAAAAAACTGCCACTGCGGCGTTTAAGCCTATGTTTCATTATAAATTCTGAATTATGCATGTAGCGCTACGGCACTATGCCACTAAAAGTTTTTATATATATAAGAGTCATGTTAATTGATTCAGGTTATTTAAGAAGAGCTATAAGGAGTACACTAATTGTGAGTTATAAGTACAGGAGCAAGATAAAATATATCATCATGTGAATATCTTATAGAATAATAATTACTAATATTGATATTGGCTATTTTTACTAATATTGTACGAATATTAACCTTATGAATATTGATTTCTTTTGCTGTTTATTGTTACTAAATATAAATATTGACATTACTGTATAATTGTATAATTGATAAACTAACAAGAATGATTGAATGATATAACTGAATGAAACATGTTGTATGATAAAGATATAATGATTGATTGATACATGTGACCGATACAAATAGCATATATTGATTCATAGATTCATTTATATAATTTAAAGTATATTGTTCCTCTTTTGCCTTGCATTGATTTTAGTTGTAAGAATTTAATTATATGTTGGGCTTTTATGCTCATTATATGTTTTTTTACATGTTTACAGGAAATGATAAACATGTATTGATTTTAGTTGTAAGAATTTAATTATATGTTGGGCTTTTATGCTCATTATATGTTTTTTTACATGTTTACAGGAAATGGTAAGGACTCAATGGCAGGAGGCATTGGATAGCATGCGTAGTTTCTTTTTAGCATGGCTAGTTTAGTTTTCTTTTAGTTCATCTGAATTTCACATATTCTTTTGTTGTCTATGAAAGCTCTTGTATATATTGTTTTGAACCCTAGAAAGAGTAAAATTTTGTTGATTTTTTATTTCATGTAATGCAATTATTCAGCTAGGGATGTTAAATTTATTTGATTTTAAATGATTAATAATTGATTGTTAAATGAAAAGATAATGACAATAGAGAAAAAGAAAACAAATTCTTACACTTTAGATCCTGGGGCGTGACATGCTGTTGCCCGAACACCGCTATCACAGGAAGCCACTGTCTAACGACCGCTGCCCAATCACCATTATTGGACCAACTCCATCACCTAACCAACATCATAGGATAGTTGTCACTTAGCTACAATCGTCCGAATGCATGTCATCCCATATTGACTACATGATATTTTGATTATTTTCCACCTGCTCTTCTTACTCTCTCAATTCTGTCATCTCCAAATAAAGAAATTGCAAATTAAAAAAAAAATTAAATTGAGACATAAATAAGACACTTATAAATACGAAATGAACAGCTCTTTATGGCCTTGAAAACATCAAAGATTGTTTCTTACAAGTACGTTAAATTGTGACTGTACGACTCCATTCTCCACATCTCTATGTTCATAAATTTAATCGCCATGAGAATTTCATCAGAGTTTTAATTTTTTTGTGTTCTCTGTAACGTCAAAAACAATTGTCGAATATGCCAGGAATAAACCCGGTTACATTGGACACTGAATTAGATTGTTAATAATAATTAACATTCAAACTAATTTGAAATAAAAGGCTTAGGTTATATATATGTATCATAAAAAATTATCATAGTTGGACATGAATCTCGATACAAATATGAATCAAGATCTTCATAAATTAAATTTGGGGCCATCCAAACGCCAATTTCAGCGAGCTTATAGTGGAATTGAACATCTCAAGAAGACGAACCCAATAACATCAAAATTAGTCAAATCTGAACCCAAATGAGTTCAAATCGAGCACCCGACACCTATTTGGGAGGTTCGTAACATTAATTGGAGGATCAAATGAACATTAAGGGTATTAATATATCATCAAAAAACTATCTTGATCGGGCACGAATCTCGAGGCAAAATCAAGTTTGAAATTTCAAAAATTAAATATGGAACCATATGAACTTCGATTTCAGCAAACTTATAGTATAATTGAACGTCTCGGAAATATAAACCCAACGACACCAAATTTGACCCAATCCGAGCCCAAATGAGTCCAAATCAAAGACTCAAAGCGCATTTGGATGGTTCAAACTATAATTTGGAGTATCAAACGATTTTCAAACATGACATGATTATAATCAGATTGAGCGGTTCGACACTGGACTTCCACCCATCAATCAACCGATGCCGCACTTCTGCCCGGATCTGCTGACGTTGAATTTCTTCCCGGCCACCAACTGATGCATGACATTTGCCCGGCCACCAACTGACACTGGACTTACACTCGACCACCGACTAATCCTGGACTTTCACCCGTCTTCCAATTATTCTTGGACTTCCACCTGACAATGATCCTTCTAATCTTTATCGATATACAACAATCTTTATGACCTTCATTGCCTGCCTACTACAGTACGGTCTTTTCAACCTCCATCGCATGTCGACTATGGTCCTTTCGACCTCCATCGCCAGCCGATGATAGTCCTTTCAACCTCCATAGTCAGACAACGATCTTTATGACTTTGTCGCCCATTGACTACGGTCCTTCTAAACTCAGTCGCTCACCCACATAGTCCTTCTGACATCTATCGCCATATAGTGTTCTTGGTGCCGAATATGGTCATTTCAACCACCGTCACCCGACTACGATCTTTCCGACCTTTGTCCTCAACTAACTATGATCCTTCCGACCAAACGAACACGTCAAAAGAGATTCTTCCTATTCCTGCCATGTAAAGCACTCTGTATGATATATATTTGTTACATCAAGTCAAGGCCTCCCCCCCAAGAAGGAGCCTCTTTTGTAATCAATTACAAATACTAGTGGATTCATTCAAACTGGGCCATGCTCCGTGATTTTTCCCCTATTCAAGGTTTTCCACGTAAAAAATATTGATGTCTCTTATAAATATTGCACCCTCTATTTTATTTGGTTGTGTGTTGAATCTTCGTACAAAGTTAAGATGTTAAACTATATATTTCTCAATCGTCGCAAATATTCCAGGACGCAACAAGTATCAACGTATTTTTTTCTCATACAGCAACAACACAACGACTCAACAGTTATACTTCACTAACAAAATATATTAATTTTTATAAGTAATTTTAGAAAGCAATTTTTTGTATAATAACTTCACAATCTACTTTAACGATAGCTGCAATTGCAATTGATGTCTGTTCAAACTTTTTAGTCAAATTTTATTTAAAATTCATTAGTTTCTACTGGTATTTTATTAAAATTATTAGGCAGTCAAAATAAAAAATAATTATTGATTTTAATCAATTTGAATTCAATTCAAATCCAAACAAAAATATGACTTGGTATTCTTAGAGTCTTCTTTTAACTCTTTCATAATAGTTTACTATGTAAATGAATGAATTTTTTTATACAAATAATTGATTTTTAACCTCACATATAAAAACAAAGTTTCATTATTGATTATTTTAAAATCACATGCAAATAAAGAAGTTTCATAAGTTTTTTTTCATGCAATAAATGAATAAAGATAGTGAAATTAATGTCATCAAACTTTTATCATATTTTTTTATTTGAACATGATTAATTTCATATTATATAATTAGTTTTAATTAATATAAATTTTATTATATATATATTTTCTTTTTTATCACAAGAGTATTTACTATAAACCCATGATATAATTTATAGACACTATGAATAGAGCCGAAATAATTAAATAATCAGATACTATTAAATTAACTGTATTTTACTATTTTTTACTTAAAAAATAATTAAAGAACTAAAATTTAAAAATTCATACTAGATTTGATCAACCAGGTGGGACCCGCAACGGGCATTGAGTGTGCGGTGCGTATCCCTCCAACGTGAGCCACGCCAACCTTTGAAAGTTCAACCGTCACTCGCGGACCCCACGGCTCTATAAGAATCTAAACCGTTGATTCTCTTGAGTGTCGGAGATCTAACGGTTAACTTGCAGTCAAAACTCTATCGTCCTCTTCATTGACTGCACCTAAAATATGCACTTGGAAGCTTTGCATCTCCCTTCTTTGACCGAGCAGTCGCTTTCAACAGCCACGCTCCTAATCTATTCTTAGCATATTCCTAACGCCCTATTGTTCCCATTTATTTACGAAAAAATACACGCATGAAAGTATTAAACTATTAATTATTAAATAGCAATTTATATTAATATTAAGGCTTCTTCGGGAAACTGCTACGTAGAAATTAACATTTAAAGTTGTTATAGTAAATAATTTTTTAATATAATTTTTTTAAATAAGAAATAAATAATTGTCAAATTAAATTATAATTATGATCTTAAAAGCAAAATAGTTAGAAAGCTATCAATAATTTAAGTTAGATGGTTGAAGTTGAGGAATGCGTCGCGCGTATTGTGTGATATAAAAGTCTCCCTAAAACTTAAGGAAAAATTCTATAAAATGAACGGTGAGACTTGCAATGCTTTATGGTGCTAAAATTTGGCCATTAAAAGAGAAGCATAATAATAAGTTAAGTGTTACAGAGACAAGGATGCTCCATACTAGTAATGTTGGTGAATAAGTTTTGTGATGATCGGGAAGAACTTTGATGGCAGTCAATAAGAACTTCAAAGTGATAAGAAAAAACTCTGACGGCGGTCAAGAAGAACTTTAACGGTGGTTTGGAAGAACTACGACGGTAGTTTAGAAGAACTTTGACGGTGATCGGGAAGAACGCCGACTGTGGTTGACGACAAGAAAGCTCTCCAGATCTTCTCTTCCACCTCATCTCTTCCTCCTCATTTTTCTCTCTACCCCCTTCTTTTATGTGAATAACGATGATCTCTTTATAATTTTTTGGAAGTGTCATTGATTGTAAATATGAAGAAGATCAATATCAAGTTGGAAGTGTTATGATGGATGGCTGATATCGATTCCCTATATCATATATTATTGATCGAGCATGTAAGTGCTTTAATGCTGTCAGAATTTGATGATCTTGAGCTCATTGGATTCGTCTCGTGAGCCGCTTGATTAAACTATAAGCATGTTATATTCGACAGTCATTTAATTATCTAATTAATGCTTCGAAGTCTCCAAGTATATTTTGGATCTTTAATTTGGATTGATTTGTACTCGAATTGAACTGATTTTAGTATCATTGGGTCCGTCACTTTGAGATATTCAATTCAACTATAAATATGTTGAAATCAGAGCTTGGATGTTCATTCGTGCTCGATGAGAGCAATTTTTGGTGATATATCAATCACAATCGTTTTAACATTTTCATTTGATCCCTTTTATTGGATTTAATTAGAGATAAGTATTTTTTAAGAAAATATTAGGAAAAAAAAAAACAAAGACTAGAAAAATCATGAGTGGCAATTTAGATAAGAAAAGCAACAGCAGGGGCATTTCTTGTAGGCGCATTATAAGATTTTTTAAAGGGTAGTCGGCGTTGTAGCTTTGACCAAAGCCTGTCTGTCGCCATCAGCTTGCTGCTTTTTCGTCTGTCTTACACCTTTCCTCCCTTTGAATTTTCCTATTCTTCTTTTTATTTTTTAAATTTCAGCTTCTCATCGATCTTCCTTTATTCTGCTTGTCCTTCGCTTTCTCTGGTCTCCCCAATTTGCGAAAAAAAAAAGCTAAGTCTCTGCTTCATATTGGATTCGGATTGGCGAGCACAGAGAGCCTTTTCTGAGGTTAGGTTATCAATATTTTTTTGGGTCTTTTTGTATGTTGTTTTTTTTTTTTTGCAAGTGAGTTCGAATTTGCATGGATTGATTGCTACATTGTGGGTTTTTGAGTAGCTGCAGAATCGTACTGGTTATCGGTAGATTCCGTAAAAATGGGTAGTTGTTACTGAAATCCTTAGATGAAGCTTGGGATTTAGGTTTGGCCTTTTGCGATTGCTGAAATAAGTTAGATTGGTTGTCCATTTTCATTTCGTGAAGTATTTTGGCTGGTGAATCTGAGAAATTTATGTTTTATAAGTTTACTTTAGAAGCTCTCGGCAAGCTTTTTGGATGTGATTCAGATTTGGAAAGGAAATTTCGGAATTGGTTCAGCATCCGTAATTTGTTCTTGGATCTTGGAGTTCGTTTGCTTGGATGGAAGTACAGTTTGAATTCATCGCTTGGTGGAGCTTAATGCGCCGGAGTATGATCTCTTCTTACAGCGCGGAGTGGCTGATGGCAAGTGTTAATGCGATCATACTAAGATAACTGCGGAAAAAAGTTAACGGCATCAATAGTTGATCCATTTAGGTATCCTATAATTTCTGAAATTAGGTGTAGGAGCTCTATCATAAATTCTAGACTTTTGCTTTTTGGCAGCTGTAACTAATGGAGGTTCGTTGTGCCATGCTTGATTACTATAAATATCTGTAATTAGGTAATTTCAGTTATACTGTGTGAGATGGATTTGTCCTGTAGCTATACATATCAACTTAAATGAGATGTTTCCCATCTTACAATTGTTCTAGTTATCTGGTTTGAGAAAGTGAAACCAATTAACAAAATTTTTTCCATTTGCATTAAGGATTGATTTGGGGCTGGTCTTTCACTATTTTATTTTTCAGAAAATTATTATTATTATTTTGCTACAATTTATTTGCTGCTTTTAAAAATTTGTATGGCTAGAGTGAGTTTGTCATAAGAATACTGTTGCTCTATTTTTTCGTAAGGAAAAAAAATATACCCACGATAATTTTCAAGAAAATTTGTTTTACACAATAGTTATTCAACTAATTTTATAAATAGTTGTAGCCACTCCAATCAGATTCTAAGGCTTTGTTTGGGACGGCTTTCTTACTGCTTCATAAAGCAACTTTCTAATACAAAAATTTAAATTTTTATACTAAAAAACTGTTTTAAGAAGTATTAAGAAAGCTGCCCCGAATGAAGTCTAAATTGAAGAACATTTTTATATTTTGTATCTTTTATTATTATGTTTTTAATCTTACAAACTGGTCTAGAACTAAAGAGTTATTATCTATTTTGGGAGCTGGTTTCTATTATTCCAACCTGTTAGAACCAACTAACCAAGGAGGAAGATCTGGAGATCTTTCTTGCAAGAGATAGAGAGGGAGAGGGAGGGAGAGAGATAGACAGCAATTGGGGAGGAAAATACCTAAAGCTTCATTAATTTTTCCCAACCAATACATCATACAAGGCCTTTATATATAGAGATGTACATGGGTGTGGTAGCATGCATGAACAAGATAACCTAAAACTAAATTAAAACATAACAATCTCCACCTTGATTTAGTTTTACAAAAACAAAGAACCACTCGTCACAAGAACTAGAATTTGTTGCAATCCAACCGATCGCCCTGGACACCCGTGCGCGCTCCTACCTGCGACTTCGCACGATCTACCCATGCATCTAGCCCTGCGCATTCACCTGCGCTCCGCTCGTCACAATCCCAAGTTCACGACCATCTTGTCTCCACGAGGTTCTTGATGCTTCAACATGCTCCTATAATTCTCTACCTCGATCGAAACTCCACCTGAATATGAATCTCTACCTTCTCCCTCATCTGAGCCCGATCTTCGATTTTGCAAATCTTTCCTTGAAGCTCCTCCACCTTTCACCTTCAAGCATAACCTGAGCAAGAAAACCTTGGCAATAACCACCTCTACTAAATGACAAACCCCAGAGAAAATGGCCATGGCCTCTGCTTCAAATCTCGGGTTCTCCAAGAACTCTATGAGATCCGCCCCATCTTGCAAGCAGCCGGACCTTCCGACCCTATTATGCAAGCCGTCTGAGTCAAACAACCAAAGCCGCCCAAGACCCAGTCGTCCCGCCTGTAGCTGCGAACCCTCCTTGCCCGAGCCTTCACACTCGGACAGATGCACAACTCGACACCGCACGCGACTCCGACTGTCCTCTTCCAGCCCATCTCCAACCACGATCCCAACGCCGACCTAGCTGATCAAGAAGCCGTTGGACCGCCTCCGTCAGCTGCTCCCCAGGCTCTGCCTTCCGTCAAGATCATGCAAGTCTTCCGGTCTGCCAGTGCTGCCACCTCTGTTCAAGCCCACGACGAAATTGCGGCACCAGCCAGCCTGCGTCCGCATGTTCGCATACCCACGACCAAATGCTCCACCTCAAGAACACATTCCTCCTTCAAGATCGCCACCAGGGCTCTGATACTAAATTGTTAGAACCAAGGAGGAAGATCTTGAGATCTTTCTTGCAAGAGATAGAGAGGGAGAGGGAGGGAGAGAGATAGACAACAATTGGGGAGGAAAATACCTAAAGTTTCATTAATTTTTCCCAACCAATACATCATACAAGGCCTCTATATATAGAGATGTAAATGGGTGTGGTAGCATGCATGAACAATATAACCTAAAACTAAATCAATACATAACACAACCCAATGAATTCAATAATATCGTGTGTCAAGATGGTTGACATTTAAGTTTTTAAGGATGCATCATTACATCTCAAGTTGATTAAACGTGTTATCTTGCTACTCGTGTTCATCATGATGCTTACTATGTTTATCCGTGATAACATTCCATCACTGCTTTTTTTTTAATATGACCTGTCTAATAAAATCTTAATCTATGCTATCTAATATTGGATATAGTTCTAACTGACGATGTCACTCTTTGTTTATGCGTTTGCACTATTCTGATTTGTAATGTCAATTTTGCTCTTTCCACGATCAGGTCAAACCTCGTTTCTTTGAGCAGGATGGGCTGCTTTACAGTTATGAGAGGCAAGAAGAAGAAAAACCAGCATTCTTTGAGCAAGAAGCCAGTTTCTGTAATTGAGAATATCAGTATTGCACTTCCTGAACCTGAAACTTGTGGACCATCTCTCCAGTCCGCTCCTCCTAGTTTTAGGAATCGGACAAAACAGGTTCATTCATCCACCCGAGCAACGAATAATAGAGCTCGGGCACTCTCTGCGCCTTCAAGCTTAATTGTGGCTGAGCAGTATGTTTCTTCTTCTATTGAATTGGAGGACCAAGAAGAAATGAAGACTCGAGGTGAACCAACAAAGGATCAGCGGTTCTCTAATCCTCTTCCTCTCCCGTTGCCATCTCCACAGGGTACTTCTGTGCTGAAGAATATGGGGAGCTTCAAATCAAGCAATGGTGCTGGTCCTGTTCCAAACTCTGGTCCACTGCCTCTGCCTCCATTAGGGGGAGGAGGCCTTCGGAACTTCACCTATGAAGAGATTGCTGCTGCATGCCAGCATTTCTCAGCTGATAGGTGTGTTTCTGAAGGTATCTCTTCAACTTTTTACAAAGCAACATTTGGAGATGATTCGGTGGGATCAAAGAAGCTTGAGACTACAGTCACTCGTCTAATTCCATCCTCTCAGGTAATGCTGATGCATATTTGGCATAATCACCCAACAGGGATTGCTTGTACTATATAAATTTGGTTGTTTTAGTATTCTCTGTGATTCTGCTGCGCATAAGTTACTATTTGACGATTGTCCTGATGAAATATCTGTATGAATTATTCTGATAGGCTTCACAGTAAGTGCTATTTGATGACATGCCATTGCAGTGCTTTTCATTGTGATTGTTCTGCCACTTCAGAAAAAAAAAAAAGAGAGAGAATGGAATGATGTTTGACACTCTTTTATTATTATTCATGTACTCCCTAATGTGAATTACCAGAAACATGGTTGATTGCATCCTTTCAATTCAACAAATTAGAGTCCTTGAAACTAGCTGCAGATTAGATTACTGGATGTAATTCTGAAGAACATGCATCTAGCTTGTACTTGAGGGAAATGTTATATAATTATACAGAATTCTCTTTTACAAGTGTGCAAGCATAACAATCATGTAATGTGCTTAAGAATAGGGAAATTTTCCTTGACATGTTAAAGGCCTCAAGCCATATGTAATTCCTTTAATACCATCTAAAATATTTGAGGTAAGGCTAATTGTGGTGAATGATGATGATATGTTGCTTTTCGTAAAGAATAGGGATGTAAGTGAACTGGTAAATTCAAGTTAGAGATATGATATTGGGGCTTTTATTACACATTTATGTTTAGCTACTCGCCGTTTTTAACGATTTTAAATGACATTGAGTGGTTTATTGAACTAGCAAGACAAACTTGAATATTGGTTTCGTATGAATAAACTCAGTTATTCAGTAAACTGCCTTTTAGAACTTTATGACTTGTTTGTTTCTGTATTTTATGGTGGCTTATTTGTGTTTTGTATGTTTTTGGCTTAAATACAGCTTTATTATTCATTTAAGTGTTGTATCCATTCATCCAAATGCATTCTTAAATGATTCATATGCTTATTTATACTGTTTAAAAAGCTTATTTAACTCCTTGCTTATAAGAGAACTAATTACATCAATGAAGATTTTTTAAAGAAAGGCCCAGCTTAATCTTGCTTTTCAAATTCTGAGCCTTTGCTTACTTCTTGTTCAAGTTTTGTTTGTTCTTAACCCGGCTCATTCGTTGCTCGTTTTAAAAGAGAGTAATGGTAACTTTTTTAAACAACCTGCATCAAATTAACCCATAGGCAGGCTTGCATAATCACGTTATGTTTTGAGTTTGAAGCCAACTTTCAAAAAAAATTTCACCGTTTGAACTTTTATTTATGATAGCTATTTATGAAGTTATATATATTCTTCTTTACAATTTCATTTGACAGATGAAATAGTGGTGGAGTATTAATGAACTATCTACGTTGTTTGCATTTATGTATGCTTTCTTAATAATGTCCTTAACATTTTTGTATTAGCATTCTTCTTTACAATTTTCATTTTCTATGGTATGGCTATGTTGCATGCATTTCTCTATGTTTTCATAACAATGTCCTTGATTCTGCTTTTACATCGGCGTTTAATTTACCTTCAATTCCTTGATACTTTATTTATTGTAATGTCTAATTGAGAATACTTGATATTGCAGAATTTAAAAGATTTTATCAATGCGGTGAACACTACAGCATCGTTACAGCATCCCCAACTTTGTAAGTTGCTTGGTTTCCATGCACGTGAGGGTTCTGATCAAAGAATGTTGGTCTATGAGAGGCTCTACCATGGAAGTTTAGACCGACTGCTCTATGGGAGATCTGATGGGCCGACAATTGATTGGCCTGGACGGATAAAGCTGGCCATTTGTGCTGCACGCGGTCTTGCTTTCTTGCACGAAGAAGGGCCCTTCCAGGTTGGACGCTATTTTTACAAATCAATTGTTTGATTTTAGCCAATTTAATTGTAAATTACCTGCTTGTTTTCAAAATATAGTTCGTGCATTTTGCTGCAATTCCTACTTTTTCTTGAACACGTTATGGTTGGATGGGTTTTTTGGTTTATGTAACTTTTATATCAAAGATTTAGGCTTTGTTGGGGACAACTTTCTTATTGCTTTCTACAACAGCTTTCTAGTAAAAAAATTTTTGTTCTAAAAACTACTTTAAAAAGCAATAAAAAAATCGTCTCAAACGAAGCCTTAAAGTGGCTTTCAGCGGCCAACACATCTATGTTTTTTTAAAGCAAAAGTTGCATTACTCTTGGGATGCTGGTTAAATTGGTTATTAATTGGCAGATTTGGTAATGTTGCATTATCAGGCATAATCTGATCATGTAATTCATGATGGATTAACTGTTACAGAAGTGATTTTTTAAGCTAAAACATGGGGTTCCTTGCGGATAAAAATTTTTTAAACCCAGTCCTTTCCCAGTTTGAACTACTTGGGCTAGACATGCTTTGAAATTTAGTCCCTTCTTTCAGCCCTGTGCTCGATTTGTTTGTACCAGAAATGTTGCCATTCTATTATTTTACTTTCATTTTTTTTATTATTCATGTTGTGCATGATTTTCATATTCTCATAGATTGCTTTATGTGTGCAGGCCATGTTTCATGAGTTCTCAACTGCAAATATTCAAGTCGACAAAGATTTCAGTGCAAAACTATCGGGATATGGATTTATGAACTATAATCCAGAGGCAGATATAGTAAACACTTCAGTGGTAAGTGATGTAAATTATATTGAGCTGTTAAAATCACAGTATCACATACTGATATTTCAAGAGAGTAAAAATGTGATGCAATTATTTCAATGCTACATTTGTTTTCTGATGCACATTATCGTAATAATGATTGCTCTTCTTCCAGGCCAGTGCAAACCTATCCGTGGAGACTCTAGAGAAAGGCTTGCTAACACCTAAAAGCAATGTATGGAGTTTTGGCATTGTCCTTCTTGAGCTCCTCACTGGTAGGAAGAATCTCGATTCCCGCCACCCGAAAGAAGAGAGAAATATCGTCAAGTGGAGTAAGCCTTTTCTCGCCGACGATTGCCGCCTCTCCCTCATCATCGACCCTCGAATTAAAGGGCGGTGCCCGCCAAAGGCTGTTCGAACCGTAGCTGACATTGCTGTAAAATGCCTTCAGAAAGATCCATCAGAGAGACCTACCATGAGGACTATTGTTGAAGTCCTCAGTAACGTCCAAGATATCAAGACTCCTTGTCGTTACCCGCTTCAAGAACCAACAGCGGTAGTAAGAAAGCAGATGTCGAAGTCCACAAGCCTCAACGGTCTCATAGTTCCAGCACCAGCAATGTATTTTTCACCTTCACCGCCATCTTCAATGACCCGGCCATTAGTTTCACCCAGAATCTCACTTACAGAATCAGTGCCTCCTGTAACTTGTGCCTCCACTCTCACTATGGAGGAATCGAGGCTATTTTCTGTCAAGAAGTTGCCATCTCCCAGCCTCCGTTGGCCTGGTGTGGAGGGGTTCTGATTGCTTGCTGTATACAACTTTTTCATTATTTTTTTCTTTTTTAATTTATATTTGTATCTTTTTGAAATGTCATGATCTAAAGTGTTATATAATGTTTCAGCTATGTAAGGTTATCTGCTCGTCCACTCACTGAAGAATAAAAGTATTGTAAATAAAATGAGTATATGAGTTGTCTTCAATGGAAGTATGTGCTGTTGTTTTTTTCTACATGTTTATGTTAAGAGCTCTACATCTTCATCACATTAGAAAGCTGGTTAAAAGCTTTTGGCTCCTGCTATGCTTTATGCTAGGAATTGTCGCCACTCCCCTCTGCTCCTTTGATGACTTTACTGCTTTATGTAACCGCCTTGGGCATGCTTCTCTGTACACTCAAGTTTTAGATATATAAACAGACTTGTAGATATATACAAGAATGAAATACTCATTCTTACTTTCATGTCTTCTACTTACCCTGAATCCTCAGTTTTCTTCTTGGCTTTTAGTAGAACAAAATATCTTCGTCACTTTATTCTCTATCATTTCTCATTCCATCTTACCTTACACTCTCAACATAAGACACCTGTGCATCCATTTGGACTACCTTACAAAGACGATTTCACTCTTCAAACAAATCCAGGATTATTCAACTCAAGAACAAGCTACACACTCTCTTCAAGCAAAATCAATCAATGTCAATTTATGTAGCCACCACTGAACGACTGGTTGATAACATCTATGTCGCTGGAGGATTTATAAATTGAACGGTCTTTCCCCAATTTATCAAGCATTCAAAATGGCAATTAGGACCAAGATGACTCGCATTAGTCTCGATGATTTCTACTCTCTTCTTTGTAGTGAATAGGTAAATCAAGCTACTGATACTATTAATGATTTTATAATTAATACATCTACCAACACAGTCAACCCTTAGTTTGCTCTTGTTTCAAATTTTGGTCGTGGTCATGGATGCCTCTATCACTCTCACGGATGTGTTAGGTTTAATTTTTCGAATGTTTCTTCTTCTAGCATTCGTCAACCTCGTTTCACAAGCGACTGTCAAATTTGTGACAAACGTGGTCACTCTGATCTTTCCTGCTGGCATCAAACTAATATCCAGTATTCGCCACCCTCCATAACTTCAAATTTGTCTTTGGTCGCTGATTCAACCACTTCTCCTTGGTACTAGGATAACGATGCCACTGCTCATCTCATTTCAGATTCACTTTCTCTTTAACAGTCTACTGCATACTTTGGTACATATCAAGTCCTTGTTGGAAATGGTAATACTCTTCCCATCCTTTATTCCGAAAAATGTTTACTTCCAACTAAATCCGGTAAGCTCTTTCTTAACCACCCCTTACTTTATGTACCACATCTCACACAAACTTCTATCCATTTCTCAATTAAGCAATGACAATAACTACACCGTTTTGTTTGGCAAAAATGGTTTTACTGTCAAGGATCAGAAGATCAATCACATATTTCTCCAAGGTCCATGCCATAATGGTTTGTAGCTGATCTCTACCTCAACACCTTCCTCACACATAGTTGCTGCGACTACTTCCATTACTGCTTCGACTTCCGCTCAGCTTTGGCTTAGAAGATTGGAACACCCGAGTTTCAATACTATTGCTGCTCTATCAAAATTTTTTCCTACTTTAGGCATTTCTTCTTCTCATTCTTTGTAACTTGCATGTTGTAGTTAAGAGTCATAAGCTACCATTTTCTGAGTCATAACATGTATCTTATGCTCCTCTTGAATTAATACATGTAGATGTTTGGGTCATTCCCCATTTGTTTCACACGATGGTTATCATTATTATATCTTGCTAATCGATGATTACTTATGCTCTACATAGCTCTACCCGCTCCAAAATAAATCTAATGTTACCCATACATTTCTCAATTTTAAAGCCTTAATTGAAAAACATTTAAATCACCCCATTCACACTCTTCGGGACTAATGTTGGGGGCGAATTTCTTAACAATATCCTTAGGTCATTCTTATTGCAGCCTGATATATATCATCAATACACTTGCGCTCACACTTCACAACAAAATGGAATTGCCGAACGCATCTTCTCAATGCCGCTCGAACTCTTCTTGTTGATGCCAAGCTACTAGCTCACTTTTGGACATATACCATACTTACATCAATTTATCTCATCAATCGTCTACCTTCACCCACTACCGCATCTCTCTCTCTTTATCAACTATTATATAAAACACCTCCCCTCTATGTTCATCTTCATTCTTTTGGTTGTCGTGTTACCCGTGGCTTCGATCATATTCTACTCATAAACTTGCTCCTCGGTCTGCTCCCTGCCTCTTATCGGGCTATGCGAATGCTTAGAAAGGATACAAGTGCTACAATAATATCACACGACACATAATTGTCTTTAGACACGTACAATTCGATGAGAATATTTTTCCTTCAATTTCAGATACCACTACTTTAACTCCTACAACATTATCTCCAACAACATTACCTACATTCCCTTCTACTATCCCATCACCAGCTCAAAATTCTATACATAATACCCCCACCAACCCAATCAAACCGACTTCGTGTTCTCCATCCATTGCTCCTACTTCTTCTTCTACTTCACCAACAATTTCATTGTCCTCCGCCTCTTCTCCACCAAACCTACCTTCTCATCACCCCATGATAACACCTCTCCAAACCGGCTCTTTAAAACCTCACAGCATTTTGGATCTCCAACATATAATACATCTGCTTTCAAGCTCTCTGAATGACTTCTTAATTTAGATCTCTTTAAACCTAAGATACCCGGTTCTTAGTACCTCCATCCGCTAATTAGTAAATTATTGGCTACAAGTGGACGACAATTGATTGGCCTGGAGCCTGGACGGATAAAGCTGGCCATTTGTGCTGCACGCGGTCTTGCTTTCTTGCACGAAGAAGGGCCCTTCCAGGTTGGACGCTATTTTTACAAATCAATTGTTTGATTTTAGCCAATTTAATTGTAAATTACCTGCTTGTTTTCAAAATATAGTTCGTGCATTTTGCTGCAATTCCTACTTTTTCTTGAACACGTTATGGTTGGATGGGTTTTTTGGTTTATGTAACTTTTATATCAAAGATTTAGGATTTGTTGGGGACAACTTTCTTATTGCTTTCTACAACAGCTTTCTAGTAAAAAAATTTTTGTTCTAAAAACTATTTTAAAAAGCAATAAAAAAATCGTCTCAAACGAAGCCTTAAAGTGGCTTTCAGCGGCCAACACATCTATGTTTTTTTAAAGCAAAAGTTGCATTACTCTTGGGATGCTGGTTAAATTGGTTATTAATTGGCAGATTTGGTAATGTTGCATTATCAGGCATAATCTGATCATGTAATTCATGATGGATTAACTGTTACAGAAGTGATTTTTTAAGCTAAAACATGGGGTTCCTTGCGGATAAAAAAAATTTAAACCCAGTCCTTTCCCAGTTTGAACTACTTGGGCTAGACATGCTTTGAAATTTAGTTCCTTCTTTCAGCCCTGTGCTCGATTTGTTTGTACCAGAAATGTTGCCATTCTATTATTTTACTTTCATTTTTTTTATTATTCATGTTGTGCATGATTATCATATTCTCATAGATTGCTTTATGTGTGCAGGCCATGTTTCATGAGTTCTCAACTGCAAATATTCAAGTCGACAAAGATTTCAGTGCAAAACTATCGGGATATGGATTTATGAACTATAATCCAGAGGCAGATATAGTAAACACTTCAGTGGTAAGTGATGTAAATTATCTTGAGCTGTTAAAATCACAGTATCACATTACTGATATTTCAAGAGAGAAAATGTGATGCAATTATTTCAATGCTACATTTGTTTTCTGATGCACATTATCGTAATAATGATTGCTCTTCTTTCAGGCCAGTGCAAACCTATCCGTGGAGACTCTAGAGAAAGGCTTGCTAACACCTAAAAGCAATGTATGGAGTTTTGGCATTGTCCTTCTTGAGCTCCTCACTGGTAGGAAGAATCTCGATTCCCGCCACCCGAAAGAAGAGAGAAATATCGTCAAGTGGAGTAAGCCTTTTCTCGCCGACGATTGCCGCCTCTCCCTCATCATCGACCCTCGAATTAAAGGGCGGTGCCCGCCAAAGGCTGTTCGAACCGTAGCTGATATTGCTGTAAAATGTCTTCAGAAAGATCCATCAGAGAGACCTACCATGAGGACTATTGTTGAAGTCCTCAGTAACGTCCAAGATATCAAGACTCCTTGTCGTTACCCGCTTCAAGAACCAACAGCGGTAGTAAGAAAGCAGATGTCGAAGTCCACAAGCCTCAACGGTCTCATAGTTCCAGCACCAGCAATGTATTTTTCACCTTCACCGCCATCTTCAATGACCCGGCCATTAGTTTCACCCAGAATCTCACTTACAGAATCAGTGCCTCCTGTAACTTGTGCCTCCACTCTCACTATGGAGGAATCGAGGCTATTTTCTGTCAAGAAGTTGCCATCTCCCAGCCTCCGTTGGCCTGGTGTGGAGGGGTTCTGATTGCTTGCTGTATACAACTTTTTCATTATTTTTTTCTTTTTTAATTTATATTTGTATCTTTTTGAAATGTCATGATCTAAAGTGTTATATAATGTTTCAGCTATGTAAGGTTATCTGCTCGTCCACTCACTGAAGAATAAAAGTACTGTAAATAAAATGAGTATATGAGTTGTCTTCAATGGAAGTATGTGCTGTTGTTTTTTTCTACATGTTTATGTTAAGAGCTCTACATCTTCATCACATTAGAAAGCTGGTTAAAAGCTTTTGGCTCCTGCTATGCTTTATGCTAGGAATTGTCGCCACTCCCCTCTGCTCCTTTGATGACTTTACTGCTTTATGTAACCGCCTTGGGCATGCTTCTCTGTACACTCAAGTTTTAGATATATAAACAGACTTGTAGATATATACAAGAATGAAATACTCATTCTTACTTTCATGTCTTCTACTTACCCTGAATCCTCAGTTTTCTTCTTGGCTTTTAGTAGAACAAAATATCTTCGTCACTTTATTCTCTATCATTTCTCATTCCATCTTACCTTACACTCTCAACATAAGACACCTGTGCATCCATTTGGACTACCTTACAAAGACGATTTCACTCTTCAAACAAATCCAGGATTATTCAACTCAAGAACAAGCTACACACTCTCTTCAAGCAAAATCAATCAATGTCAATTTATGTAGCCACCACTGAACGACTGGTTGATAACATCTATGTCGCTGGAGGATTTATAAATTGAACGGTCTTTCCCCAATTTATCAAGCATTCAAAATGGCAATTAGGACCAAGATGACTCGCATTAGTCTCGATGATTTCTACTCTCTTCTTTGTAGTGAATAGGTAAATCAAGCTACTGATACTATTAATGATTTTATAATTAATACATCTACCAACACAGTCAACCCTTAGTTTGCTCTTGTTTCAAATTTTGGTCGTGGTCATGGATGCCTCTATCACTCTCACGGATGTGTTAGGTTTAATTTTTCGAATGTTTCTTCTTCTAGCATTCGTCAACCTCGTTTCACAAGCGACTGTCAAATTTGTGACAAACGTGGTCACTCCGATCTTTCCTGCTGGCATCAAACTAATATCCAGTATTCGCCACCCTCCATAACTTCAAATGTGTCTTTGGTCGCTGATTCAACCACTTCTCCTTGGTACTAGGATAACGATGCCACTGCTCATCTCATTTCAGATTCACTTTCTCTTTAACAGTCTACTGCATACTTTGGTACATATCAAGTTTGGTACATATCAAATCCTTGTTGGAAATGGTAATACTCTTCCCATCCTTTATTCCGAAAAATGTTTACTTCCAACTAAATCCGGTAAGCTCTTTCTTAACCACCCCTTACTTCATGTACCACATCTCACACAAACTTCTATCCATTTCTCAATTAAGCAATGACAATAACTGCACCGTTTTGTTTGGCAAAAATGGTTTTACTGTCAAGGATCAGAAGATCAATCACATATTTCTCCAAGGTCCATGCCATAATGGTTTGTAGCTGATCTCTACCTCAACACCTTCCTCACACATAGTTGCTGCGACTACTTCCATTACTGCTTCGACTTCTGCTCAGCTTTGGCTTAGAAGATTGGAACACCCGAGTTTCAATACTATTGCTGCTCTATCAAAATTTTTTCCTACTTTAGGCATTTCTTCTTCTCATTCTTTGTAACTTGCATGTTGTAGTTAAGAGTCATAAGCTACCATTTTCTGAGTCATAACATGTATCTTATGCTCCTCTTGAATTAATACATGTAGATGTTTGGGTCATTCCCCATTTGTTTCACACGATGGTTATCATTATTATATCTTGCTAATCGATGATTACTTACGCTCTACATAGCTCTACCCGCTCCAAAATAAATCTAATGTTACCCATACATTTCTCAATTTTAAAGCCTTAATTGAAAAACATTTAAATCACCCCATTCACACTCTTCGGGACTAATGTTGGGGGCGAATTTCTTAACAATATCCTTAGGTCATTCTTATTGCAGCCTGATATATATCATCAATACACTTGCGCTCACACTCCACAACAAAATGGAATTGCCGAACGCATCTTCTCAATGCCGCTCGAACTCTTCTTGTTGATGCCAAGCTACTAGCTCACTTTTGGACATATACCATATTTACATCAATTTATCTCATCAATCGTCTACCTTCACCCATTACCGCATCTCTCTCTCTTTATCAACTATTATATAAAACACCTCCCCTCTATGTTCATCTTCATTCTTTTGGTTGTCGTGTTACCCGTGGCTTCGATCATATTCTACTCATAAACTTGCTCCTCGGTCTGCTCCCTGCCTCTTATCGGGCTATGCGAATGCTTAGAAAGGATACAAGTGCTACAATAATATCACACGACACATAATTGTCTTTAGACACGTACAATTCGATGAGAATATTTTTCCTTCAATTTCAGATACCACTACTTTAACTCCTACAACATTATCTCCAACAACATTACCTACATTCCCTTCTACTATCCCATCACCAGCTCAAAATTCTATACATAATACCCCCACCAACCCAATCAAACCGACTTCGTGTTCTCCATCCATTGCTCCTACTTCTTCTTCTACTTCACCAACAATTTCATTGTCCTCCGCCTCTTCTCCACCAAACCTACCTTCTCATCACCCCATGATAACACCTCTCCAAACCGGCTCTTTAAAACCTCACAACATTTTGGATCTCCAACATAGTTCAAACAACCCCAACATATAATACATCTGCTTTCAAGCTCTCTGAATGACTTCTTAATTTAGATCTCTTTAAACCTAAGATACCCGGTTCTTAGTACCTCCATCCGCTAATTAGTAAATTATTGGCTACAAGTGGATCTACAAACTTAAACATGCTGATGGTTCAATTGTTCAACATAAAGCTCATCTTGTGGCTCAAGATTTTAAACATGAATATGAAATTGAGTGCCATGAGACCTTTAGCCTCGTTGCAAAATTTCTCTCCATTCAAATTCTGTTCACCATTGCTCTACATCATGATTGGTCCATTCTCCAACTAGATGAGATCAATGCATTTCTTCATGGTAAACTCACTGAAATAATCTACATGGATCAACCTCCAGGTTTTTAAGATATTCAACATCCAAATCATATTTGTCGGTTAAATAAAGTCATTTATGATCTTAAACAAGGCAGTTGTTTGCTATCCTCTTATCTCATTACTCAAGTAATCAATACGAGTGCAACAGATTTTTCCTTTCTCATATTGTATGAAACTAATATAATTGTTTATTTGCTAATCTACGTGGATGACATCCTTGTCATTGGAAATGAATCCACATTCATTTCTAATCTCATTCACAACCTTCAGCACAAATTTCAGATTTACAATCTTGGCTTTTACTCTCTTGGTTCCTTGGCATTGACATTTCTAGAACTACCACTAGTTGTCTTCTGTCACAGCAAAGCCACATTCAAGAAATTCTAAAAATTGCTGCTATGACTTCATGTAAACTTCTCTCTACCCCCTTAACTTCAAATTGGCCAACTGGTCCAGCCTTACAACTTTCGTTCAACCAACCTGAACTGTTCCAATAGTTAACAGGTTATCTTCAATACCTCTCCACTACACGACCCGATATGGCCTTTGTTATCAACTGATTGTGTCAACATATACATCAACTCTTATTGTGTCATTTTCAACTGCTTAAACACACTCTCTGTTACCTCCAAGGTACAATTGATCATGTCATACCGCTTTCCAAAATTGGGTCACGGGTCGGGTTTGAGTTTAACTCGGAACTGACCCCGCACTATTTAAGTCAACCCGAACCAGACTCATTTTTGAAAACGGGTTAGATTTTTGGACCCGAACCCGAAGCGGGCACTATTCAGGTTAACCTGAACTTGACCTGCTTCGGGTTCAGATTAACCCAATCTGACCTGTAACTGCTACTTAGCGATGTTTGCTACAAACAGACGCTACTAACGGCGATGGGTTCGGGTTAAGGATAAGGCTAGAGTTTGGACTTCGACAGCAGGATAGTGGGACGACGGCAAGGAAGAGGCGACAAGGAAGAGAGGTCGGCGGCGGGACAACGGGACGGCGACATTGAATCTCATTGGCTTCAGGCGGCGATTGCATTGAATCTCGATGAATCACGTTGTCGTTTTTAGCGACACAGCGACAAATGAACAGCGAGCGGACTGGACGGCGAGGCAGCAACTGCGAACGAACTGAACGACGGACGCGATCGGTGGACGCGTGACGACTAACAGACATCATTTCCTGGGTCACCAGGGTTGTTTTCGGGTTTCAGGGTCAACCCGAACCTGAGCTGGTTTTACAAACGGGATGAAATCCCTAACCAGAACCCGACCCAGTTCGGGTTGACTCGAACCCGAAATTTTCAAGTCGGGTTTTCAGTTCGTGTCAAATATTGACACCCCTAATTCGGAACTTGTGTTTGAGTTTGCATTTAACTATCTCAAAAGTCTCTAAAAAAGAGTAATATGTATTTTTTTAATTTTATTTTAGGATTTTAGATTATTTATATATAGATAGTAAAATTAAATGAGAAATATATATATATTGAAACAAAATGTTTTGAAGTATTAAATGCTAGTTTGAGCTAGGATGAAACAGGCAACCGCTTATCACTTATCTTGACGGCCGCACAGGCGAGAGCGAGAAGAACCATCTGAAGATGGCGGGAATCCTTTCCGCCCATCTCTCTTCGAACTCTCGCCTCCTCTGCTCTTCTCTGCTCTCACATTCAGTCCCGTCTAATTCCCGGGCAAGCTTTCGGGTTCTTCCGGGAATGCCCTTGCGTTCTAGGTTTCCTAGTGAGTTCCTCGCACCGCTTTCAATCTAGGTAGGGTTTAAGTCTTTTTGCTAATCGGTTTTGTTTCCGGTTCAGGAATATATGCCTTCTCGAGTAATGACATTAGGGTTGGCAGCAGTATAGAAGTGGATGGGGCTCCTTGGAGGGTTTTAGGTATGATCGATGCTTTAAATTCAAGATTTGATTCCCATTGATACATGTTTTTTTTTTTTTTTTTTTTTTTTTTTTTTTTAAATAATTTTATTCGATTTCACATCATGTTTTTGTATGTTCTGAGAAAGCTACCCTGTTTTTTAGATAGTAACTGAATTAGAGAATTCTTTATTTTTTTTTCATGTCAAGTTCGTGCTTTTGCTGTGAAATTGTAAACCATTGCTTTTTGAGATGAGAATATCTCAATGATGAAATTTGTTGCGGATTACTTTGAACTGGCTTGTTACGCTATTAGTTGAAGAGTGGTCTATGAGAAGATTGATCCTTGCTACTTTTAACTCCTTGCGAAAAGCTTCTGCCCATTGTATTTCCGGACCCTTTTACTTTGTTAGTGTTTGTGTTAAACTATCTTTTGAAAACGCTTGTATCTTGTATGTAGTATTATAAATAAAATTTGCCAGGAGATGCAATGGTATATATCAAACATTGTGCCACTGGAGGGAGTTTCGGCCTCTTTGAAAATCCTCATGCTGGATTTTTTTAGATTCGTAGTGCCGTTCTCCTGACCTCAGTTTTATGCAAATAAACTAATAATATCTTAGCTTTTGCATGCTTGGAAGGTCATCCTCAAAGAATATCTTATTACTCAAATGGAATTTCCTATTGTGAATTGTCATTTTTATGTGGTACCAATCTTGAGAAGTTTTTAATGGAAGTTGTAGAAGATGATCACAATTTTAGTAAGCTTAGAGTAATAAACTTTTTATGGAACTTTAAATGAGAGTCTTAGTTTATTTTAATATTTTTTTAATCCAATTTTTTTTGTGGGGAGGAGGTTGAGGGAAGGTTTGCTTAACCTTATTTGCAACTAGACTTGGGTCCAATTTTTATTCCTTGTGAATGAAACTAGTCTGCCTAAGTTGACTTTTGAAGTGTTTTGTTTTGTTCCACTTTGTATTGTTACAGGTTCTATAAGTACTTTTAGGTTCATTTTTACTTGTTTACATGTTAGTGTGTGCCTAAATTTGGCTTGTCAAGTGTTTGTTTAAGCAGTTATTTGGTGGGGCACTTGTATTATGGGACGAATGTGTTCGACCAGTCCCTCCTGGACCACCTCTTGTGTATAAGAGGCAGAACAAAAGTTCCTCCCAGGACTCTTGGCCTCGCTACATATCGGGTTCAAGTTCAACTGCCAATTAGAGAGGAAATTAAGAGGGGATTAGGAGGAAAAAATCAAAAGAGGGGCTGTTTTGGGATTTACATGATTATTGTATGCTTTAAATAGGCGATTTTCCTAGGGTTAGGGTTATGTCTTGTTTGCTGAATTTAGTATTTTAGTTTATTCTTAGGTTGATTGGGCTCTAGCTGGTGGCTAGGGATTTGGGAGAGTCAGAGTTTCTTCTCCAATTGAAGATCCAACTGTATCTTGCTTTTCTCTTCATAGTTCTTCCAATAAAAATATTTTTTAGGCATTCTTCTCCCCAATTTCTCGTATTTCTGTTGTTGATTTTGTAAAAAGTGCATCTATTTTCTATCAGAACGCTTGTCTAATTGGTGGATTTTCCGGCCGCGGTTCCACATCACCCCCACAAGGGGCTCATTAATAAGAGTTATGAGCCATCCTACAATGCTATGAAATATGTGTATGATTTGGAGCACAATGCAACCTTTTATTTATCAACATCTACGATAGATAAAATCATGAAAAAAACATACAAAATAATAATTATTAATTTAAGAGCACTATTTTTCTAGAAGGCACACAATGAAAAAATTATTGCATCAATTTGTCAGTCTTCAAGTATATATGAAGCTTAATAATCTCTACCCTCCCCCTCTATAACCATGCAAGTGGGATTTAGTGTTATCTCACAATGTGGGACAAAGCGTGTTTTCAAAATAGCCCATGATGTATAATTTGTCATTTTTTAAAATTTGAGGTTAAAAGACTTGACATGTTCACGAGAGGGGTTTATCGTGATCATATAAGTGGTTTTATGTGACCACATGAAACATCTCTCACGGTCACATAAGGGTAGAGAATGTGGGATTATGGAGATGCTTTTGAGGGTCGTTTTGTGTTTTTTGATGGCAAGAAGCGGCCTTCAGCATGTCTAGTAGGCTCTTGGCTAATCTTAGAGGGAACCACTAATAACGTTAATTGGGCTAAACTAGGCACGAACGAATTTGAAAGCACAAAGCTGAAACAGAGGTCAACACATGTGGCTATTGCTTAGATTGATCATGATTGTGAAGCATCTCTCCGACCAACTGATATCTTTAGTTGACTAATCAAACTATTAACTTAATTGTATACTGTGTTAGATTCACAATTTTTATTGAACTTCCAACCTCATTACCATGTTGGTTTTTTGTAGAATTTCTTCATGTCAAACCTGGAAAAGGGGCTGCTTTTGTGAGGACAAAAGTACGGAACTACATAACGGGCAACACAGTTGAGAAGACCTTTCGAGCTGGAAGCACGGTAACATTTTATTTTTCTACTCATTTCATTTGCCTATGTATGCTTCTCTGTTTTACTCTGCTATTAAATGGTTTAACTTAAGATGCATTGGTAGCATTTTTATTTATTTATTTTATATGGGCTTTTGATGCTTCAAGTAACTTCTGAAGCGTGAAAATTTAATAGCAAATATGTTGCGGGAAATAAATTTCTCTTTTCCACTTTTACTCTCTTTTTTGTAGAGGTTTTAACTTTTAAAATGTTTTGCCCATCCTCTCTGCTGACTTTAGGATGCTATATGTTTCATTCATAATGTGATTCTTGCCTTGATGCTTTCAGCTTCAAGAAGCAAATGTGGTAAAGGAAACCAAGCAATATACATACAAAGATGGCTCCAATTATATATTCATGGATCTGGTATTGTTTTGCCTCTCTCAGCTTTCAAGCATATTCATAATACAATTCTTCATGAGAAGGTGCTTATAACGTTGGAATGGTTTTAAAGCTATTTGTCATCTTCTCATGCTATAAGCAGACTTGGAGAATGTTAGAACCTGATCTTCCAAGTGAATTTTAAGAAGCTCTGAAAATTTTCAAGTTCAGAATATGAAGATTAGAATTATGGGAGTTCAATAGCAATTTTTGTCGGCTGTTGAGTTGTCCTAAGATTACTCGGATTCCTTTCCACTTCTCTCTAATTTTCCGATTCTCCTCCTGCATAGGATTCATCTTTTTTCAGCTGCCTTTCTCTGTTTCACATAGTTACTACAAATTTTTTTTTTGGTACAACTGGTATAGAATAATGACATTTTTTATGGAGGTCAACATTAGAGATTAAATGTTTTCGCTTGAGTAGATCTAAAACGGAATATATGGAGTGTAATTTTAGTAGTACTAGACCTAGTGAGGGGATTGTGACTTTGGGCGATCAAGTCATTAATAAGAGTACACGTTTTAGATATATTGGATCTATTGTTCAAAGTGATGGTAAAATAGACGGGGATATTATCAACAAAATTCAAGTTGGATGGTTGAAGTGGAGGAATGCATCGGGCTTATTGTGTGATAGAAAAGTACCCCTCAAACTTAAGGGAAAATTCTATAAGATGGTAGTGAGGCTTGCAATGCTTTATGGTGTTGAATGTTGGCCATTACAAGAGAAGCATAATACTAAGTTAAGTGTGGCAGAGATGAGGATGCTCAGGTGGATGAGTGACTTTACCCTTAGAGATAGAATACGAAATGAGCATATACGTGAAAAGGTTGGAGTAGCTCCAATAGAAGATTAAGATAAGAGAGAGTCACCTTAGATGGTTTGTTCACATAAAACGGCGGCCTTCCAATGACCCGGTTAGGAGAGTAGAGGTATTAGATTTGACTTATGTTAAGAAAGGTAGAGGCAAACCTAAAAAGACTTGGTTAGAAAATATTAGGAATGACCTTTCTTTATTAGATTTAAACGAGAATTTGACCTTTAATAGGCACAATGAAGAAAAATGATATATGTAGCCGACCCCACATAGTGGGATAAAGGCTTGATGTTGTTGTTATTGTTGTTGGTATAGAATAATGACAGTTCATCTTTCAATTAAATTACTGTTTAAAAGAACTTATTAACTTATTATGTTTGTTTTTTAGGCTACTTATGAAGAAACCCGATTGAGTGATGCAGAAGTAGGTGATAAAATGAAGTGGTTGAAAGAAGGAACGGCATGCAATTTGATATTTTGGAATGGACGGGTATTTCTGTTATTTTCCAAACTATTAGGCTTGTAGCTTCATAGGTTTCTAGTAGGTTACAATTGGAGATTACTTTATTATGCCATCTATGATATAAACCTCTTTATTTCAATGCTTGCTACCCTCAATATGCACATACAAGTGAAGAATAGTCTCAAATCAAAAGTGAAAGAAGTGTCGATTTCCAAAGTTTTGTTTGATGGCTCTTACCTGTGCCCATAATTATGGGCTGATGGTATATATCCATCGGTATATTAGGCTTAAATTTAGTACCCTTTGTTCTGTCCACTAACAATTAAGAAGTATTGGAGCTGATTTAAGTGTCCAGTGCAGTATCATTGGTCTTGATATTTTCTTTCCTGATTAAAAAAAAGAAGTGATTCCCATGCAGGATTCATGTGGTTTTTGGTTGAGCATATGTTTGTTGAGTGGGTGAGATTTGATGATAGTGAAGAGGGAGGGTGGGGATGAGATTTAGATTTGAATGAATTTAATGTGATGGAGATTGTTGAGATACAATGAGAGTAGAAAATCATCTGAGTTGGGTCTTAGGCTTTGTTTGTGACGGCTTTCTTATTGCTTCTTAAAAGCAGCTTCTTAGTAAACAAATTATAATTTTTATACTAAAAAGTTGCTTCAAGAAGCAATAAAAAAGCCGTCCCAAACGAAGCCTTAGTGTACTAGTAGTGGCCCTTGTCTATTAGCTTTTGCTTTTGGGTTAGTGGGTCCTTCCATAAGTATTTTGAGCTCAACTTGGGCTCCAAATTTGCACCCTCCTAAAACCACCATACACATCCATGGACCATTGATATTGATGCATGCCACGTGTACTACTTCATTTGCTTGATTGATTTTGGACACAAATGTTTGAACCTGTGTAATTGATTCAGCATGAATATTCACTCTTAAAAAGAAGCATGCTGATTTAAATATCTTTATTGTCAGGTTATTGATTTTGAACTTCCCATCACTGTTAAGCTAACAGTAACTGATGTCGATCCAGGTTTAAGAGGAGACACTGCACAAGGTAATGGATATGATTTGACATTTGGATCATTTGGTTGTTGGTTGCTTATAGATCAAAAATATGTTTCCGGAACTGATAATTTAGTTTTCACTCATTTTGTCTGAAAGAAAATAATCATTTGTGAGAGATTTCAAAGGTCTTTGTAGTTCAAAATACACATTATTTTCTTACAACATCCAAACAAATGATGGAATATAGGAGCTTCACAATTTTTGAAACCTAATAAAATCTTTGAATCTCTTGCTGGTGTTCCAGTTGTAGGTTATACCATTCTTTCCTTGGATTCTTCTCATGATTGGTTTCTCTACTGTTTTATATTTTACTTAGCTAGGATATTCTTGTCAAGAAAAGATCAGGGTTTCCATGCTTGTTTCTTATTGCCCCACTTGGTAACAAGTAGGAAGAAGCATTTCTTGTGAACTTGGTAGTAGAAACCTGAGACATGGGATATTTCCTCACCTGTTGAATATTTATCGTATCAAACTTAGGCTTCGTTTGAAATGATTTTTTTTTTATTTTAAGAAGCAATAAAAAAGCTATCTCAAACAAAACCTTACTCTAAATCATACTAGTACCTACTTGTCTAAACTTTAAATGGATATGTTTGACATTGTAGGAGGATCCAAGCCAGCTACACTTGAAACTGGTGCTGTGGTAAATGTTCCATTGTTTGTGGAAAGGGGTGAGGAGATAATGATAGACACTAGAACAGGACAATACATGAGCAGAGCATGAGCAGAGGTCTTTTGCTTCAGATGACCTCAAGCTTTTTGGGCATTGGAATGGCCTTCTTGATTTGTTTTGTTGTAGAAGATGATGTAAGCTTGCAAATTCTCATAGAATCAGCAAAGAAATTTAAGCAGTAAGAAAGCCGTCCCAAACAAAGCTTAAGATTTCGTTTGAGCTAATTTTTTTATTATTTTCTAAAACAATTTTTTAATAGAAGCAATAATAAAACCGTTCCAAGCAAAGCTTAAGGGATAAATCACAAATATTTAAATCCAAATCAGCAATGAAGCTGCAATCAATGAACAAATGACTACTATTAAAAAAACTTCCATTATATCATAACCTCAGATAATCCATCATTATTCTATTACTGCACATTACCATTTAATTAACATTAAACCCAACAAAGATTAACCTATTTCAAAATATACATTATCATTATAAATAAACTTTACACGTGGTAAAGGTACATTACATTAATATCCAATGAAGTTTTTCTCTCTCTATCTCTCTTTATATATCTATATCATTCAAATATCAGGATGGTGGATATGATTGGTTGGTGCTTCTCCTTGATTGTCCAATGGCATGTATTGTGCCATTATTGCCCGAATCTCGGAGTCCATATAACTCTATATCAGCATCAAGGAATAAAAAATAGTGAGAAAATGACTTAGAAAAAAATAATATTAATCTTAAAATAAACTAAATGATTTTCAAATCCTCATGATATAATAATATCATTAAGTAATAGTTTAAGGGTGGGCGAGAGAAATTATTTTGTACAGTCACTGGACGGTCCGAAGACGAATCAGGATGTGTCATATCCTCCAACTCTTGCCGCTTTAGGATGTACTACAAATTTTTTTTTTTCTCTCCAATGCATGGGTTACTTGTTCTAAGTAAAACCCTACATCTAAATAGTTGATAACAAATAGTGGAATGACTAATGAGAGAGGCAAGAGTTGAACTCTAAGGTTTCATTTGAGACAGGTTTCTTATTATATTTTTAAAAAACAAATTTTTAGTACAAAAGTTTTTTGTTTTTCTACAAAAATTGTCATATAAAATAATAAGAAAGTTGTCTCAAATAAAGTGTCAAACAAAGCCTAAAAATAGGAACACCGCTTTGCTTGGGAAGTATGTGCATATTAAGAAAAAAAAAAAAAAAAGATATAATGTAAAAGACAATAAAATTTTACTACTGCCTTAACAAAGCTTACCCTGATCCTGTACTTATAGACTGCATATCCTCCAACTCCAGCAGCAGCCAAGCCAAGAAAAATAACCCACAAGAAGCTCCAGCTAACCCCTTTTGATGCGTTCTTACCTGCAAATCATTTTGCAAAGTACAAATATAACTACTTACAGTGCGAAAAAATGAGGAAGGAAGATAGAATAGCATATGTGCACAAGAACTCTCTAAAATACATTTAATGGTTTCACTTTCATATAATCCTTGAATCATAGAAGGTGGTGCAGCCAAACAATTTATACTCACTTATGCAAGTATCGTGCTTCTCCATATATAGAAGATCACCACGGCAGCTGCATTCGTAGCTTCCCCAAGTGTTTTTACATCTGCAGTCTCGGCATTGGCAAGCAATCTTCTCTTTACATTCATTCACATCTACAACAGAAATATAATAAGTTGAAGCACATTTAACCATGTTGATTGAGACTAGTTTCTTCTTGATGCGGCGTATTCTGAATCTGCCCAAATTTTAAAAAAATAACCTATTGGAGGTATTCCAAGTTCCTAAAAAAACAATTTTGCACTCGTTTTCCGTTGAAACAAACACCTAAAAATTTAATACCCCACATATATATTAGTCACATAAAATGGCGGCCTTCCGATGACCCGGTTAGGAAAGTAGAGATACTAGATTTGACTTATGTCAAGAAAGGTATAGGTAGACCTAAAAAGACTTGGTTATAAAAATATTAGAAATGATGATCTTTCTTTATTAGATTTAAATGAAAATTTGACTTTTAACTTTTAACATGATACAATGGAGAAAAAAGGATTCATGTAGCCAATCCCATGTAGTGGGACAAAGGCTTGATGTTGATGTTGATGTTGTTGATGTATATATATATTTTTAGTTTATACTCCTAATACATCAAAACAAGCAGCACCCGAATCAAAAGCGAAGGCATTGTTGGCAATTTTACTAATAGCTTCAGAAAGCAATCTCAAAGAACAGCAAAAGTAAGGCATAAAAATATCAAATAGGTTTATTTGACAAAAGAAAGTTAGTTTGAAAGTCGCCAAGATAGCTTTATGTCACCTTTTGTGCTATCAAAATATCACACATTAGCAAAGGATGATAAAATGGTTTGTATTTTCAAGTCAGTGAAACATAAAAGACAAAACAATACCTTCACACGCGTGAACTCCATCACCCTTGAAGCCTGAGGGGCACTTACATCCATTGGCTTCATTGTCCTGCTCAATGAATTGTGTAACCACTTAGGCTGGACACACAAATAGCAGTTCGTTGAAAAGATTAAATGAATAATCCAAACTTACAGAACAGGCAGAAAATGACAGGCCATCCCGACTTTCTTTCCAACACCCTCCGTTATTAATTTCACACCGTCCAGATCCAGAAGCTGTAGAAGAAAAAGGAGCAATGCCACACATTGTTTAGAAAATAATTAAAAATTTACAAAAAATAAGGTGACCGGATATTTTTCAGAAAATTTAAAAATATACTAAAAGAACAAGGTGACTGAACCAATGGATACAGCACAAAGCCTCTCCATTGCTCTGTAAATAAAGTTTTCAAGGTATGATGATAAGTTGTTAATGAACTGAATCTTATAGGTAAAGAACAAAACAAGATTGTTAATAATAAACTAAAAGTACAATTTATGTATGCATAAACACCTAGAAGCACAAGAAGATGCAATTAGAGAGGCCCAGTACCCTATAGATCTATTGTAGCAAGCTGAGAAAACAAATTGAGACCAAATGAATATGGAAAACCTTTTTTTGATTTCTTGAAAAACTGTTTAGAGATAATCAAACTAAAATATCTACTATTAACTGCTAATCGCCAAGAATTCTAAGGATCATCTTCTCATAGAGTTCTTATAGAGTCCTTCAAGACTTTGAGGACTGTTTTACTTTATCTGAAATGGAAACAGTCAATTACTCATTCTAAAAGGCTTACAAAAAAAAGAAACGTTAAAAGCCAAGATAGACACCACACGGTGCACTTCTCATTCAAGAACTAAACCCCCTCTTCTAAGAATATAGAACACAGAGAAAATCGTCACTTCAATAATAAAGACCTACAAGCTTCCATTCTTTTCATGAGAACCGGATTTGGGTAACATTAATTCTTCCACAAACTGGTGGTTCACTATTTTTCAGCTGCGTAGAAACCATGCACTTTTTATCTCATACAAAGTTAAAAACGTATCCTAGAATATTCTATTATTGTCAATAAGTTATTATTAATATAGTACCTTCACAATGAGTATACCCATCGCCGACAAACTTAACACCATTTACAATTGGGCATTCACATAATCTTCCACGGAACGTATCCTGTAATGTGAAAGTTCAATGACATATTCAGAGAGGTATTTAATTCTGCTTTGACTTCTCAAACTAAAAAAATTCAGCTGATACCTTGCATGCAGTAACATTGGCAGCCTGGTCTCGCCAACACCCACCATTGTTTTCCAAACATTCATTTGTCTGGATGTCTGTAAAGAAATTGGAAAAATGATGAAGACAAATGCAATAAGTAAAACAAATGATTCAAAATATAAAATAATTTAGAAAAGGTCCTCATGTCCTTAATGGAAAATGAGTAGCTTGAAATTCGAAGAAATTCACACGAACCTTCAGTTAGACACACGGCTGGCTCTGTTTTCTCAAGAAATCCTGCACAGATTGCTTTAAGTACTGCACTCTTGTCCAGCTTCCCTGTAAGAAAAACAGAAAAAAATTATGATTAACTTAATAATAATGATCATGAAAACAGCATTTTATGATTATGATAACAATCCTGAGGATGAAGATTTTCCACAATCTTCAATGAGAACACAATACATGCACAGGAAATGCAATAACACACCTCTGTACTGTCTGTTGTTAATCAGTAGTGTTGGCAGGATAGTAACATCCCCACGGGAGTCTTTGCCAATCTGAAAGTAATAAAGTTAAAGAGTATAGAATAAAAGAAAAAGTAATAAGGATACGATAACATATATAGTGACAAGCAAATAAAGGTGTCAGCAAAGCTTGTTGTCATACATATAAAAGTTGAAAAGTGAAAAAAATATTTTGAATTTTATTACTTAATTCTATACAAAATGTAGAAGTATTCATAAACTTATCTAAAAGACTTATAATGAAAATAAATTAAGTTATTTACAAAGAAAGAAAAAATCCCACGAGGGGCTGGCAGCTAGAATAAGAAGAGAAGGCTCATGAATTGCAATCTAAAGGCTATAAGAAGATCAATTCAAGGCTTAAAACCATTACTCCTTGTGCCAAAGATTCCTGTCAAAATTGGTTAGACTTGCGAGTCTCCTAATCCTTCAACACCCCTCAAATTTAATGATATAAAATTATCATTCTGAATTTGCTCAAAACATTATTTAACTCCTTTGGTGATAATGTCAACAAGTTTATTTCTTGTTGGCACATTGCTTAAGTCACTATCTACTTTCTCTTTTATAAAATGTCTATTCACATCCACATGCTTGGCATGAACATATTGGATTAAACTATGAGTAAAATTGATGGTAGATTTATTGTCAAAGTGTATCTTCATTGGCCCTTTTCATTTTATTTTTAAATCTTTTAAAATAATTTTGATCCATAGAAGCTCGCAAAGTCCTTGGAAAATAGCTCTAAATTTAGACTCAGTGCTAAATCTTGAAATAACATGTTATTTCTAGCTCCTCCATGTTATAAACTTCCTCTCAAGTATGTATCATATCCAATTGTGTATCTTCCATTCATTGGTGATCTTGCACAGTCTATATTAGTACATCATTTAATTTGTAAAGCATCTTACTTTTATAGAGATCTCATTTAATAGGGATTTTTTTAAGTATCTGAGGATTTTATAAGCAGCTTGAATGTGAGAAAATTTAATTTTGCGTATAGATAGTGATGGGTAGATTATTATTACCTCATAATGATTTCAAGTCTTGAACTTGCTGGAGATTTTAGTTGGGCTTATTCCTTCTTGCATAGATTTGAGGGGTATAGTGAAATTTTTAAAGTTTGTGTTATTGGAATGTCAAGATAAAAGATAGATGGTTCGTCAAATTTACCTTCTAGTTAAAAATTCGCTATCATGAATGTGTTTAATTGAAAAAACTTTGCTTCTAATCAAATGTAACATCTTTCAAGCACTAAACTTTTTGATGGTATGATGATAATACTTGTACTATTTATGAGCAGAGGAATGCCTAATAAAGACACATATGAGAGCTCTAAAATCAAACATACTAGTATTATTTGTCGATGTGCATATAGACAATATACACAGATTACTGGAGGAATTTTTGAGTGAAAATTATTTGTGAGGACGAATTCAACTAGCTAAATTTATAAAATTTAAAAGCCAATTATTCTTGAAGGTATTCTAATGATTAGATATGTAGTAGTTAGGATTACTTTTTCATAGCATCTTTTGATGCTTCATTTTAAAAGAGAATAATCTGGGTGACTTTCAAAAAAAAGATAAGTTTTCCACTCCATCTTATTTAATAGTGTCACAAAATAAGATTTGGAGACCTTTTTTATGAAAGAAAAAATTATAATATATGATTAAATTCTTTGATGTCACATTAATTTATTTTTATATAATCGTAGTTAAAAATGGAGACAATAATGCTGACATCATATTTTTGTTTGATAAGATATATCCAAGTCATTCGAGTATAATCATCAATGAAAGTAATAAATCCTGTAGCAACAAAAATATTGGAGATTTTGGAAGACCCCCAAATGTCAAAATGAATAATAAGAAAATGAGTAAAGGTTATGAAATCATTTATCAAAAAAAGTAACATGATGCTTGGCAATTTTACAAACCTTATAATGAAAATTTTCTATATTTATATTAAAAAGAAGTGATGTTTCCAAAAAACTTTTATATTGAGGGTGAAACAAAAACATGATATATGATTTCAGTGTTCAAGAAAATATACCATATAGTTTTCTCTAGTTTATCCAAATATTTTCCCGATTATGAGGTCTCTAAATATCCAATAATTATAAAAAAAGATTACCTTGCAGTTGTGGTCATTAGTGATTTTATGAATTCATAGAAAATTTATTACAGGATAAAAAACATATAGAATATTACAAAAAGAGTAAATGTGAAATAAATTAAAATACTTTCTTGACCTATAATAGTTGTTAGAAAACCAACGATCACTTTTATTTTTCTATAGTTGGGGCAAGATTTGTATGGTTAAAAAAGGTTAGCAAGGTTTATCATGCGGTTAGTAGCTCCTAAATCTTGGATCCAAAATTGAAGGAAATTATTTAAGGCATTGAAACACAAAAGCTATAAGTCATATAATTTTAAGCTAGAGAGCATAATTCATATGATTTATCAACAACGTTAACGGAGTTCTTCAATTTGCTAATTTTTTTATGAATTGTGCTTTTCTAATTTGATAAGGCAAGCTTGCCCTTCTTCGTAATCTTTATTTCTACAATAACATGGGGTCTTTCCATGGAGTTTTTTTAATTTTTTTTTTGTCCTTTTTCTTGTAGTAATTGCACAATAGATTACTTTTGTATGAAGACTTTTATCCTTCTTTAATGAAAGAGTTTGTAACAGTAAGCCTCTTACCTTAGAGATTGATACCTATCATAGAGGATATTTCGTGAACTAGAGCATCTAACATTAATATCATATACCTATCATAGATGATATTTCGTGAACTAGAGCATCAAACATTAATATCATTCCTTCAGTTATATGAGAGAAAAAAATCTCATTTAACGATGGTGGATTTATCTGCTTCAGATTTAGATACAAACTTGGTCGAGAAGCCATTATTGAGTCCTACAATGAACTCAAACAACCTTTCTTTTTATATAAATGCTTGAGAATTACCACAATGCTTTATGGTAATAGATCTAATGGGAGAATTGTGACTTTGGGCTATCAAGTCTGATGTAGAACTACATGCATAGCCTAATGTATTAGCTTTGAAATTACAAGCTTTGTGACGGATCAATAGTTGTTATTCAACTTCCTATGGATTAAACAATAGATTGAAAACAATAAAGCAATGATTAGTCGTAGGCAATTGATTACAAGATATAATGTGGAGCACAAAATAATCAAAGTAAATCCAACATTGCTTAACGTGGGATTTTAAAAAAAAAAATCCCTTGATTAAAAAAAAGATTAGTCACTATTAAGATACCTCACACATACTCATCATAACGGCTAAACGGAGAAGTGTTCATGACTTTTAATGATGCCACGATCGAGGAGAGGTTTAGAAAGAGAAAGGGTCGGAGCAGAGTTCACCTTCGTCAAGTTTTTAATCTTGATGTGGAACTCCGTCAAGCTTATGAATTGTGCTCCGATGTTCTTTAGGCTCGGGGTGATGTTTATCTGTGGTTTGCCTTGGAGCAAACACTCCTTGTCGTCGTTGGAGGGTTGCAATGCTCGAGGAGTTTGAATGCCTTTATTCAAGGGAGGAGGATCTACTTCTTCCTCCTCAGGTGAAGCATCAAGCACAAGAGAAGAAGTATATAGAGAAGGCGGTGGGGCTAAGTGGCCGGCCTTAGAGGAGGGAGGGAGGGAAATTATTTTGAGATCTTGTCTTGATTAAGGAAGGGAAGCAAATTCAAAATATGAAATTTAATTCCAGCTTTAATTGGTGGAGATGATTGGGAAATTTGAATTTGAATTTCCCACAAATAAAGAAGAAAGGGAGGGGGGAAGGGGCAATTAGATGGCGAATTGATGGAATGATTGGAGAGCTTTAATGGACCTAATAATTAGATGAGAGAGAAAGAGAGAGGAGGGGGGCAACCTAGAGGGGAAGGGGAAGAGCCCACATGTTTTAATGAAGATTTGAGTGAATCAAGGGGCTTTAAATGAGTTGCCAATCTAAGCCAATTTAAATTAAGAAATAGACTTTAATACAATTATCTCTCTAATTTAAATTCAATTCAAGTGACCTTGATTGGAGGAACTTTCCTAGAATAACTCATCTTATTTAAAGAATGAATTTCAAATCTGAATTCATTGACCTTCCAAATTTACAATGAGATAATTTAGGAAAGTAGCGAATGCTTGGAAGAAATGGGATCCAAGAGAAGGGTGATGGGGCTGGCGGCTAAGGGAAGGGAGGTGGGGCTGACGGTTGGATGGGGTCGGCCTGTGGCTTGGGGTGGAGTTCGGCTAAGGAGGGAAGGGGGAAGGTGGGGGTCGGCCTAGGGTTTGGGTGGGAAATTTTGGCCAAGGAAAAGAAAGGAGGATGGGGCAGCGGCTAGGAGAAAGAAGGAAAAGATGTTGGTGGAGGAGATGTACCACAAGCTCGGACTCTTCTTGTAGCTAATGGGTAATACGTTGCCCTCACCTAAGGACTTCAACTCTCACAAGAACTCTCAAGCTCTCAAACACATGCAGAATTTTCTTTTCATCATAATCATTATCCCTCAAAAAGAAGATGAGGGAGCTATAAATAGCCAAAAGATAATAACAAATCAAATGACAAAAGTGCCCCATGGGGTCACATAAGCCTACTCCCTCAAGTGAGGGTGAAAATGAAAAAGATGCATAAATAAATCAAATACAAATAATAACTCAAAAATAAAGTGGTCCAATCATGACCGTAAATCTTTGGCTTCTTGATAAACTTTCCACGGTCGGATGTGCTCATCAAAGTCATTAATAAGAGTATACGTTTTATATATCTCAAGTCTATTGTCAAGAGTAATGGTGAAATAAATGGGAATATTATTAGTAGAATTCAAGTTGGATGCTTGAAGTTGAGGAATGATTTGGGCCCTTCATGTGATAGAGATGTACCACCCCTCAAACTTAAGAAAAATTCTATAAGATGATGGTGCAAAATGTTGGCCATTAAAAGAGAAGAGCATACAATTAATTTAAGTGTTGTAGAGATGAGGATGCTCATGTGGATGAGTGGCTTTACTCTTAGAGATAGAATGCGAAACGAGCATATACGTGAAAAGGTTGGAGTAGCCCTAGTGGCAGATAAGATTAGAGACACATAAACGTAGGCCTTTTGATGACCAGGTTAGGAAAGTAGATGTATTAGATTTGACCTATGTTAAGAGAGGTAGAGGTAGACCTAAAAAAAGTTGGTTAAAAAAATATTAGAAATGACATTTTTATTAGATTTAAATGAGAATTCGACTCTTAACACGACACAATGGAGAAAAGGAATCATGTGGCCGACCCCAAGTAGTGGGATAAAGGCTTGATGTTGGTGTTGTTCTTGCTTGAGAATTACCGCATAAATGTAACATGTCATCTTGAAAATTTGATAATAATCCAATTCAAGCATAAACCTTTATTACATTAAAATACTCAATAATATGAAGGCTACCTAACTTAATTGTTGAAATCTTAGTTTCGATCTCTTAGATGAGGGAAATATTATTTACTTTCAAGTACCTTTGTTTGAAGGTAACCTAAATTTCTTTAACAATAGAGAGACAGGTATAGAGCTCACTGATTTTAGGCATCATATTATTCTACAATCATGTTATGATTATGGAAGCCGCTTCATCCTAAACTACAAATTTTGAATCTTTTAGCTTTGGATGATCCATAAGATGATGGATCTTTCCCTTCCCTTTCAAAAAAGTCTTCATAATTTGAGACAATTTTAAACAATTTCTTTTATTCAAGCGATATGAGGCTTGTAACCCCTAGTTCTTCTTTAGTTTGATTTTCACCATTCAAAATAGCCGACTCCTTAGAAAAATCATAGAAATCAATTATAATTAAGAGATTGAAGAATCTCGACAAAAAGAAAGATAGAAAGAAAATGCAAAAATACTGAAAGATGAAAACTCTAATCTTGCTTTGATACCATATAAAAAAGTAGAAAAACTACATTGACTTTTATAACTTAATTCTATACAAAATGTGAAAGCATTTATAAACGTATTCAAAAGGCTTACAATGGAAATAAATTGAAGTTATTTAAAAAAAAAAAAAAGTCTCTACAGGGGCTAGCGCTAACATAGGAAAAGAGGTATATGGATTGCAAGCTAAGGTCATAAGATGATTGATATAATGGTTAAAACACTTAATCCATGTGCTTAAGGATTCCTACTAAGATTTGTTAACTTATGTCCCATGATTTTTTAATAATATATATTATATATTTCAACAAAAAGGAATTTTAAAAGTTGATTTGATGAAATGTAATATCATTTAAGCCAAATAAGTTCCAAAGAGCTTAGAATAAACCAAACATGAAGATGAGATTCTTGGACATAAGTAAATGAGCTGAGCTTGAACAAAGTAAACCATAAACAATTCAAGCTCGACTTGTTTAACCCCCTAATTGCAAACATTTGGACTACTAGAAATTCACAAAATTTTCCTAACCTGAGCATCTTGTTCAGCCTTTAGTATAGGATTGTCTTCATCAGCCTCAGGATCTCCAATACAATCATTTATCTTCTTCAGATCAACACCTGCAGGAAAAAGTAGTCACCAGCATGAGTACAAACATTGCCCCACATTAATTACGAAGGATTCCGACCACGCAGCACCGGAGAGTGTTAAAATAACTTTGGAACATACCCAGTGATTTGATCACGTCTTCAGCACATTCCTTGGTGTATTTCTTATCCTTCATTGGACACCTAATGGAGAAGTCAGACACATAATCCCACCACAACCAAGGCTTTCCACTTTCATTGGCAACCTTAAACAAGCAGACCTGTCGAAGATTTTGGATCACAACATCCCTCCCATCATACCCTATGCTGAAGTCTTGTTCAGGATCAGGAGCACAGTATCTTCCATGGTTGATGCATTGTGATTTGCACTGCTTGCTTAAAGTAAAAACTTCAGGGCAATACCAAGTAATATAATGTGGCGTGAACTGAGTGTAACCCTTTTTCTCCATTATTTGTGCTACACCTTTAAAAGCCTTAACAAAATCTATTTGGCCATCACATTTAGGTCCACATTCATCATTGCTGTTTGTCCAAAACTCATACTCCACACGGTCATCAGGATGAGGTAAAGATTCCCTCCAGTCCAAATTGACGTTAACCATGTCGCCATTCTCTAGTGATTTCTTAAGTCTATCCCCAAAGCTTTGGTTTATAAATGCAGATGGTATTGATATATTTGGTAAAATATCACCCCGACCACTATCTTCTTCAGGCATGTCCATTGTGATCAAAGGTTCCTCCTTGTCATCAACAACAATGATTGCAGCAGCTCCTGCTTTCTGTGAATTCCAAGCTTTTGTTGTAAAATAGCAATCTGGTCACAACAAAGCATCACAAAAACGAGATCACAAAATTAATGTCGTTGAAAATTTTAGAGAATTTAAGTCATAGTGATGCAAGGCAGCTTAGAATTTAGGTTTTATACTGTAGCTAAAATGATGCAATAAATATATATCGCACAAAAGAAATTAGGAATCATAGATTAAAAAACTAAATATGCAAAAACTTACTTCTTTAGGAGTAAATAAGAAAATATGAGAATCAGGAGAATGAAAAGCCAAACCATAATATAATGATCAAATAAATTCAATCTGCAAAATCATTATGCAATAAATTTTTTTTATGCACTCGCACATTATTCATACAATGCACTTGCACATTTTTATGTGTATTTTGCACGATTCACTTGCATGCTTATCGGTACATTTTCAATACATTTGCATACTTTTTTCTTGCATTTATATGCTTCTTGGAATGTTTGTAAAGTGCACTTGCATATTTTTTAATGAATTTGTATAATGCACTTGCACACTTTTCAAGATGTTGCAATTAAATTTGCAAGTTACTAGGAGATGTATGTGAATAACCTAAAAATACATAAATTTTATTATTTGCATAAATTTTTCATCATTAGGATGCATGCAAATTTTCATTTTGAGTTTTAAAAAATAATTTTCTGTCCACTTTTATGCATGTGTTTTAGATCCATTGTTGTATGATGTGAATTAGAATCATTTAGATACATAAAGACACATAATTTTTTTTTGTCTTTATATGATTGTAATTTAATATCGCGGACATCATGGAGAATCACTTCTCCCTCTCATAAATAGGAGATGAGTTGTAGTTCATTTTTCACCATTAAAATTCATTTAGCCTCTAGTGTGAGATACTTTGTGTTCCAAGAGTGTAGTAAAGTTCTATTTTTGCTCATAGGCTAACTATTGTGTTCATTGTAAATCCATTGTTAGTTTTCATTCAATTCTTGCCTATGTTCATTGCAATGTGTGTCGCATTTTAAGTGCTCATATTGTGTACATTGTAAGTTTGTATTTAGCATTTTCAATTTCTTTTTTTTTTCTCCAAAAAGGGTTCTTTAAATAGTTCATTATGGTTTTTTTCAGTATAAATTTCAATCTTGTCTCTACATCTCTCATGCATGTGGAGCATCTATAAGGAGTTCGGGCCTACCCACCACACCAAAAAATATGCGCATTATTGATATCCTAAGATATCACAACCAATGGTCCTCTATCCCACTACGCCAAGAAAACATGTATGGGTCTCTGTATATCTATTTGAAATTTGGAATATGTATCATCATGTTGAAATAATGCGCACAAGCCCATTGTCTCGAGTGTTACCTACTACTTTCACCTATGAAGTTAAAGAAAAAAAAAACACGAGACCGTTTAGTTTATAGCATCAAACACATAACAATCAAAATTTTAGAGTTTTGGGGTTTTTCATTTTATCTTCGTCGTAGAAGACAAGATGTCAAAAATTATGATAAATATACATGAAATATATTTTTTGCTTTATTTTTAATTTTGTTTTCCTTTTTTCAATTTAGACTTCAATATTTCATTTTTTTCAAGATAGAGAGGAAGATGTTTGAGAAGGTTGTTTGTATGTTTGTTGTTAACAATGGATGTTGGCCATAGGCTGATTGAGGAGGTTGGTGGAAGTTGGGAATTTGCCGATGAAGCAGGAGAAAGGATTTTGTGCTGATCTTGGTGAGTGTTAGCAGCAAAGGGAGTGGGCCCGAGAGGGACGTGTCTATGGAGCAGAGTTAACAGACTCAACAATACAATGAGGGTTGGAAGGTTGATCATGCCTTATGATTGACAGAAGATGAGTTCATGGGTGTTTGGGTGCTAGAGATGAGGAGAAAATTTAAGCACGTGGATGAACGTGACCGGCATTGACAATTTCTGTGAAGGATAGAAAGTTAGTAGCAAGGTGGGGTGATTCAGAGCATAGGAAATCCAACGAGTTTGGTCACTGCATACCTCAAACACACTTCTCCTCCATGCGTTGTTGGTCATCGATGGCTTCACCCGTAAGATTCTAGTGAAGCTTCTCCTTTACATGCCATTGATCTCGCCAACACCTTCATTAATTAGCTTGAATTCACGTTTCATGCATCGTCGAGGGATTCAAGCAACTTGGGAGGAAGAGATGTGGAGCAGGATCGCAAGGTGAAAGATAAAAGAGAGGTGTTGGCCCATCGATGCCTTCTTCAACAAGCTCCCTTTGTGACCTCATTTCTCTACAGTTTAGGGTTTCATACAATAAGGTAAGAGCAAGAGGTGGAGAAGATAGGAGAGGAGTATGAATTCTTTCGGGCTATAGGTTTTGATTACCCCTTTTTTGTACTAGATTAGATAGGACAAAAGATGGGAAGAGTAACATGTCGCCGTGATATGTAATGCAGGATTCCAGAGATGCATGCGATACTTGGATTTGAAAAATTTAAAGGTGGGTCAACTTGCACAAACTTTTTTGTCGTTGGTATGTCTCGCATTTCAAGTCATCTCCTCGGACGTGGGTAAATTTCGCTTCACCTTTGTGCAAGATATAGGCTAATTTGGGCCTCCTTTTTATTTGATGTTTCAGTCTAGTTGGTGCATTCTCTTTTACAAAACGAGAGGGATGATTGGGTGACTTTAATGGTGATTGACGTCTTTTGAGCCAAATTTGAGGGACGCCACAACTGCAGTTCGCGATTTTTAAAAGAGTCGATTGTTGAATAGGATTGGAGGTCAACAATTAAAAGTGCTTATGGTCTAGAAGTTGGAGAAGCAATATAGAAACAACCACAATGCCTTATCAATCTGATAAGTATACAAAATAGAGAAATACCTCTAAAATTCACTGTCAATAGTGGACGTAATCCCATCATCCAAAATAACTTCAAAAACAAATTGTATAGAACTATCTAAGAAAGGATTGGATGTCGATTCACTATGAAGAGATGGAAAGAGAAGAATCAAAGTAATTGCTAGTGTTCATGAAAGAAGGTCAAATAAACCTTTGAAAACTAGATTAGTGTCAAACTTTTCTTAAAGGCTTAATGAATAGGTGTTAATTCCAATATGTTACAGAATTTTAAATGGTCATATATTTCCCCCAAGGTTCTTAAGGTAAGCATATCTGAACTTAAACGCATCATTACTTTATCGCTAGAATTGAATTCCATATACCTCCTATTCAAATCAACAGAAAGCATATAATTACCATAATTGATAATCAATTTTCTAGGAATATCTTTAAACAAATCAAGCAAATCATGTAAACGCGCAAATAGAATTGAGTAATGAAAATACTTAAAAACAAATATTCATCTAAGGGATACCAATAATGATATATAATTAATTTTTAGAAAGTGAGATGATAAAGAAATTAAAAGAAAATAAACAATATAATTATTATATGCTTATAAATGAATAAACTAAAAAAATAAAATGACTGCAAAATTAATTATGATAAATTATGCACCTTTAGGATTGATTAGATGAGTGGAATGTTAAATTTTAGGTTTCTTTTAATTCATTCATTACTAACAAATATCCTAAAAATTAATTCAATCTCTCTCTAAAAGATCTTTTTTATGAACTAGCATTTCATTAAACCAAGAACCAAACGACAAAATCGAGCAATGGGATTAAACAACTAATATTGATATATCATACAAGTATATAGGAATAATTTGTATCGATAAGTAATCAATAGTTGCACCATCAACTAGCTTGATCGGTTCATCAACTAAATTAGACATGATTGGAAAAATTTCACATTTAGTCATATATTTAAGCTCTATTAGAAGTTCAAATTCATATATGATCTTCTACTCAAATTTTGTTTCCAGTCACAAATTTCGACACCTGCAAATATAGGTTCAAATATAGGTTCAGGTTCAAGAATATGATCAAATATAGATGCATACTCTATTTCAATAACATCAAATATATACTCATAATGTAATTACAAATCATTTGTACATTTGAACAAGAGAAAATTATCAAAATGATTCTTTGACCCTTTATGAAAGACCATAGTAATCCCTCAACTATATTAAATGACTATTTTGGTCTATCAACTTCTTAAAGAGTAATCAAAATAGTCATATTATGGGACTATTTTGATTCCTTTTCAAAGACTTGAGGGATCAAAATGATTATTTAATATAGTTGGAGACCATTTTGTTGACCTCTGTTAAGTAAAAAAAAAGAGAAAAAAGAAATCAAATCTCACCTACCCTCTGCGCTCCCACGTCGCTCCCCACGTCGTCGCAGCTCTTCGCACGACCAAGCTACACCGAGCGTCATTTCTCCCCACGTCGCACGATCTCGTTTTGGCGTCGATAAAGAGACTCGAGGAAAGAGGCCGAAGGCCTCCGCTCAATCTCTCTCACGCGATTCTCCCAAGCTCTCTCCCTCAGCCCCGCTCCAATTTCCCGAATCCTCGACTGAGCTCCCGTCGCCTCCTCCCTTTGTCCGATTCCCTCCATCCCGAGAGAGAGAGAGAGAGAGAGAGAGAGAGAGAGAGAGAGAGAGAGAGAGAGAGAGAGAGAGAGAAGCCAGCTTACCCGTTCGATCCCTCGCCTCCTCCGCACGGCTCTGCTCCTCCGACGGCTTGCCTTGTCTGTCGAATCGGAAGTTTGGCATCTTGATCGGAAGCATCAACAGGAGCTCGCAAGCCGTGAAGGTAACTTTCCCCCATTCACGGTCTTCTTCGGCCAAATCCCGAAAATCCACTGAACCGAGGGATTTAGTAAATACGGGATTTAAGCCGTAAACCCTTAAATCCGGGATTTACCCATTGCTGGGATCTAACGCGTGCACATAAACCGTTCGGCTGGATTTAGCTTAAATCCGACTTAACTCCCGTTGTAATCCCTGGCCAAATCCCGTGGATCCGCCGAGCCGAGAGAGAGAGTGAGGGAGAGATATTTTGATTATATTAATTAATTTTAATTATAATTAATTTAATAATTATTATTTCATTATAATTAATTATTAATTATATAGATTATAATTAATTATAATTAAATATAATTAATTATTATTAATAATATTTAACTGATTAGTTAATTATTATTAATTCTAATTAATTATTTAATTATTTTTAAGTATAATTTATTATAATTAAATAATATTAATTATAATTAAATATAATTATCACTTTAATTATAATTAAACAATTAATTGCGAATGATATGCTCGTGCCTTCTCCCGCCTCGGTCCTCGAGCTTTCGCCGCTGATCCGCCAGCCGACCAAGGTATAATTTCTAGAACCGTCGCTCTCTCTCTTACCTCGTCCTGTGTGTCGAGTCGGTGGTCTGCCCATGCACGCTTTTCTCTAGCGTGGTGGGAGGGGCAACCGGCTTGACACCTACGACAAGGTAGGCGAGTGACACTCGGTTCCAAATCCTATTCTCGACGTTAGTGTCGAACCGAAAAACCAACTCATGCACGCTTTTCTCTAGCGTGGTGGGAAGGAAACCCGGTGCGGTGCCTATGACGAGACCGGGATACCCATAAGTACCCGCTTACGGGGAAACGACTGCTTCTCTTTTGCAACAGGTACCGAAGACCCATGCACGCCTTTCTCTGGCGTGGTGGGGAATAAAAGAAATTACGGCCGCGGTGTCCTCTTTTGAGGGCACCTACCGTGCACGCTTTTCTCTAGCGTGGCGGGAGGCCCAGTTTTCCGTTGCTTTTCCCCTAAACGGGGGAGACGCCGGGAGGCTGCCGAAATTTCGGGTGAAATATTACTACATTCGGACCTGTTTTTGAACTCAGAAGAACAAAGATCTGGACCAAATGAGAAAGAGCAGTGGACCGTCGAACTTGATTGAACACGAGCAGAGGACCTGAACAGAATTTAAATGATTCATAAAGTTCAAATCCAAATAAAATCAAATCAAATTGAAATCAAATCCAGAATGAAATCAAGTCAGAACTGAAATTCAAATCAATTCAAACGTGAAATTACACTTGCAAGAATTTCAGAAAACTCTGAACAAGCACTCGAACATGTACTTGAAACTGGGAACTCGAACTGTGCAACATCAGGGGACCCGAACATAGAACTCAAACTCAAATGAACTCTAACATGAAGAATAAGATCACTCAAGCTCACTACTTGAACTCAAACTGGAACAAGATGTGGAGAGTAGGGAACTCAAATTGAACTCAAGTTGGATCCAAATTTGACATGAGCAATAAAGAACTTGAACTTTCAAGAACAATATACAAGATCCCAATGCTTACAAGTAAAGAATGTAGTAGACTCTTACAACGGTCTCTACGAAATCGGGTGCATTGTATCTGCAAGAATGAAATGCACGAGTATCCATGCACTATTGAAATCTCCTACAACAATCCTTACAAATGCCTGTTGATTGAGAAGGCGACGTTAGAGATCAATCGTCAAAGAGCCGCCCCTTGCAAGCAAGTACAATCATCAAACCCACCCGAGACTGGTGAAAGGGTGGATGTGATGCAGAGACAATGGGTCTTCTACAAATACCTTCAGGAGATCATAGTTGATACAGCGGTCCCCTGCAAATGCACATGAATACTTGTGGATAACAACAGTGTGTACATCGTAAGCATGACGAACCACTGTGGACACAAGTATGAATATCACCTATAGCAATGGTGATCAAGATCTTCAAGTTATTTCGGGTACAATAGCTACCCGATGTACGAAAAAACTCTACTACACTAAAGATCCTGAAAAGAGATCTTCTCAAAGTGAAGCGACAATCAGTGAACTTCGAAGTCCAAAAGAATTCTCTCCCCGATGAATGAGAAAGGGGGAGTCAATATCAAGTCCAATACTCCAAAGTTCAGAAAGACCCATCCCCGGTGAATGAGAAATGGGGAGGGAGTCAACATCAAAATTGATCGCCACCGGATCTGCAACACATATACAAGCAGACAGAAGGCGTCTACAACCTACAACGCTATGCCATCGGATCTGCAACACATATACAAGCAGACATAAGGCGTCTATTCCAAGAATACCCCCGCACGTGCACTTTAATTTGTATACACATAGGTACACTAAGGGGGAAAATACAATCTCAACCCGCATGGGCCCCGGCGAGCGTGTTATTGGTACACACGTGACGTCTAGGGATGCTGCGCGAGGAAACAAGTGAATTCAAGTTCGAATCCGATCCTTCTATACGGATCAATAGAAGTCGACAAGATTCGAACTACCTAACAAAATACACGGTTGTAGCGACCGGTGTATTTGTCTAAATACATTCTTTTTAGGCCTTCAAGGCCTAAAATCAAGAGAATTCACTGAACAAAGGCATAAAGCCTACAAGAACCCCGATCCCCTATCGTTAAGTTGATAGGGTCGACAAGGTTCAATCAAATGGAAATGATTTCAAACACCCCGATGATGGCCGTGTTGAATGCAGATCTCAACCGGAGGGGTCCACAAAATATTTCAAAATGCCCTCAAACTTCTACAAAATCCAAATATTTTTCAAGTGACCTAGAGGTCACCCCGATGATGGCCGTGTTGATTGCTTATTTCAACCGGAGGGGTCCACAAAATATTTCAAAATGCCCTCAAACTTCTACAAAATCCAAATATTTTTCAAGTGACCTAGAGGTCACCCCGATGATGGCCGTGTTGAAAGAAGATCTCAACCGGAGGGGTTAATTTCAGGCATTTTTAATGCCTCCCAAAAGTCCAAATCCAAAGCTCCACAAATCCCAAAGCCCAGATATTTAAATCTGAAATCAATCCATCAATCGCTCAAAGCAAAATCCATCCACCCTCCGCAACAGTTTGCCGAGGTGGACAAATTCAAATTTACTTCAGCTCACAAAAGAGCTAAAATGCCTAGTCGAAAATATCACTAGGATCCATTCTCAAACAATCTCCTGCCAGTAAGGACGTGGTACGTGTCCTCTAACCGGCGGTCTGCCGCTAAATGGCCACCGCAGGATAAACGGTTACGACGACCCGGGGCCCTCTGAACCGCGTGGTTTCGCCGCCAAATGGCACCACGATATCTCGGTTATGGCCAGAGCCAATACGCTCCTTACTGACATCAAATCCTTGAGATATGAATCAATAGGATATGATCGATAGGGCACAAAGCCCTCTGTAAGCTAAGGTGGATTCAAATTTGTCCCCTTAGACAAACATTCAACCCCGGTCTACAAGGTCCCCTTGGACGAAGCAACCCATGGCTGCCGACAAGGATCCTTCTGTCAGGTTGGGTCGACTACCTCCTCTGACTAAGTAGACCAGGGACCACGATGGCCCGGGACGACGGAACCATGGGATCTTGATCGGGTCCATCATCCATTCCCCCACCATCCGCTTTAAGTGCACGATGGTGAAATTTCTATTTTAAATATCAAATCTTTCCAAATATCCAAACATTCCAAATCACCCATTCCTATACCCATGCTGCTACTATATGCCAGATAACACGTATACTCTACGTATCTGATTGATGACTAGCCTTAATCGAAAGTTCTCTCTCGTGATCGGGAGGGGTAATTAACTATAGGGGCTTGCGCCTATAGGAAACCAGAACTCAGATCATAAAGTCCTCGCAAAAATGAGGGCGAAATCTCTGGGTAGTGTCTTATCTACAAACCCATCTGCCTTCCAAAATTTACCCCGGAACTTAGTCCGTTAAAACTCCCTCGCCGAATAAAAAAAAAAATCGCGCGATGCGGAGGCCGGGGCCGAATTTTCGGAGCCCACAGATTTCTGGCGACTCCGCTGGGGAATGGTTTCTCTTTCCATCTTTGGCTAGTCATATGAATGCTATAGTAGCAGCTAATGAAAGTTATGATGATATTCGGCTCTATACGGTGAACATCAGGATGTGACATTTGGTTCTTATGCCAAAGATCCATCACTGAAAGGTCCCGAAAATGAATCTTTTAAATAAGATCAATGGAAATTTGTTTAGCAGGGTTTTCAATTCCATGCTAATTTTCCTGTTATCATTCGTCCTGCGTTATTCCTGTTTTACGAAAATGTGGGGTGATGATGTATTAATTATGATCACTAATCCCAGCCTTTCATTTGTGTAGAATGGAAATGCAGGACACACCAATGACCGTCCAACTGGGACGAGGAGCCAAAATTCAACTGGCAAATGCTGTCATAGAGACTGGAAATACTGGAGCCACCATTCACTTTGGTGGGCTTGAATTCTCAGCAGCTTCTGCAAGGGCTGCAGCCGTTCCTGTGTACGGCGTAAACTATGAAGAACCTTCTGCAAGGTCCCACTCTGAAAGGACTGCTGCCAGAGGTACTGCTCAAGGAAGAACTTCTGTGTTTGAAAGACTATCCCAGCCTGAGGCCCTTACTGCAAAGAGGGTTGTCACTGGAAGAAAGATCTCTGTGGTGACTGCAAACACCACCGCCCTGCCCAGAGAGACTGTTGCACCTGGGAGGTATGATAATGAAGCTTCTTCATCTGGAGGAAGGCTTACAAGGAGGCATAGGAGGAAGAGAAATGCAGAGCTGCGAGCTCAGCAGTTACCTGTACCAGTCCATCCCTCCAATCTGCCAGCACAAGAATCAGAAATCAATATCCCCACTCAAAACAAGTTTTCCAACCTGAAGTGGGTAAAAAGAAACAGCTCTTCTGGTGAGCTCAAGCAATCTTTCTGGGAACGTCAACCTGGAGTTCCAGCCCCTCAGAAGATAAGAGAGCCCGAACGTCTATCTGCCCGGGTACACCGAGTTTTGAAGACAGTCAAAGAGAAGGGCTTAATGAAAAAGAAGTTCCAGAGGCCACTGATTGTTGAGGCCCGAAGAACTCCTCCAAGAGATAGACTATCATCTGCTGTGATAGTTGAAAGAAGGGATTACCGACAACAAGCTCCACGCGGTGAGCATCGGGGCGTGACACCTGAACCTTATGTTCGGGGATCCGTCGCCGAAAGGTCCCGGTGGAAGGGCAAGCAAGTTTGGAGGCCGAAGCCTCGAAGAGAAAATGTCCTGAAAGAAAAGATTAAATCAGGCGTGACATCCGGAGCTGTCTCCCGGAGATCCGCCCCTACTAACAAAACTCGTCAGAAATGGGCCCAAAAGAAAGCCCATAATGACGACAATTATAACGACGGTCGACATCCTGGAGAGTCTTCCAGGAGATCCCGTCATTCTCCTACTTCAACCAAAGAGGAAGTTCACTTCGATCGTAGTTCACGGGTTGAAAAAATACTTATTCCAAGTCAAGAGCCTGAAATTCAGTGGCGCCGCCGCTTAGAAATTCAGGTGCAAAAAGATGAAGAAGTCTATGGCGAAGAAGACTGAAACTCAAAAGGCTATTGATAATTTGGGTGAATATTACCAAACTGTCAGGAGGCCTATTAAGCTCGGTGATTTTATGAAAGAGCTTAAAATAGATGAAAAGGAAGAAGCTGAAGATGAATCTTTTCCTACGGAGATATGCCGAGTCATCTCAGCAACATTAAAAATACCAGAAAGGGAGAAATACGCTGAAGAAGCGGCCCCTGAATTCTGTCTAATGGTATCATCAATGGAATTCAGTTCAGAAGATCTATGTTTTCCAGATGATGAAGATTCAGACCCAAGCATAGAATCACAAATGAAACAAGTGAAGTTGGGAGACGATTCCGAGTCTACAGATGAATCCCCAGACACAACAATGGCTGACTCTGAAGAGAATGCTTCATCAAACAAGTCTGAATCAGATGAGGTGGCCCAAGTGCAGTTGAGGAGTGGCAAGGTACTGCCGCCTCCACCAAAGAAGGGGATTCCTAACAAAGATAAAGGAAAAGAGATAATTATCAATGAAGATATTATCCTAAATGACTCCAAGAAGAAAGAGACTTCATCTAAGGGGATAGATTACAATATCTTATCCCACTTGAGGAAGATCCCAGCACAACTCAGCATATACGATGCCCTCTTGATGTCTAAAGACCTTCGAGAAACTTTGATCCAAGCTCTTAAGGACCCCGAAAGATATGAAGCATATTTTGCTGAACGCAATTTGACTGAGGTTTTGCAAGCTCGAAATGAGCCCCTCATCACCTTTGCTGAGGATGATATGCTGCTTGGAACAGCAGACCACAACCGCCCTCTGTATGTTACGGCAGAGAGCGACGGTATGATGATCAGTCGAATTTTGATTGATCCCGGATCTTCCGTAAATCTTATGAGCCTTAAGGCACTGAGATCCCTCTGCCTCGATGTGGAACATCTTGGGCAAGACAAGTTGATGGTGCATGGTTTTAACGAGAAAGGGCAGAAAACTCTTGGTTCGTTCATGCTTCCTCTTGTATTTGGGGAACTCCATACGGAAGCCAAATTTCATGTAATTGATGCGGACACTTCGTTTAAGGCGTTATTGGGTCGCCCCTGGCTGCATGAATACGGCGTTGTCCCTTCAACATTACACCAGTGCATGAAGTATCTCAGAGAGGGAGAAGAATTCAGAATTTCTGGTGATATTCAGCCCTTTGCAGTACATGAAGTAACAGTTTATGAAGATGCTAAGTACTTCATGCCAAAGAAGCAAAAGTCGTCAAGTTCTCTTGAGGCTAGAGCATCAAATTCTAAGGCTGCAAAGAAATCCAAGCAAGAGAATGAGAAGAAGCGTGTGGGGAGAAAGAAGGCAGCGCCAACTCTTCCCAAATCACCAACCATTCCTAAACAAAAGAAGAATGTACCTCATCTTGGGAGTGACACGGATGAAGATGATGTTACCCCTGCCAAATCTCGAAAAATATGTCAGTCCACGGATGAATGGAGTAGGCATGTTGAATTTTCAAATGATGATTATGACTACGACTCAATCTACATGAACTCAGTGCAGAGTGTGTTCTCCAGAAGAATAGACAGTCTGTTAATTTCAGACAGCGTACTCGTAGTCACACGTGTTCCCTTGCAACATTTCAAGGAAATTATTTCGCGCGAGGTTCATAAAATTGAAGAACTCTCCACTATTTATCTGCCTCCTCGTAAAAATGGGACTGTGCCAAAGAATGTGTTATATTCCACGGGAGTTCATGAAGAGGAGAATCATGACTGGGATTGCATGCTCCTCGACTCCGAAGAATTATTTCCTACGAGGCTACCCAAATTCAATACCAAAAATATTCAAAGAATGCTACGAAAGCAAATCAATATTCCTACTACCAAACGACAGCTCCGTACAAGCTTGGGCCTCTGGTATGGGAGAAGTCCGCGTCCATTACGACGAAAGGATATAGATGCATATAAAGGCATCGGGTTCATCAAACGAAAATTCCTCCAGAAAGAAACTTGCCGGGCAATCACATGCATGGAAGTTGAATCCGAGGATGATGGTGTTGAAGAAACATACGAAACCAATGCTTATGATGATAAACCCGTAGAAGCTGAGCCTGCACCAGAAGAACTGGAAGATGGTGGACAAGCTGCTACGATGGACGAGCTCAAAGAAGTCAACTTGGGAACTGAGGAAGATCCTCGCCCAACCTTCATTAGCTCTCTTTTGCCAGAAGATCAAGTAGAAGAAGTGAAGAAGCTCCTCTGTGAATTCAGGGACTGTTTTGCTTGGACATATGCTGAGATGCCTGGCTTATCCCCTGATGTGGCAGTTCACAGATTAGCCATCAAGTCTGATGCAGCACCCGTCAAGCAAGCTCCAAGGAGAATGAGATTGAAGATTGAAGAGCAGGTGATTGCAGAAACGAAAAAGCTCATAGAAGCAGGCTTCATCCGAGAAGAGAAGTATGCTGACTGGATTGCAAATATCGTCCCCGTAAAGAAGAAGAATGGCCAGATTCGTATCTGCATCGACTTCAGGGACCTCAATAAGGCATGCCCGAAAGATGACTTTCCGCTCCCAGTATCAGAACTTCTAGTTGACAACACTTCCAACTATGATATGTTCTCTTTTATGGACGGATCGTCTGGCTACAATCAGATTAAAATGGCGTATGAAGATGAAAGACATACATCATTCAGAACGCCTATAGGCATATTCTGCTACACAGTCATGCCCTTCGGCCTGAAGAACGCTGGTGCCACCTACCAGCGGGCGATGACTCGTATATTTGATGATTTGATTCATCAGAAGGTCGAATGCTATGTAGACGACTTAGTCATTAAAAGCATAGGCCGAAAAGACCACATTGATGATTTGAGAATTGTGTTCGAAAGGATCAGAAAGTACGATCTGAAGATGAACCCTCTCAAGTGTGCATTTGGGGTATCCTCAGGGAAATTTCTGGGATATGTTGTTCGACATCGAGGAATCGAAGTCGACCCCAACAAGATCAAGGCGATTGTGGAGATGCCACCTCCAAAGAACCTTCGGCAACTCCGCTCCTTGCAAGGGCAGTTGGCTTTCATTCGGAGATTTATATCAAATCTATCGGGTAGGTGCCAGCCATTTTCAAAACTAATGAAGAAAGATGTCCGTTTCAAATGGGACGAAGAATGCCAAGAAGCATTTGACAGCATCAAAATATATCTGTTGAATCCTCCTATTCTCGCGGCGCCAATCCCGGGGAAGCCTCTTATACTGTATACGGCAGCACTAGAAGAGTCCCTCGGAGCATTATTGGCCCAGCATAATGAAGAAGGCAAGGAGAATGCACTCTACTACATCAGTCGGAGATTGATAGGAGCAGAAATCCGCTACTCTCCAATCGAGAAGCATTGCTTGGCCCTGATCTTCGCAGTTCAGAAGCTCCGCCATTATATGCTATCTCACAAAATCACCTTGATATCAAAGATCGATCCGCTGAAGTTCTTGATGACAAGACCAGCGTTGACAGGTCGTTTGGCAAGGTGGGCAGTGATACTCTTGCAGTTTGATATCACATATGTCCCTCAAAAGGCAGTGAAAGGGCAGGTGTTAGCAGACTTTCTTGCAGTACATCCTATCCCTGCGGATTCACCTCTCAACGACGATCTACCTGACGAGCAGATCATGAATGTTGAAAAAGAGGAGATGCTACGAGTATGGGAAATGTACTTTGACGGAGCATCGTCAATCAAGCGTGCTCGGCCTCCAAATCTCGAAAAGGCTCAAGCCGGAATTGGAATCATTTTCGTAGCACCCGAGGGAGGCATAATGAGATTTTCATTCAGTTTGACTGAACCTCGGACCAATAATGAGGCTGAATATGAAGCCTTAATAGCAGGATTGGAGATTGCAATCGATGTCCGAATTCAAAATCTCCAAATCTTCGGTGATTCTCAACTGGTTGTGAATCAAGTGTTGGGAATTTACAAAATTACCAAATTCGAATTGGCCTGTTATCACCGGCGAGTTCTTGAGCTTATGAAGCAAATTCCAGTTGTTAAATTAACTCAAGTTCCCCGAGGTCAAAATGGCAAAGCTGATTCTCTTGCTAAATTGGCTAAAGAAATGGCGAATATGGACGACGAATGGCCTATAATAATTATGGTGCACAATCGGCGGATCTTAGAGCCAGCATTATTACAATTCCCGCAGGCAGAGGGAATACCAAATTCAAGCCAGCAGGATACAACTCCAGTTGATCCTCAACTTCCCCAACCAGTTGATCTCGAAGATCAGTCTGAAGAACAGCAAGTTCCTAAGAAAAGACATAAAGCTAGTCAAGCTTCAGAATCATGGTGGCATTGCCTAGATGTCGAAGAAGAAGATGATTGGAGACTGCCTTTCATTGATTACTTTAAAGAAAGTAAATCGCCAACAGACAAATCACTAGCTGCTCAAATCAAGAAGAGAGCGCTACGATATGCATTTGTTAACAACACATTGTATCGACGTGCTTTCGAACAAATGTGGCTAAGATGCTTAGGAACTCGAGAAGCTGATAAGGTGGTAGCAGAAGTTCATGAAGGACTCTGTGGAGCACACCAATCAGGTCCCAAGATGGCAATCAAAATTAAAAGAATGGGCTACTATTGGCCGACCATGGTCAGAGATTGTATCAATCATGCTAAGAGGTGCCATGAGTGCCAGATCCACGGTGATGTTATACATCAACCGCCAAATCCGCTGCACCCTACAATAGCGTCCTGGCCATTTGAATGTTGGGGTACTGATGTTATCGGGCCGATAGATCCGCCGTCATCAGCAGGACACCGCTTCATCTTGGCAGCAACCGACTACTTCTCAAAGTGGGCAGAAGCAGTTCCATTCAAAGAAGTTACATCCGAGCATGTAATCAATTTCTTTACCCACAATGTTGTTTACAGATTCGGTGTGCCACGCCGCATAATCTCAGACAACGGAACTGCTTTCAAAAGTACAAAAATCTATAAGTTCGTTGATCGGCATAAAATTGATTGGCGATATTCATCCATATACTATCCAAGAGCAAATGGTCTGGCAGAAGCCTTCAACAAGACGCTGGTGAAATTATTGAAGAAAATTCTCTCTAAGAACAAAAGAGAATGGCATACGAAAATGGCAGAAGCGCTATGGGCGTATCGTACAACTTACAAAACGCCAACCAAAGCCACTCCTTACTCTCTAGTATTTGGAGTTGAAGCCGTACTGCCACTAGAAGTTGAACTTCCATCTCTTCGAGTTGCTATCCAGAATGAGCTGACTCAAGAACAAAATGCTCGATTAAGAATGGAGGAGCTCGATGCACTCGATGAAATCAGGTTACAAGCTCAGCAGAACCTGGAGATCTACCGAGCAAGAATGACAAAATCTTTTGATCGGATGGTGCGTCCTCGATCATTTCAAGAGGGGGAATTGGTCCTGGTGCAGAGAAGGCCGATCATCCCGCATAGAAAAATTGGTGGCAAATTTGTATCCAACTGGGAAGGACCTTTCGTTATCGAGAAAGTATTTCAAGGAGGAGCTTATCAACTGATCGATCTGAACGGTCAGAGGCCTATGCCACCTATCAACGGCCGACATTTAAAGAAATATCATGCATGAAAATTCCATATATGATGTATCTTTTTATGATCAAAATTTTACGTGCATATTCATCAATGCATGTTTACTCATATTTTGAAATTCTCTTGTATAGCAAGAATGCATTTCAAGATCCCTCATCAGACTGGGGGCATTTTAAATATTTATTCGGGTCGACATCGTGCCGTATGCCGAGATCCCCAAATAAATATTTAAAATCTCAAAAATATAAAGGCCTATCCAAAATGTCCCTGCGAGATAGGGGGCATTTTAAATATTCATTTAGGTCGACATCGTGCTATACGCCGAAATCCCTAAATGAATATTTAAAATTTTATATACCAAATTTATTCCATTCTAAAATGTCCCTGCGAGACAGGGGGCATTTTAAATATTTATTCGAGTCGACATCGCGCTGCATGCCGAGATCCCCGAATAAATATTTAAAATTATCAATTCAGATATTCTTTTGTGTTAAAGAATACAAATATTTGTTTTCCAAAGTATATGCAGGTGATCTTTCAAAAGTTAGAGACACCGTCTTCTCCAACAAACCAAGACTCAAAGGTCAAGAAAGAGACTTTTGTGGCTACACACTCATACAAAATTGAGTTGAAGAAGCTTGAAGTCTTCCAACATCCTGAAGCTTAAGGTTCGAATGGGTGTAAAAGGTCGGATCCAACACGCCCAAATATGGCCGGATCGCTGGCAGCTCTGTCTACTCAACAAGCCATAAGAAAGGCCGTAGTAGCGGAACTCCCACTTCGTCAACCCGTCAGTAGGGACTGTAGAAAGTACAAAAGCTAATTTGACTCGACCAGTTCAAATGATCGTAGTCTATAAAATTCTCCTAAATGACTGGAGAATCAAAAGTTCCAGTGGAAGGATGAGTCTCAAGCAACTACCAAATGTTCGTAGGCTCCAAAATCTAAAACCACAAAAGATGGCTCAAAATCAACCAACTTCAGCAAAATCAGCATTGGGAAGCGCAATTCCCATAGCTCAAGTCTGAAGACTGAATGGGTGTAAAAGGTCGGATCCAACACGCCCAAATATGGCCGGATCGCTGGCAGCTCCGTCTACTCAACAAGCCATAAGAAAGGCCGCAGTAGAGGAACCCCCATTTCAGCAACCAGAGGACGAAGAGCTGTCAAATTCCAGCTCCCCCGATCTGATGAACTCAAGTAACTCAGATTAAAGTCTTCTCAAGTGGTTAAGGATCAAGATACTACCTACATTCGGTACTTTCAACTGAATCCAAAACCTGCAAATCCTTCAACAAATCCGTAAAGCACAAAGCGAGGATCGAAGGAACTTTTCTTCAACAAGTCCGTCAAAGCACAAAGCAAAGGACCGAAGAAAATTATCCCAAAGTTCACAAAAGCTCAAGGCTGAACTAAGTGGATTTCTGTCATCAACAAGTCCGCTATGCACAAAGCTCTGGACCGATGACTTTTCGCCATCGACCTAATACAAACCTAAGGGTTTAGGTCATCGGCATCTACTCCTTCATCAAGCCCGCCAAAGTTAGAAGCAAAGGGCAGAAGGCATACAAATCTTCTGACAAGTCAGCAAAGACAAATCAGACAACCCTTCACCAAGTCCGCAGCACAAAGCACAGGACAGAAGGAATCAAAATTTCGGGACTCTAGCAAAAGCTGCAGAATGAGAACCCTGATGACATCTACAAATGTCCCTAGACTGGGGGCATTTTAAATATTTATTTGGGTCGACATCGCGCTGCGTGCCGAGATCCCCAAATAAATATTTAAAATTTCATCAAGATATCAACCATCTATGGATACATCCAAAAGAGCGGTGAAGAAAGAAGATTAGTGTGACATCCAAACAAATTTTGGAGATCCACTAAAAGAAAATCTCAGTGTGACATCCAAATAAGTTTTGGAGATCCACTAAAAGAAAATTAGTGTGACATCCAAATGAAATTTTGGAGATCCACTAAATGGAAATCCTAGTGTGACATCTAGAATAAATATCTAGAGATCCACAGGGTCAATCAGCATACAACAAACGTGGCCCGCTCCAGACGCCTACCACATTTGTTGGGGGGCATTTGTTGACCTCTGTTAAGTAAAAAAAAAGAGAAAAAAGAAATCAAATCTCACCTACCCTCTGCGCTCCCACGTCGCTCCCCACGTCGTCGCAGCTCTTCGCACGACCAAGCTACACCGAGCGTCATTTCTCCCCACGTCGCACGATCTCGTTTTGGCGTCGATAAAGAGACTCGAGGAAAGAGGCCGAAGGCCTCCGCTCAATCTCTCTCACGCGATTCTCCCAAGCTCTCTCCCTCAGCCCCGCTCCAATTTCCCGAATCCTCGACTGAGCTCCCGTCGCCTCCTCCCTTTGTCCGATTCCCTCCATCCCGAGAGAGAGAGAGAGAGAGAGAGAGAGAGAGAGAGAGAGAGAGGAAGAGAGAAGCCAGCTTACCCGTTCGATCCCTCGCCTCCTCCGCACGGCTCTGCTCCTCCGACGGCTTGCCTTGTCTGTCGAATCGGAAGTTTGGCATCTTGATCGGAAGCATCAACAGGAGCTCGCAAGCCGTGAAGGTAACTTTCCCCCATTCACGGTCTTCTTCGGCCAAATCCCGAAAATCCACTGAACCGAGGGATTTAGTAAATACGGGATTTAAGCCGTAAACCCTTAAATCCGGGATTTACCCATTGCTGGGATCTAACGCGTGCACATAAACCGTTCGGCTGGATTTAGCTTAAATCCGACTTAACTCCCGTTGTAATCCCTGGCCAAATCCCGTGGATCCGCCGAGCCGAGAGAGAGAGTGAGGGAGAGATATTTTGATTATATTAATTAATTTTAATTATAATTAATTTAATAATTATTATTTCATTATAATTAATTATTAATTATATAGATTATAATTAATTATAATTAAATATAATTAATTATTATTAATAATATTTAACTGATTAGTTAATTATTATTAATTCTAATTAATTATTTAATTATTTTTAAGTATAATTTATTATAATTAAATAATATTAATTATAATTAAATATAATTATCACTTTAATTATAATTAAACAATTAATTGCGAATGATATGCTCGTGCCTTCTCCCGCCTCGGTCCTCGAGCTTTCGCCGCTGATCCGCCAGCCGACCAAGGTATAATTTCTAGAACCGTCGCTCTCTCTCTTACCTCGTCCTGTGTGTCGAGTCGGTGGTCTGCCCATGCACGCTTTTCTCTAGCGTGGTGGGAGGGGCAACCGGCTTGACACCTACGACAAGGTAGGCGAGTGACACTCGGTTCCAAATCCTATTCTCGACGTTAGTGTCGAACCGAAAAACCAACTCATGCACGCTTTTCTCTAGCGTGGTGGGAAGGAAACCCGGTGCGGTGCCTATGACGAGACCGGGATACCCATAAGTACCCGCTTACGGGGAAACGACTGCTTCTCTTTTGCAACAGGTACCGAAGACCCATGCACGCCTTTCTCTGGCGTGGTGGGGAATAAAAGAAATTACGGCCGCGGTGTCCTCTTTTGAGGGCACCTACCGTGCACGCTTTTCTCTAGCGTGGCGGGAGGCCCAGTTTTCCGTTGCTTTTCCCCTAAACGGGGGAGACGCCGGGAGGCTGCCGAAATTTCGGGTGAAATATTACTACATTCGGACCTGTTTTTGAACTCAGAAGAACAAAGATCTGGACCAAATGAGAAAGAGCAGTGGACCGTCGAACTTGATTGAACACGAGCAGAGGACCTGAACAGAATTTAAATGATTCATAAAGTTCAAATCCAAATAAAATCAAATCAAATTGAAATCAAATCCAGAATGAAATCAAGTCAGAACTGAAATTCAAATCAATTCAAACGTGAAATTACACTTGCAAGAATTTCAGAAAACTCTGAACAAGCACTCGAACATGTACTTGAAACTGGGAACTCGAACTGTGCAACATCAGGGGACCCGAACATAGAACTCAAACTCAAATGAACTCTAACATGAAGAATAAGATCACTCAAGCTCACTACTTGAACTCAAACTGGAACAAGATGTGGAGAGTAGGGAACTCAAATTGAACTCAAGTTGGATCCAAATTTGACATGAGCAATAAAGAACTTGAACTTTCAAGAACAATATACAAGATCCCAATGCTTACAAGTAAAGAATGTAGTAGACTCTTACAACGGTCTCTACGAAATCGGGTGCATTGTATCTGCAAGAATGAAATGCACGAGTATCCATGCACTATTGAAATCTCCTACAACAATCCTTACAAATGCCTGTTGATTGAGAAGGCGACGTTAGAGATCAATCGTCAAAGAGCCGCCCCTTGCAAGCAAGTACAATCATCAAACCCACCCGAGACTGGTGAAAGGGTGGATGTGATGCAGAGACAATGGGTCTTCTACAAATACCTTCAGGAGATCATAGTTGATACAGCGGTCCCCTGCAAATGCACATGAATACTTGTGGATAACAACAGTGTGTACATCGTAAGCATGACGAACCACTGTGGACACAAGTATGAATATCACCTATAGCAATGGTGATCAAGATCTTCAAGTTATTTCGGGTACAATAGCTACCCGATGTACGAAAAAACTCTACTACACTAAGATCCTGAAAAGAGATCTTCTCAAAGTGAAGCGACAATCAGTGAACTTCGAAGTCCAAAAGAATTCTCTCCCCGATGAATGAGAAAGGGGAGTCAATATCAAGTCCAATACTCCAAAGTTCAGAAAGACCCATCCCCGTGAATGAGAAATGGGGAGGGAGTCAACATCAAAATTGATCGCCACCGGATCTGCAACACATATACAAGCAGACAGAAGGCGTCTACAACCTACAACGCTATGCCATCGGATCTGCAACACATATACAAGCAGACATAAGGCGTCTATTCCAAGAATACCCCCGCACGTGCACTTTAATTTGTATACACATAGGTACACTAAGGGGGAAAATACAATCTCAACCCGCATGGGCCCCGGCGAGCGTGTTATTGGTACACACGTGACGTCTAGGGATGCTGCGCGAGGAAACAAGTGAATTCAAGTTCGAATCCGATCCTTCTATACGGATCAATAGAAGTCGACAAGATTCGAACTACCTAACAAAATACACGGTTGTAGCGACCGGTGTATTTGTCTAAATACATTCTTTTTAGGCCTTCAAGGCCTAAAATCAAGAGAATTCACTGAACAAAGGCATAAAGCCTACAAGAACCCCGATCCCCTATCGTTAAGTTGATAGGGTCGACAAGGTTCAATCAAATGGAAATGATTTCAAACACCCCGATGATGGCCGTGTTGAATGCAGATCTCAACCGGAGGGGTCCACAAAATATTTCAAAATGCCCTCAAACTTCTACAAAATCCAAATATTTTTCAAGTGACCTAGAGGTCACCCCGATGATGGCCGTGTTGATTGCTTATTTCAACCGGAGGGGTCCACAAAATATTTCAAAATGCCCTCAAACTTCTACAAAATCCAAATATTTTTCAAGTGACCTAGAGGTCACCCCGATGATGGCCGTGTTGAAAGAAGATCTCAACCGGAGGGGTTAATTTCAGGCATTTTTAATGCCTCCCAAAAGTCCAAATCCAAAGCTCCACAAATCCCAAAGCCCAGATATTTAAATCTGAAATCAATCCATCAATCGCTCAAAGCAAAATCCATCCACCCTCCGCAACAGTTTGCCGAGGTGGACAAATTCAAATTTACTTCAGCTCACAAAAGAGCTAAAATGCCTAGTCGAAAATATCACTAGGATCCATTCTCAAACAATCTCCTGCCAGTAAGGACGTGGTACGTGTCCTCTAACCGGCGGTCTGCCGCTAAATGGCCACCGCAGGATAAACGGTTACGACGACCCGGGGCCCTCTGAACCGCGTGGTTTCGCCGCCAAATGGCACCACGATATCTCGGTTATGGCCAGAGCCAATACGCTCCTTACTGACATCAAATCCTTGAGATATGAATCAATAGGATATGATCGATAGGGCACAAAGCCCTCTGTAAGCTAAGGTGGATTCAAATTTGTCCCCTTAGACAAACATTCAACCCCGGTCTACAAGGTCCCCTTGGACGAAGCAACCCATGGCTGCCGACAAGGATCCTTCTGTCAGGTTGGGTCGACTACCTCCTCTGACTAAGTAGACCAGGGACCACGATGGCCCGGGACGACGGAACCATGGGATCTTGATCGGGTCCATCATCCATTCCCCCACCATCCGCTTTAAGTGCACGATGGTGAAATTTCTATTTTAAATATCAAATCTTTCCAAATATCCAAACATTCCAAATCACCCATTCCTATACCCATGCTGCTACTATATGCCAGATAACACGTATACTCTACGTATCTGATTGATGACTAGCCTTAATCGAAAGTTCTCTCTCGTGATCGGGAGGGGTAATTAACTATAGGGGCTTGCGCCTATAGGAAACCAGAACTCAGATCATAAAGTCCTCGCAAAAATGAGGGCGAAATCTCTGGGTAGTGTCTTATCTACAAACCCATCTGCCTTCCAAAATTTACCCCGGAACTTAGTCCGTTAAAACTCCCTCGCCGAATAAAAAAAAAATCGCGCGATGCGGAGGCCGGGGCCGAATTTTCGGAGCCCACACATTTTAATTATTCATAAAGAGTCAAGTGTCTGTTTTGGTCCTTTTTTCTTTAAAACATCATCAAAAGAATATTTATAAACTAAAATCTCTTTAATTAAATCAAATTAAACAAAAATAATTTCAATTTTGGGGTACATATGTATTGAATAATGAATGCAGGTGTGATGGTCATAATAAAATGTTCATAACATGCTTCCAACTGACCCGTTTCATGTTTTCAATGGACTCATCCATGCAACTACAATGCACCTCATTATCACAACCTACTAGCATTCAACAACCTCGTGGTCACTTGCCGACAATTTATGCCCAATCTCACAGCCCTACACCTCTCCAATCTATTAGAGTTGACTAATTTGTACCTACATTCACCCAACATGTCCTACTGCGCAATACAATGTCGTCCTATCCTGCCAAAAGCCATAATCTATCTCATGCACCAATGAAATAGTGTTAATATGTTCAATCCATCGCTTTATTGATTGTACATCATATCAACTATCCAAGCACTATGCTCAACATAACTAAGCCCCTTTGCCACTCACGAACTCCCGTCTTACTCAACTCATGAATCCTAGTTCCGTAACCATATAAAAAAATCAACATTTCCATTTAAATGATTTACAATTTCATTATGTCCACCCCCAGACAACCCTCGACTACCACTCCAAGCTGCTTTCATCAAGTTATCACCCCTTTTTGGTGGAAATCAAATAGAGGACATCAATCTTTTGCTGTCCACAACAAACTCGATGACCCATTGATTCATTTTCCAAAGATTGATGACCTTCATTGGTTGAGAACCTATGAATTTACAAAACTCAATTGTTAGCTTTATAGGTATAAAATACTTGATTGCTAGTTAAACTTGCATTATTTCTTTGTTTACAAAAATATATTAATACTTGCAATGCATGTCCTAGGAAGCTTCACTTAAAAATAAGGCTATGTGTCCACAAGATGCCCTATCTAGTATATATACCTTAGAGTTCAACCAAACCTTGATTGTTTGGGTTTTTATATGTACGAATCTATTGTTGTACCATTGTAAAACTAATACAAATCAATATTATGCATATCTCAAGAAATATTATGAATTAAAAATTAATTTTATAATCACATTTTAACAAAAATAAACTTTCTCACATTGATATCAAATAAATTTGCATTTTCATCATCATTTAGTGCCTTTGTAATTAGCAACATGTATAAGGATTCTACAACAACATCAAGCCTTTATCCCACTACGTGGGGTCGACTACATGAATCCTTTTTCTCCATTGTGTCCTATTAAAAATCAAATTCTCGTTTAAATCTAATAAAGAAAGGTCATTCCTAATATTTTCTAACCAAGTCTTTTTAGGTCTACCCCTACCTTTCTTAACATAAGTCAAATCTAATACCTCTACTCTCCTAACCGGGTCATCGGAAGGCCGCCGTTTTATGTGACAAAATCATCTAAGGCGACTCTCTCTAATCTTATCTTCTACTGGAGCTACTCCAACCTTTTCACATATATGCTCATTTCGTATCCTATCTCTAAGGGTAAAGCCACTCATCCACCTGAGCATCCTCATCTCGGCCACACTTAACTTAGTATTATGCTTCTCTTTTAATGGCCAACATTCGGCACCATAAAGCATTGCAGGCCTCACTACCATCTTATAGAATTTTCCCTTAAGTTTGAGGGGTACATTTCTATCACATAACAAGCCCGATGCATTCCTCCATTTCAACCATCCAACTTGAATTCTGCTGATAATATCCCCATCTATTTCACCATCACTCTGAACAATAGATCCAAGATATCTAAAACGTGTACTCTTATTAATGAATTGATCGCCCAAAGTCACAATCCCCTCACTAGGTCTATTAATACTAAAATTACACTCCATATATTCCGTTTTAGATCTACTTAAGCGAAAACCTTTAGACTCTAAGGTTAACCTCCATAATTCAAGTTTACCTTCAACTCTCTCTCTAGTCTTATCAACAAGAAGAATATCATCAGCAAAAAGCATACACCAAGGTACATCCTCTTGCAAATGTCTAGTGAGAACATTCATGACTAAAGCAAAAAAGATATGGGCTTAAGGCTGATTCTTGATGTAATCCAACCGAAATAGGGAAATACTTAGTCAATCCACCTTGTGTTTGAACACAAGTAATAGCTCCTGCATACATATCTTTAAAGAATTGAATATAAGCATTATTGACTCCTTTCTTTTCAAGAACTCTCCATAGCACTTCTCTTGAAACTTTATCATATGCTTTTTCTAAATCAATAAATATCATATGTAGATCCTCAATATTTTCTCTATATTTCTCCATCAAACCTCTTAATAAATGTATGGCTTCCATAGTCGACCTACTCGGCATGAATCCAAATTGATTTTGAGAAACATTAGTATCACGGTAACCTATGCTCCATAACTCGCTTCCAAAGTTTTAAAGTATGATACATTAACTTAATACCTCTATAATTCGCACAATCTTGTGCATCACCTTTATTTTTAAAAATAAGAATTAACACACTCATTCTCCACTCATCTGGCATCTTTTTAGTCTCCAAAATAGTATTAAAAAGTTTAGTAAGCCATGAAATTCCTTCATCTCCTAAGCATTTCCACACCTCTATTGGAATATCATCAGGTCCAACAGCTTTTCCACCCTTCATTTTCTTTAAAGCCTCTCTAACTTCAATTTTACTAATACGCTGATAAAAACATAAATCTTTATTTTCATTTAGGATGCTAAGGTCACTATAGTCAATATTATTTTCACAATCTTCATTAAAAAATTTAGCAAAATATCTCATCCATCTTTGTTGAATATCATCTTCTAAGAAAAGTATTTTTTGATCTTCATCTTTAATACACTTCACTTGAACTAAATCCTTACTACTTCTATCTCTTTGTTTGGCTAACTTATAAAAATATCTTTCTCCCTCTTTAGTATCTAATCTATTATATAAATCACTAAAAGCTAATTTCTTTGCATCGCATATTGTTTTCTTAGCATCCTTAAGAGCCACTTTATATATTTCCCAATTATCAGAATTTTTAAAATTAAACCAATTTTTATAACAAAGTTTCTTATTTCGAATCTTTTCTTGCACATTTGGATTCCACCACCAACTACTTTTACTATTAGGAGCTTTTCCCTTTGATACTCCAAGGACATCTTTTGCAATATTCTTAATATCACTAGCCACTTTTTCCCACATAAAATTAACATCCTCATGCACAGACAAAATCTTAAGATCTAAAATCTTATTTCCAAAAATATTTTTGTTAATATTCTTTAAATGCCCCCATCTAATCCTCGAAAATCGTTTTACTTTATTTTTTATTTTATGCCCCTTTATCTTAAAGTCCAAAACTAATAATCGATGTTGGATACATAAATTTTCACTCGGAATAACTTTACAATCTTTGCAATCTAAACGATTTAATTTTCTAATAAGAAAATAGTCAATCTGTGTTGTACTATATCCATTTTTATAAGTGATGAGATGCTCATTTCTTTTCTTAAATAAGGTATTAGCAATTGAAAAATCATAAGCTAAACAAAAATCCAATATGGTCTTGCCACCTTCATTCGTCGTTCTAAATCCATGGCCACCATGAATGCTTTTAAAATCATCTACCTCTCTACCAACATGTTCATTTAAATCTCCTCCAATAAAAACTCTTTCTTCAAGAGATATCTTTTGTATTAATTCTTCTAAGTCATTCCAAAAATTTAATTTAGAACTCCTATCCAAACCTACTTGAGGAGCATAAACACTTATAATATTAACAATCTTATCATCAACAACAATCTTTAAAGCTATAATTCTATCTCCAATCCTATTATTTTTTATAACATTATCATTTAAACTCTTATCTATAAATAACACATACACCATTTCTAGTACGACTCCTACCCGAATACCAAAGTTTAAATCCTAAACTATCAATTTTCTTAGCCTTCTCTCCAACCCATTTAGTTTCCTGAATGCACAAAATATTTAACTTCCTATGAATCATAATATCTATTAATTTCATTAATTTTCCAGTAAGGGAGCCTCTATTCCAAGTTCCTATCCTAATTTTAGTTTCATCGACTAGCTTCTTTGCCCACATCCGTCCTTGATATGGGAACCCTTGCCTATTTAACACTGCACCCGGGCGCCGGTGCAGCGGCCCTTGCACACTTGTCACTGTATTCATGTCATACAACGCGTCGCTTCCAGGGGACGCCCTAGCATTAACACAATTTCTTAAAGGATTCATATCATTATTGTTCGACAAGTTTTACGCTGGCTGTCGACTACCTAACGCAACCCTCCACTTTTCTCATCCAGGACTTGGGACCTGGCAACGACAGTGTTATGTATAAGGATTCTAATCCAAATTTTTAAAGTTAAAGGGTAAAAAACCTAAAAAATCATGTAATGGCCTCTAATGCACATGTAACCTTGAGAACTACTTCAATCAAATCATGAATTGATTTGATAATATTTCTCGTCAAATTCAATCACTACAAAACCCAATTAGAATTCAAAAAACTTTGGGAAAAGTGCCTCTTGAGATATCCTTCCCTATCCAACTAACAACTCTCAAAATTTGGATAATGACGGGTCACCTAGCAAACTCGATCTATTAAAAAATAGACTACTTGAGGAGCCATTTTCTCTTCCATGTGTGATTTGTGATGCACTTCATTGACCAAAAAAAAGAAAAAAATATATATATATATATTATAAGAATGATCAAAACCTTAAAGTTTACTAGCAACATAATCATGATAAAAAACATAAGAAATACTCATAACCGCAGCTATGATAATGACAATAACAAAAAAGACTACCTTGGCAAACCTTAAGCAATGGATGATACCCTTTATGAGGGAGAAGACATAGAAGAATATATTACTAAATGCTATGCGCTGTAATAGACCTATAGTTCAAAACTATAAAAAAAACTCAAAAAGCTGTATAATTATGAGTTATCAAAATGGTTTAAATTTGAATCACCAACTTCCAGTGAAAAAAGACACGACACAAACATCAATTTGGATTGGACTCTGAAAAATTGAATGATTAGGATGTACCGAAAGATTTTGGTGAAAATTCAAAGCAGATTTGGATCAACAAGATTAACCCCCTCTTACCACTTGGGAAGAAATAAAACATCAACTCCAAAAAAAAAATGCATCCCAACATATTATAGGAGGAACCTCAAATAGGTTACCTCAACTATAACTAAAATTTTGAATAAATTTGTGAAAGTCATCACTCGTTGTACTCTCCTTGATGACCTTTGGATAGTTATGCCTAGATTTATTAATATGTAAAACCTGGACTAGAAAAAGAAGTCAATTTGTATGCTCTAAAATATTTCAATGATGCACAAATGAAGAGCCTTGGAGATCGAGTGATGCAAACAATATCTTACTAAGCATGTTAGTCATCAAATAAAAAAAAATGGAACCCTCGAAACTTTATAACACTGTCAAATCAGAAAGTTGTTAAGTATATAAGCATGGGATGACCAAAGTTGCAACAAGTTAAACAAAAGAAAACCGTTCTTAGCACACAAGAATGGCTTGCCAAAAGGGTCATGACACACCAAAGCACTCAAATTGCATTTTTGAATGATTAAGATCATGACAAGCTTTCTTTAAATCATTAAGGCATTGAGCACGTGGAAGAAAATGAGTCATTCACTTAAGACCATGATTAGGGTCATGCCGAGAAAAATATTGGTGTGGTGAGATGCTGATTGGTGAACCAAGTTAATAAGATAAGATTGGTGGAGAGAAATTTTTTTCCTATGTGAGCTAATTGCCAAAATGAAAAGGTAAGGATTAAGCGATGGTGGTAAGAATGTTTTCTCCAAAAAATGCTTTACTAAAGAGTTAAACACACTCATGAGCCACACCCTAAACCATTAAATATAGCTTGGGTGAATAAAACTTCATTACTTGTAACTGAAAGAATTTAAGGAATGTTGACAACTATAAGTTATAGTGATGGGGACATCAGATCATGGAAAGTATATCAGAGACGTGGCCGACGATCTATTTTTGAGTCCTCTATGTATTTGTTTTATTTATTTACTTTATGTATTTGTTTTAGTTGTATTTCCCCTTTTATCCTTACTTAAGGGTTTGTCATATGTAATCCCTAAGGGCTAAGTAGTCTTTTATTTTCTTGTTCATTGTATGAGGCTACATATAGCCCCTCTTATGTTTCTTTTGAGGTAATGAATGAATTATAATCAAATTTCTGCATATTGAGTTATTGTGAGAGCTTGAGAGGTTTTGAAGAGAAATCCCTTGGAGAGGGAAGCAAATCACCCACCAACCTTGGAAGAGTCCGGGTTAATGGCTAGTTTCTCATTACTTCTTCCTCTTCCTTCTCCCTCCCCTACCTTCCATCCCACGGCCCACCCAAGCCCCCAAACCGCCGTCCACCTCCAAAAACCAACCCCCACCGCCGGCCACCTCCAAAAACCAACCCCCACCGCCGGCCAACCACAAGCCCCACCGCTAATACCCCAAGCTCCCCCACCTCCCAACCGACCCCACTCATCCAAGACAAATGCACATGCATAAGGTATTCTTGATAATAGTTTGAGAAGTTGAGATTTATTATTGATAAGTATGCAATTTAGTTACAACAACTTTGTCAACACTACCACTAAAAATTAACCTTTAAGATGATACATTGATCACAACCTAGGAAGCTTATAAATCACATGCCCTTATCCATGCATTCATATTCCCAAGCTAATGTACAAATTGATTTGTGAAATAAAAAATATAAAACTATGGCAAATGTACATATGATTTTTTGACAATAAAATAAAGTAATTATGTGTTAGATTGTATTCACTTTGAATGTTTCCCACATAACTCTTTTAAGAAACTCAATGCTCGAGCCTCGGAACCCTACAAAATACTTAGAAAACTTAGACCAAATACATAAATGATTGATTTGTCTGTTGATATTAATATTAAACCAACTTTTAATATTGAGGATCCAATACAATATATTAGTAATTTGAGCCTCCAAAATTAACCATAGGTGCCTCTGCAAATGGAGCTTCAACATCTCCGATAGCAGCACCAGTTTTAGCCAACTCTAGTTATTGATCAGATTTTATTAGATGAGGTTATTCTAGGTCCTTCGAATGGACAACCCTATTTTATTCAATGGAAAGGTCATCAACCACAACAAGCAGATGAGTCATGAGTAACTTCTGGAGAGCTTCAGCAAATCTCCCTGGGCCTTCTAAATGAATAATCAAGCTTAATTCTCAATATCAGAGTTCTTCAAACCCATGGGAGTTGATGACAACCATTCAATCCAAGATTTATTAAATATTTATTTTTTTATTTAATATTTTGCAATATGCAGTGAGGGAAAATATGAATATATATATAACAACATAATCAAAAATCAAAGCTTGGATTAATCACCTCCTCTATCAACCAGAAGAAACGTAGGAAATCCTCCAGGCTTGGATTTATAAGAAATATCAAACTCGTCAAAGCTCTTGCATGCTTTCCGATTTGATTTCGGATAAGCCACAAATCCCACCATTGTCCCTCCATATTGAGGGATGCCGAAATTCCCAATAGCACATTCATAAACCCCTTTCAAAGCGTCCGGTGAAGTCACCTTCAAGCTATTCTTCTCCACCACAAATCTTCCGCAACACGATCCAAACAGAAACAGAACCCATACACAAAACCACATCTTTTCTCTCATTCTCGTTCCAAAATTCATCGATTCGGCGCCAACGAAACCCTAGATTTCGGTAAAAAACGCTTCTTGTAATGCCCCAGATTAGAGAGAAACTGGCTCAGATCGTGCAGAGAATCGCTTGAGCGGAACCGTAAAAGAAAATCGTATTTCTTCACACCTTATTACGAAAAAAAAAAAAATTCTTGTCAGCACCCGATTAGAGAAACCTGGAGGCAATGATCTACCGCATAGGCCGACTGGACTTAAAAATCTTCGCTTCTGCGGTAAATCTCACAGATTTGAATATTTCAATCAATAAAAAACGAGAAGACGGAAGCGAGGTTCGCTGCAAACTGCGAAGATTGAAGAGACGCTCTGCTTAATCTTCGGAAATTTTACTAGCTTTATCCAGGAGAACCGATCTTCGCATCTTACGAGCTTTTTTTCCGCCTAGGACTTAACGACTCTGGGGCGGTTGTCTGTTGAGCGGTCGATTTGACCGCCACGTGTATGCATCTGCATCGTTGCAGTCGTGCTGAGGTAATTATCCTCATGTAGCAAAAGAACTCCAGAAGATACGATTCTCTCTGCCCGAGGTTTTATCCGCTGCTGCCCCGACCGCTGCTCTTGAAAAAATTATTACATCCTCCGATCTCGCGGATGCAGATGAACATTCAGTTGTAGGAAAAATTGTGCCTACCGAGGTTCCTCTGCATTCTTACACCGAACCAATTAAAAGTTCCTACTCTCGCCGGCTTTTCTTTTACCACTTCCCAGAGGAATTATTTAGGATGATCTTTTTTTTTCTTTTTTTTTGAAAAATTTACATACATTTCATTTTATAATATCCTATTTATATATCTAATATTTAAAATTTTAATATTACATCAATACCATCATATATTATTTTAATATCAAATATATCACTTATATTTGTTTCCTATTACTCATATATTTAATTACTACCACTCATATTTGATATGAAAATGAACTATGGATGGTATGTATGTAATATTAAAATTTTAAGTGTTAAATATGTAAATAGAATAGTATAAAGTGGTATGTATGTAAATCTACCTTTTTTTTCAGATGGAGTTATACAAGTGGGGCTGCGAAATCCGTCATAATCTCCTTTTTTTTCAGGTGGTTATACAAGTGGGGCTGGAAAATCCGTCCTGCCAAGGAGGATTTTTTTCATCTCCGTTATGAATTAAACCACCAAATTTCCCCCACTGTTGCTGAATAATATTTCTTTTATCTACAAGTTGTGTGAGAATCCTCTTGCTCTTAGTTATTTAACGATATCCAAGCTTAGTTAGTTTGGGTCTGCGTTCATGTTTTGCCTTTCTCAAATATCCAGATTTCTTCTCAATCAATCTAAATGGACTGAAATCCGAGTTGAAAACCCAATAGGGATGTTTGGTAGTAGGATTTGGGCCGGATTTGAGTGAAATCCAGCCAAACGATCTAAAATGCAAAACCAAATCTCACGGCAAATGAAAATCACCATAGACAGAAGATTCCGCCCTTTTCGCTAATTCTCAGATTTCCGAACTTCTATTTTTTGCCGGATTTATAAAATTCATTGGCCCAATAGGAAGAGTCTGGTCTTTAAATATGCTCTCCAGCAAATAGTCACATGAGATTTAATAGGATTTATCATGATTGTTTCCAAACATTTTTCAGGATTTACGAAATTCTACTTAAATCAAATCATGAATGCTACCGAACAGCTCCAATATGATTGAAAGCTGAAATCTTGTAAGAATTGTGTTTTTCTTTCTCCCATGAAGATTTCACATTTTCACTTGCCCTCATCATCTACTAAATTGCCAAAGGAGCGGATTCACCCTCCCCCCGCCTGAGATCACATTTCTATTACTACTAACTCTTCTCTTCCTACTCTGCATCCTAGGTTATTTATTTTATTTCACTTGGCACCTTCTCTTCTAAGCAGTCCTCCAACACTTATCTAATTTGCTAGAGCAAGCATAATTGAACTCCCTCTTTGATCAAGTTGGCTCTAGCCCAAAAGATCCGCCTTTTGTAGATAAGAACGCCAAATCCCCTTCTATTGCCTCAGGTTGTTAGAAAAAATAAGGAAAAAAAATGAAGGAAAACATGTAATTATTTTGCTTCCTTATTTGAGTCTCAAACATTACAACATAGAATGTAAGAGGACATCTCTTCTCACTCCCCGCTCAGCTAGGGTTTTCCTCTAGCTCTCTTGACAACGCTGGTTGCCGCTGCCGATGCCGATCTCAAGAAAGCAATTTCTACTACTCCTCTCCTTTTTCACTATTTTTGTTGTTTTTCGCTTTGTTTTCCCGATTTGTCCACCTCCAACCCTTCACGGCTGGGATGTCAGTGAATCATTTAAACAATCTTGATTTCTTAGAAGGCTCAAAGAAATCACGTTCTTTTCTAGATGCCCTATATGGTATTTCCTCCGCCACAAGTTTTCCTATGTTGAAATCTACTACTTTCCGGGCTTACCTTCTCTATGGATCTCGAATGAGGAGAACCTTGCTCTTGCAACTCCTCTTCAATATGCGTTGGTTAGCAAACTTCCTTCTCGCCGAATTAGTCTTGGCTATGTCTAAAATTTTTTCTTCAATCTCAAGCTCAATGGTGAATTTTTTATTATTTGTTGAATTATTCGCATGTCTTGATTAAGTTCGTCAATGATCTGGACTATAGCAGAGTTTTTTGTCACAAAACTTACTTTGTTAGCAATTGTTATATGAAATTGATCAAATAGTCTTCTTTATTTGATATTGGTGTAGAGTCTCATGTTATTCTCATTTGTATCTCTTTCCCAAACTTGCGGCCACATCTCTTCCCCCTTGTATCTTTCACGGTTTGCTATAGTTGTTTGGTCATACGTTAAAAGTCAACAATGCTACCTCTATTAGCTTTCACCGCTTTGTTGGCGTATTTTAGTTCAGCTCAACTTTACGAAAAACTTTTCTAATGGAGTGTGGTTAGGTCCTAAAAAGTTTGGGTACATACAACATGTTGAAATGGATGATTTTCCTCCCTTTTGTGTTCACTGTAAATATTTTGGGCATTTGAAGGGTGAATGTCGCCCCCAGCCATCCTCTGTCCCAATGATTGTTACCGCTAATAATACTAATCATGTTAGCTCTAATGCAAAGACAAATGATTTGGTGGTTAATGGGGATAATTTCATTGACACTAGAATGTCAATTTCGGATCACGGGTAGGGTTCAGGTCAAACCCGAAGATGTCCCGGCAGAATTCAGGTCAACTCGAAACCTACCCATTTTTACAAGCTGGTTGATTTTCTGGACTCGACCCGACCCGACGGGGACGGATCCCGCCCGAGCCGGATCGCGACGAGAGACCTTCTTATCCAGGATCTGGCTTTGGATTAGGTTACTGAACTGATCTTCCAAATACTTAACTCAACAGACACACACAGAACAACAGAGCTACTAAAATCATCAAATGCAGCGAAACAAAACATCTATCTTTTCATTTCCTCAAAAATAATCATCTACAGAACAGTACATGGCTTTTAAACAGAAGGAAAGACAGATCAGAAAAGCCATGACTGTACAAAAATCAAAAGTACAAAAATACCTATACTGATCAGACTCTGAACTAATCCTGGACTTCCTTGCCTTTCCCAGAACCTGAAAACCACCAAAAAGCAAGGGTGAGCTCAACAGCTCAGTAAAGTAACAAACCACCAATCTAAATTCTCAGAAACCAAAACCAAACTCATCAGACAGATATCAGGTCAGAAATTGGAACAGAATCGGAAATCAGAACTTATACGGACAGATATCAAATCAAAATCAGAATCGTACAGATCAGATCACAGAACAGAATAAATCAATAAAGTCAGAATTATACAGAAATCAGAAATCAGAATTTGCAGATCATATCACATCAGAATCATAATTGCGTACAGAACAGATACAGAAAACAGAACATATACATATAACTAAATGCCCTGACACTGACGGAATCTCTACGGATTCCGGCCCCTTATGCCTCCCTTCCCAGACACTGACTGAATCTCATAGGATCCAGGCCCCTTATGTCTCCCTTTTGTGCTCACGGCACCAGAACAGATGTGCTTATAGCACCAGAACAGAATTCATCGGATCCGGAACAGAACAGATATCAGATTTCAGATTTGAGCTCATTTCAGATTTCCCGTTTCACTAACTGAATCTCATAGGATTCAGGCCCCTTATAACTCCCTTTTTATAGCTTATACACATAGCATTTCAATTCAGAAGAAATCCGGACAATTCAGAAATTACCCAAAAATCGGGCAGCACAACGGCAGTATACAGAATTTACACAAAATTTCCTGCAAAGAAAATTTACCGAATTCGCACAGAATATAGATAATCATATTCCAGAACATTTATTCTACTGCACAGAGCATTTACAATTTCACAGAAAATTGTAGTCTACGAAAAACATCGCCGAATCAAAAATACCCGGACAAACATCTTCGGAAAATAACCAAAATGTGCACACTCGGCACGTCAACAATATACAGAAACTTACGCGGTAAAAACTGAACCAATCAAAAGATACGGACGAAAAACCGTGATGAAAACGAAATCCGGACAGAAAATACCGCCAAACACAACGGAACTGAAAATTGAGAAAGACGGAATGTGCCTTACCTCGAGCACAACAATTTCCTCAACAGTCACTTCGATCGAAAACGGCTCCGCGTCTTCCCGAAATCAACTTTTCCAAAAACTTCTTTTTCTCTCTCCTCAGACGAAAAATCAGATATTTTAATTTTTGATTTTCTCTCTCTTCCAAAACGACTGAAACCCTTAAGTAATACACAGATCGGCCCGGCCGATCGCAGCATCGTCCCGGGACGATCCGACCAAATGGATCGGCCTGGTCTCCACTCAGGGTTGTTGTCTGGACGATATTTTCTACAGTGCCGATCGGCCTGGCCGATGTCTCCAATCGGCCTGGACGATGCATGCAGAAAATCACCTGGAGCAAAACTGGGCAAATCTGGAGCTGAATTTCCACTGATCGTCCCAGGACGATCCAGATCGTCCTGGACGATCCTGGAGCAGATTGTGATATTACAATCTCCCCAACTCAGAAAAATGTCGTCCTCGACATTATCCAATCCAAACTCAGTCAAAACAAGTACGGGTACGACCGTCTCATATCAGACTCCTTTTCCCAAGTTGCTTCTCGTGCAGTCCGGTGCTTCCACTGGACTTTAACCATCGGAATCTCTTTATTTCTTAACTTTCGGACGTCGTATGCCAAAATAAGCTCTGGCTCTTCCTTGTACGCCAGATTCTCCTGAATCTCAACCTCGTCAGTAGATATCTTCTTCCCAGAGTCGGATACCCACTTCCTCAGAGTGGATACATGAAACACATTATGCACATCAGGCATAGAATCAGAAAGCAATAGGCGATAAGCAGCTTTTCCAATTCTTTCCAAAATCTCAAACGGTCCAACATACCTTGGACTAAGCTTGCTTACCTGACCAAATCTGCTCACACCCTTCATCGGGCTGACTTTGACATACACAAAGTCACCAACTTGAAACTCAACAAATCTGTGCTTCTGATTATAATACTTCTGCTGTCGATCTTGAGCAGCTTTCAATCTTTCTCTTATCAAACTGATCTTCTGAGCAGTTTCATCAGCAAAAGTGGCACCCAAAGCCTGTCTATCTCCGACCTCCGTCAGAGTCAAAGGAGTACGGCACTTCCTGCCATACAGAGCCTCGTACGGTGCCATACCGATACTGGACTGAAAACTGTTGTTATAGGCAAACTCAATCAGCGGAATATGATCTTCCCAGCTTCCGCTAAAGTCCAGAACACAAAGCCTCAACAGGTCTTCCAATACCTGAATAGTCCTCTCAGACTGCCCATCGGTCTGAGGATGAAAGGCTGTACTGAAATGCAATTTCGTACCCAAGCCTTGCTGAATGCCTTTCCAAAGTCTGGAAGTAAAACGTCCATCTCGATCAGATACGATCACACGAGGCACACCGTGCAATCTGACTATCTCCTTCACATAAATCTGTGCCAAGCGTTCAACTGAATCCGTCTGTCTGATCGGAAGAAAATGGGCTGACTTCGTCAATCGATCCACAACTACCCAAATGGCATCATGTCCTTGTCGTGATCGAGGAAAACCCATCGCAAAATCCATCGTTACCTTCTCCCATTTCCACTCAGGAATCGGCAACGACTGCAACAATCCACCTGGTCGCTGATGCTCTGCCTTCACCAACTGACAGGCTTCGCATCTCGACACAAACTCTGCCACATCCTTCTTCATCCCAGACCACCAGAACAAAAGCTTCATATCAGCGTACATCTTACCACTGCCTGGATGAACAGTGTAGCCTGAATGATGAGATTCGTACAGAATCTCCTGCCTCAAATCTCCAAACACAGGTACCCACAACCTGTTCTTACAGAAAATAGCACCAGAATCAGAAATTCGAAGTTCAGGAGTCTTACCAGATCCAATCTGTGCAATCAACTTCGAATAATCAGAATCTGACTTCTGGGCTTCTTGAATCCGTGCTTCCAAAGAAGACTGAATACTCATCTGAGCCAACTCCAAATCACTAGAGGAAATCACCTCCAACTGCAATCTCTCCAAATCACGAATTAGAAAGTCATCACAGGTAAGCTGAATACCTGATAATCCAGAAGACTTCCTGCTCAAAGCATCTGCTACCACATTCGCCTTTCCAGACTGATACTGAATAGTCAGGTCATAGTCCTTGATCAACTCGAGCCACCTTCTCTGCCTCAAATTCAGATCCTTCTGAGTAAAAATATACTTCAGGCTCTTATGATCAGTAAAAATCTCACATCTGACGCCATACAGGTAATGACGCCAAATCTTCAAAGCAAAAACAACTGCAGCTAACTCCAAATCATGTGTCGGGTAATTCTTCTCATGTGGTTTTAACTGTCTCGAAGCATAAGCAATTACCTGACCATGCTGCATCAGGACACATCCCAGTCCTTTCAGTGAAGCATCACTGAACACCTGAAAACCCTCCGTACCTGACGGAAGTGCCAACACTGGAGCTGAAGTCAAACAATCCTTCAGTCTCTGAAAACTAGCTTCACACTCCGGTGTCCAAACGAAAGGAACTGACTTCTGAGTCAATCTCGTCAGAGGAGTCAAAATCTGTGAAAATCCTTTCACAAATTTCCTGTAATACCCGGCCATGCCCAAGAAACTACGTACCTCAAATACTGTAGTCAGCCTTGGCCAATCAGCAACTGCCTGAATCTTCTGGGGATCTACAGAAATGCCTTCTCCGCTAATCACATGCCCCAGAAAAGAAATGCTCTTCAGCCAGAATTCACACTTGGAGAATTTGGCATACAGCTGATTCCGCCTCAAAGTCTCCAACACAATCCTCAAATGTCTGGCATGATCATCCTCAGATGCAGAATATACCAGAATATCGTCGATGAAGATGATCACAAACTGATCCAAATACTCCATGAATACTCGGTTCATCAGATCCATGAAAATAGCGGGCGCATTGGTTACCCCAAAAGGCATAACCAAAAACTCGTAGTGCCCGTACCGAGTACTGAAAGCAGTCTTCACCACATCAGCCTCCTTCACCTTCACCTGATAATATCCGGATCGCAAGTCAATCTTCGAAAATACTGAAGATCCGGAAAGCTGATCGAACAAGTCATCAATCCGAGGCAAAGGATACTTATTCTTGATCGTAACCTTGTTCAAATCTCTGTAATCAATACACATACGGAGTGTACCGTCCTTCTTCTTCACAAACAGAACAGGTGCTCCCCAAGGTGAAACACTAGGACGCACAAAACCTCTGTCAACCAACTCCTGAAGCTGAACTTTCAACTCAGAAAGTTCTTTCGGTGCCATCCTGTACGGAGCTTTCGATATCGGAGCGGTACCCGGAAAAACATCGATAGAGAACTCCACATCTCTATCCGGAGGTAAACCAACCAACTCCTCAGGAAAAACATCAGCAAACTCCCGTACCACAGGGATCTCAGAAACAGAACCAACCTCTAGGTTCAAATCCCGCACCGAAGCCAAAAATACCGGACATCCTTTCTTCCACATTCTGCTTACCTCCAACGCAGAAACCAGACTGGAGAGAACACCTCGTAATCCCTGAAATACAACTCTCTCTCCAGCCATAAGCAAACTCACTTGCTTCTTCAGACAGTCAATCTGAGTCTCATACTGACTCAGCCAATCCATGCCCAGAATTACATCATACGAAGAAATCGGCAATCGAATCAAACTCGATTTCCACTTCTTGCCAGAAATCTCAATCTCACACAAACAAAACTGTCGAGCAATCAATGGATTCCCAGCAGGTAAAATCACAGACAAAGAAACCGGTAAAACCATCGAATCCAAATGTAAAATCTCAAAACAGTGCTCGGACAGAAAAGAATGACTCGCTCCAGAGTCAAACAAAACACGACAGGGCTGATCAGAAATGTAAACCGTACCTGTCACAACATCCGGAGCATCACGAGCCTCCTGCTGACTCAAGCTGTAAACTCGTGGCTGAACTGGAACAGGAGCTGAAGCAACAGAACTCTGCTCCCTCTGAATCGTAGGTGGTCTCCGTGGTGCAGAACTAGAACCACCACCTCTACCAGTAAATCCCTCAGGGCGTGGAGGAACAGTCCTCGGTCTTCCTGCTGCTGAACCAACAGGTCTGACGGAGCCCTCAGATCGCTGCTCAAATCCCATCTGTGGACATTCTGCAATCCTATGTCCCGGCTGACCACATCTGAAACAAAGACCAGCTATCCTGTAGCACTGGCCATGGTGTCGCCGTCCACAACTCTGGCACACAGGTGCCATACTGACAGATCCAGAACTAGTCGTACTGGTAGCAGTACCAGACGACCCTCCGCTCCTTCTGGAGTCAACAGATCCAGAACCAGAAACAAATCTCCTCTTTCCAGAGGAACCACTGCCAGAAGTCTCACCTCCAAACCTCTTCATACTCGCAGTCCACTGCTGCTGAGTAGTCGTCATGTCATTCTCAATCAGACGAGCTCGCTCCACAAGCTCAGAGAAATCAGTGATCCTGAATGGTATCAAAGGCTGCCTCAAAGTGTCTCGTAATCCTCTCAGAAACCTGTAGCACCTCTCAGCAGAAGTGCTGACCAGCTGCGGAGCGTATCTGGCTAATGCAGTAAACTCAGCCTCGTACTGCATCACTGTCTTGCTTCCCTGAACCAGCCTCAGAAAACTCTCCTGCATCTGCTGTCGTGCAAAAGGGGGAACAAACCAATCTCGGAACACTTTAGTGAACTCTTCCCAAGTGATCAAAGAGTTCAGTCTACCCTGAAATCTGGCTGCCTGCTGGCCATCCCACCAGTGCTCAGCCTCTCCGTCCAACAGAAAAACAGCTAACGGAACCTTCCTGTCTGCAGGACACTGCATCCCGTCAAAAGTCTTTTCCAATCTCCTCAGCCACTCCTCGGCTGCTCTGGGCTCAACAGCGCCCTCAAATCTCGGAGGCTTCAACCTCAAAAATAATTGCAGGTGTCGATCAATGTCCTCAGATCTAACAGTAGAAGCTCTGCTCTGAGTCTCGCTCATCATCTGAGCAACAAGTGAAGCAAACTGAGACAGCGTATCAGCACCGACCACTGGGGCTGTACTCCCCACTGGTGCTGCCTGATCGGCACTCTGACCGTCTGTCATGTCTGGGTCTGGCTGATCCATACAGAAAAATCCAGAAAATCCGAAAAACTATCACAAAAACACACAATAAAAAGCCAAACGACCCAAAACTACCCCCGGACAGATTCACTGATCACTTCTTAGAGCTCTGTTTTACAATCCAACCTGTTTCCAAAACCAGTGCTCTGATACCACAAAAGCTTGTCACGACCCGACCCGACGGGGACGGATCCCGCCCGAGCCAGATCGCGACGAGAGACCTTCTTATCCAGGATCTGGCTTTGGATTAGGTTACTGAACTGATCTTCCAAATACTTAACTCAACAGACACACAGAACAACAGAGCTACTAAAATCATCAAATGCAGCGGAACAAAACATCTATCTTTTCATTTCCTCAAAAATAATCATCTACAGAACAGTACATGGCTTTTAAACAGAAGGAAAGACAGATCAGAAAAGCCATGACTGTACAAAAATCAAAAGTACAAAAATACCTATACTGATCAGACTCTGAACTAATCCTGGACTTCCTTGCCTTTCCCAGAACCTGAAAACCACCAAAAAGCAAGAGTGAGCTCAACGGCTCAGTAAAGCAACAAACCACCAATCTAAATTCTCAGAAACCAAAACCAAACTCATCAGACAGATATCATGTCAGAAATTGGAACAGAATCGGAAATCAGAACTTATACGGACGGATATCAAATCAAAATCAGAATCGTACAGATCAGATCACAGAACAGAATAAATCAACAAAGTCAGAATTATACAGAAATCAGAATTTGCAGATCATATCACATCAGAATCATAATTGCGTACAGAACAGATACAGAAAACAGAACAGATACATATAACTAAATGCCCTGACACTGACGGAATCTCTACGGATTCCGGCCCCTTATGCCTCCCTTCCCAGACACTGACTGAATCTCATAGGATCCAGGCCCCTTATGTCTCCCTTTTGTGCTCACGGCACCAGAACAGATGTGCTTATAGCACCAGAACAGAATTCATCGGATCCGGAACAGAACAGATATCAGATTTCAGATTTGAGCTCATTTCAGATTTCCCGTTTCACTAACTGAATCTCATAGGATTCAGGCCCCTTATAACTCCCTTTTTATAGCTTATACACATAGCATTTCAATTCAGAAGAAATCCGGACAATTCAGAAATTACCCAAAAATCGGGCAGCACAACGGCAGTATACAAAATTTACACAAAATTTCCTGCAAAGAAAATTTACCGAATTCGCACAGAATATAGATAATCATATTCCAGAACATTTATTCTACTGCACAGAGCATTTACAATTTCACAGAAAATTGTAGTCTACGAAAAACATCGCCGAATCAAAAATACCCGGACAAACATCTTCGGAAAATAACCAAAATGTGCACACTCGGCACGTCAACAATATACAGAAACTTACGCGGTAAAAACTGAACCAATCAAAAGATACGGACGAAAAACCGTGATGAAAACGAAATCCGGACAGAAAATACCGCCAAACACAACGGAACTGAAAATTGAGAAAGACGGAATGTGCCTTACCTCGAGCACAACAATTTCCTCAACAGTCACTTCGATCGAAAACGGCTCCGCGTCTTCCCGAAATCAACTTTTCCAAAAACTTCTTTTTCTCTCTCCTCAGACGAAAAATCAGATATTTTAATTTTTGATTTTCTCTCTCTTCCAAAACGACTAAAACCCTTAAGTAATACACAGATCGGCCCGGCCGATCGCAGCATCGTCCCGGGACGATCCGACCAAATGGATCGGCCTGGTCTCCACTCAGGGCTGTTGTCTGGACGATATTTTCTACAGTGCCGATCGGCCTGGCCGATGTCTCCAATCGGCCTGGACGATGCATGCAGAAAATCACCTGGAGCAAAACTGGGCAAATCTGGAGCTGAATTTCCACTGATCGTCCCAGGACGATCCAGATCGTCATGGACGATCCTGGAGCAGATTGTGATATTACACGACCTGCGGACACGACAAAGCCCTTAACAGCTTCGCGGCAGTGGCGTTCGGCAGCAGCGGCAAAGCTTCAACCAGCGTTCGGCGATAGTGACAGCCTCATCGCCATCTCGGAACGCTCAATAGCTAGCTGCCAGCAAATGCGACTCGCAACACAACAGCTCGGCAACGGGGCAGCGAGCCAGCATCACGGCGGGCACCCGCGGCATCGCGGCGGGCAAGCCGACACGGTCCCGTAATCATGCACACAGCAGGCGTCACTTGGGCAGCGGCCGTCAACGGGTCAATCCAGGTCATTTCCGAGTTTCTGGGTCAACCCGAACCCGACCTGATTTTTGAAACGGGTCGAAAACTCTAACGCGAACCAAAAAAATTTTTTGTCAGATTCAAGTTAGGTCTTCGGATCATGTCAAATATTGACACGAATAACTTGAATATTACGGTTCTGAACACTTTGAATCCCATTTAACTGGCTACAACCCCTGTGGTTGGTGAGTGTGTTAACATTCCTATGACTGATAATGCTCAGCTAGTTAAGACGTCTCAGTTGGAAGCTATGGTAAAAACCAGGACACGTGATTATAACAAGATAAGCATATAATACATTGCTATTTAAATATGTTATCTTTTATCAACAAAAGGGTATCACTAATTTTATATTTGAAAAAAATCTGCAACAGTAATTAATCAATTGGTTTATTCTTTTTATGGTCATTATCTACTTATTATTCTATTTTCTTCAAAGTAAATCAATTATTCTTTGTGTCCTTTTTTTTACAATTGAACTAAATAATATCATTAATTGGCATACCTTCCTCCATGTAAAGTAAATAAGGTCAATATTTTTCATAAAGCTTGTCAAAGAGCTTTTGGTCATATATAACAACACTAATTTGAGCCACAAACATTCTATAATTTTTTTTTAAGTCCTCTAATAATATCTCATCCTCCCATGTGTGGTTTTATAATTTCTTGTTGGACAATTACATCATGCATCTTGGTTCTCCTAAGGCCAAACTCTTTGAACTATTAAACTTTTCAATCTTGAATTTCTTGGCCATGGTATTATTCATAACTTTGCTTATATGCTAGTTGTTAGGAAATAAATCCGGCGAACGTTGATGAAGCGGGTGGGAGGGTGGAAGAAGATTCTTGGTCTCCCATTACTGGCTCTTTGATACCATGAAAGGAGAAGCCGAGCGGAACAGAGAGAGTGAGGAGAAGACAGAACTTAGAAATGAAAGAGTGGAAAATCTTGTTATTCAAACTGTAAAAGCAGATATTACAAGTTTATATAGAGCTGTGAGGGAAATGATTAGGATGTGCTAGAGTACAGTATAATCGTATGTAATTCCTTGTTCTAATAGATAAATCA